>LQNS02278187.1:5303838-5325819 GCA_001587735.2 Parhyale hawaiensis
AACGCGGATCTCTTCGCTGCTCTTACCCGCAAAATGCGGCCGAAGTTCACAATTTATACATCGGCCGATATGAAGGAAGGAAAAATTTAATTAAAGCTCGGGAGCTGAGCGCTGCAGCTCCGCTCTCCTTTTATCTCGACTGACCGCCGCTAATTTTTAGCAGCAGCTCAGACTTTAAGATTAGCACTGCGCTTGCCGGACTTCCCTCTCAAAACTCAATGGAAAAAAGAATAAAAAGCTGCCCTGTTTCCCTCATCTAGGGAAAACAAACTGGCGGCCTCAAAGAAATGATCTCAGGAGAACTTTGCTCTTGACTTTCACTTAGTTTTCTGCCCTTTTTTGGCTTCACCGAACTCCAATTTTGTTGGGAACATTTTTATGCAAGCGCTTTTGTAGAGAAAAGAGCGGAGAAGCTCGTGAAAATACCTAATTTTCTGCCAAATCTGCGCGCTCGCGCATTTTTCTTCTTCGTTAAGATTTTTTCCTGCGAAGTTAAGAGGCTGTGGGGCTTCCGGGGAGGCGGAGAGTCGATGGGCGCGGTAAGCCTGACCTTGGAGCTGCTAAGGGCGAGGAGGTGCAAGATTATTCTATTCTTACTCTTTAGATAGAGGTGGTACTTCATCATTCGCTCTCTCTCTCTATATATATATGTCTTGTTAAAAATAACGCCGTATTTCTTCTTTAAAATATCTTTGTTGACTTTCTCTAACAAGCAAATTTTAAAAATAGTAGGCGTGATTTTTAGCCAGAAATGTTTGAAAGATGGGCTGCTCCCAAAATTATACAAACATTTATATATATATATAGTGTCTATTATGAGTGGCGAAATCGTTTGGCATGTGGTTAGATTGACTACCCACACGAGTAGACCGTCTAGAGTGGGTATCAATACAGACTGTGCAGAATGAATGTACACAGTGAGTAGAATGAGTAACAGTACATTTTGTAGAATGAGTGTCTACACTTTACACCTTTTTGTGCTTACGTCACCATCTCCCGCATCTCCAAAGTAAGGATTACGGGCTTGGACGGTGCCCAGCTAATGTCTGGACTTTTACTGGAGCTTAGGCCTTTTATTCACCGGATGCCCTTCCTGACGTGAACAAGTGACGCTTATGGGATTAGAACCCGCGACCTGCTCACCCAGAGGCAGGAACTTTACCATTTCGCCCCTGCGGCCTTTCGGTGATAGTGAGCAATAAAAAATTTATACTGAATCATCATTTTTACTGCCTCAGGAACACTAATCATGCAGAAGCAGCTGATGATTTTAAGCCTTTCAAATAGCCAAAACATTTACTAAGGATTCGGAAAGGTTGGGCAATATACTATCAAATTGGATTTAAAAAAAATAGACTCCACAGCCTGTTGCATTAAAAAAAATGTGGATTATTGGTTGGACAGAAACTTGTGAAAGAACTTTACAAACAGATATAGTGTCCGTGAGCCCCTTCATCATCATCTACATATGCTGCTCAATTTCACCCCATTCAACACGTGGACTGCAAGGCTCTGCTTGGCTTCGTGCAATTGTGCTGCGGCTCTGCAGTTGCTATGGGCTAAAGATTACCGCATCTCCTCCGTAAAGTTTAATGCAATGAAGCTGTAGATCCGCTGAGCTGCCCAGCGACACCTGCAGTCTCAACAAATCATAATGACTAAAGTTTTTATTTG
Source organism: Parhyale hawaiensis (assembly GCA_001587735.2). Lineage (NCBI taxonomy): Eukaryota > Metazoa > Arthropoda > Malacostraca > Amphipoda > Hyalidae > Parhyale > Parhyale hawaiensis. Next base: position 5,305,513 of record LQNS02278187.1, read on the forward strand.
CACCTCCCAAATCAAAGTTTTGATACACTTACACCGCATCATCCGCGCGAAGAGAAAATTTTATGCAGCTTTTTGCCATCAAGTACAAAGGACTTCTAAGACACTATTATAAACACGCCCTATCGTAATGCAGTTACTTATTCTGGATTGCACAAACCCGCGCTCGGTGCTGTGGCTGCAGTTAGTAACGAACTGCTAACGGGTTCCCGTACCCCAAAAATTACAAACCTCTCACCGGCAACAGTTTTTCTGTTCTGTACCAAAGAATGCACACGAGAGAGATAACACAGTTGAGCTTTGATCCTTGTATCCTCGGCTTTTGTTTCACGTGACAAACTAGAGATTATTTCCGTTATTTTAGGAGTCCGCTCCGGTGCCGAAAGTCTTCTGCAATTGACATGTTGCATTGAGTGAGCTCATAATTTTGGGCAAGATGACACAATTATTTAATATCAGTTAATGCTATTGAAGGCGTGTCAAGGTTAGTACTATGTCAGTTACACTTATTTTCACTATAAGGATAAGTTTGGATCGACTAAGTACGAAAGCACCATAAAGCTTCTCCTGTATTGTGATTGAAAAATCAATACTCAGGACTGTATTGATTTAGTCTTTGCACTTGGAAGTATGTAGAGCAAAGAGAATGCAGGGGAACATATTCTCCATTGGAAGTATGGTCAATGGTCCATCAGCTGTGGCAAGATGAGCCTTATAACGTATGTATGAAGATTACGGTACTCACTCTCTCTCTGTTGCTTTTGAAGCACAGATTACTAACTTTGCAGTCGTAAAGGAAGTTATGGCCCTGATGATACAAATACTCGGAGGTACGACATGGGTTGCTTTTTTCGTTAAGAAAATGCAGGCTTTTCAGTTTTTCAGTTCCAGACGACACAAGTACACCCAAAAACAACATTGGCACGTTCATTAAAGCACTAATCATCCGTTTTAATTTCACCCAACGGTCTTAGTACCAGCATATACGGATACTTTTAATATTCTTAAGTATTCTTTTTTAGCTTCTCATTTGAAGTTCTTGCTTGTCATTTGCAGGCATTCTTTTAACACAGAACGTGAAGTATTTTTGTTAATTTAGTGTCCAATTTCACGATGTAGGGTAGAAGACATCAGTAATGATATCAACGTAATGTTCATCTTGAAGCTCATAGGCGCAAAACCATTAACTCACTCTGTCTTTTTTCAGGAAAATATAGAAATATATTAATTGATATTTATAGTAAAATATGTGCTGCAAATTTACCAGCTGCATTCTGCCCCGAATATCTACAGGAACATATGACAAGTGCCGCTAGGCAATTCATGATAGATGCAACCATATGTATAGAGAGCTCATGCCTAAGGACGTTTACCTGTTAACAATCATCTTTAGCCTTGTACGTGTTCCCTCAGAAACGTTAGGCTTTGCATTTTTCTCCTTCGTCGAGAACCCCGAGGACGCATCTCTGTCTTCGAAAGAGTAGAAGCATGAAAGTTTACTATGGGGCTTGATGCGACTGTCCATGTGCACAGGAGCGTCTGGTGTACATTAGAGCGAAAATAATTTTACAATTATTCAGCTAATACTGCTATTATTTCCATTTCAAAGTTTATTTCTTGTGTTAACAGATGATCGATGGGTGTGGCGAACCATAAGAAGCCCTTCAACGACCTTGGAACTTCCGTTCAACCCTTTTCACCCCTTTTCGGCTTCATCAGAGGAGCAGGAGAATGCAGCGACTGATGCGTCAGACTCATCGGTCATCAAATTCCCTTCTGCGGAGGAAGATGCAACAGAGGGTCTGGTCAGCCAGAGGGGCACCACGGCAGTCCCCATTCAGCTGGCCAATTCTGGCACAAGACTTAGCCCAAATGTTAACGCTAATTCAGTAACAAGTGGCAGAAGCCGCGGCCAACCTCTAGGGCCCGACACTCGCAGAGTAGTCCAACAGAGTTTGGGTATCGCTCACTTTACCATTCCTCGCCAGCTGGGCAGACCAGTCACCGTCACCACCCCAACATCCAACCACCTGCAGGCAGAGTCTGAGCCTCTAGTGTCCTCCTACTCATCCCTGGACGCAGAAGTGTCAGGCCTTAGAGGCTTCGGCAACACGAGGAGCCGTAACGATAGACGAAGTCTCCTTCCAGCCTCAGTACAAGGGGCCCAGAACGAAGTGGAGCCCCTTCGGATCGTCCCTTTGCCTATCGACATATCTACATTGCCTCTAGAGTCTACAGAGCGAGCTGAAGGCATTAGGAAGCTGTGGTCCTCACTGACCAGCAGAGATGAATTTGCGCAAATCTTTGAGCGACTTGCAGGACGACGCAAGAAAAATAACTCGGAAGAGCGACAACGGCTGCTGCAGCGAGAGAATTCTGCCGAGCCGGAACCGACGACATCGATACTCTTGGACCCTCAGAACTCTATAAGCGAATCTGTGATCCGCGTCATCAACCCTCCTCAGATACAGCTGCAGCAGCAGATATTGACTCAGCAGATACGCCAGCAGCAGCTGCAGGAACGGCTGCAGGAGCAGTTCGAAGCCGAAATTCAGCAACGGGAGCTGAAGAAACACCTGGAGCTGCAGCGGCTGGCTCAGCAGCAGCAGGAGAAGCAGCGTATCGCAATTCAACAGAGAGTTGCAGCAGAGCAACAGCGGGTCCGAGAGCAGCAGGAACGTCTGCGCCAGCAGCAGCGACAGCAACTGCCACAGCCACCACCGCCTCAGCAGCTGCGGCAGCAGCAGCAGCAGCAGGCAGACACAGATGTAGATGTGCTGAGGAAGAGACACGAGGAGCTGGTGAAGAGATTACAGCAGAGGAAGCAGCAGGCGCAGGAAGGACAGCAAAGTTCGCAGCAGACGTTCCTTGAACAAAGGAAACGGCAACACGAGCAGCAGGTGCAGCAGAGACTCCGGCAGCTCCAGCAGAGACGTCGGTCCGACGTTGTTCCTCTGACCCCTGCCCCCCCGCCGCCAGCAGCGGCTGATCCGCCAACACCACCATCGTCTTCCCCAGCACCTGTCGGGCCGCCATCGGCAGAGGACAAACATGGCGAAGTGAGTGCAATAATAAAGATAATAGGTAACGATGTTGACCACTAGAGAACTCTGAGAGCGCATACTTCCGCCAAGGAAAGCAACGTTAACGAAAAATTGAAATTAGTTCTGAAACTACGATTCGTTTTTTTTTTCAGCGCCAAAATAGGGTTTGGTGCTTTTTGACAGTAATAACAACTTCTTAAATTTTCTTGAAGGTCCTTTCATAACTTTTTGAGTTACGCTGCAGACAAATATTCCGACAAACATTAGTCAAACACGCAAACAGATCAGCCGATCATCAACAAAAATTGATCACTTTCTCTTCGTAATATAGCTACCTGACAACTCATGTAAATTATATAAAAAACTATTCTTAACGTTTTCAACAATGCTACTAAAAAGAGGCCGGCAAACAAACGGTTAAGCCCTTCTTCACCAAAAGTTAATCATCTGTTATTCCTAACATGCTTAACAATCCCTGCAAAGTTCACAAATATCCATTCGTAACTTTTTGAGTCATCTTAGTGACAGACGCAGAGACAAACTCGACAGAAACACAATCACCTTGCCGGAGGTAATAAGTGGGGCCGGGGAATAGCAAATTATGTCTCATTTCATAGTGAGCCATATTAAAGACAGCCATTGCTTTTTCAAACAGAAGCTTCTAGTTTATAAAATGGTATAATAGAGTAACTGTATTCAAATTACGAGTTCCATCATAAAAATGAGTACTTAGAAGACTGGCGAAGAACACCAGGATTCAGTTGCAACAATTATTTTTTCCAAATTTAGTTCTTCGTGAAACGAAACAACTTTTCGATGAAGTGAAAAGCTTGGGCTCATATATTATTATATCATTGAGTATCTGAGATACGACGCTCAACTTTGCAGTATTAGTGATGCTTGAGTGCGTGATAAAGAGAACAATTGTTTGCGTGCCGATGAAAAGGTATACGCAGCTCAGCAGCATTGGGGGACAGAATAACCTGTGTTCCTTTAAGTTGGCAGTTGTACTGCATCCTTCGTACTTAATTTAGTAACATAAATGCCATCTATAAATAAGTATCCTCACAAATTCTTTGCAGTCATTCACGACGGCCAGATATATACACTAGTTATTATATGCTATACGAGCAACTTAAGGAGCTTTCGCTGTATGGGGACTTTGAAGGATTATATAAAAGTGAGTTAGCACCAATACTCTCTGACGCGGTGTGACCACGCTGACGGTGAGGTGCCCTCCTACAGGAGTCTCTGCAGCCGTCACCTGAGGGCTCGCGAGGGCAGTCTGCGGTGTTCCCCCCACCCCTGCCCCCCCGGTCGCTGTCACTGCCTGCACCTGACCTGCAGGAGGACGCGGGGCCTGCAGCAGGCACCACTGACAGCCTCCAACAGCGCCCCACTTTGCAGCTGCCCAACAGACCGGGCTCATTTGTTGTTAGGAAAGTGAGGTGAGGCACAATGAGGTGAGGCCCAGTGAGGTGAGACCCAGTGAGGTGAGGCACAATGAGGTGAGGCACAATGAGGTGAGGCCCAGTGAGGTGGGGCACAATGAGGTGAGGCACAATGAGGTGAGGCACAATGAGGTGAGGCACAATGAGGTGAGGCCCAGTGAGGTGAGGCACAATAAGGTGAGGCCCAGTGAGGTGAGGCACAATGAGGTAAGGCCCAGTGAGGTGAGGCACAATGAGGTGAGGCCCAGTGAGGTGAGGCACAATGAGGTGAGGCCCAGTGAGGTGAGGCACAATGAGGTGAGGCCCAGTGAGGTGAGGCACAATGAGGGGAGGTCCAGTAAGGTGGGGCACAATGAGGTGAGGCGCAATGAGGTAAGGCCCAGTGAGGTGAGGTCCAGTAAGGTGAGGCACAATTAGGTGAGGCACAATTAGGTGAGGTCCAGTGAGGTGAGGCACAATGAGGGGAGGTCCAGTGAGGTGAGGCACAATGAGGTGACGCACAATGAGGTGAGGCCCAGTGAGGTGAGGCCCAGTAAGGTGAGTCGAAATGAGGTGAGGCCCAGTGAGGTGAGGCACAATGAGGCGAGGCCCAGTAAGGTGAGGCACAATGAGGTGAGGCCCAGTGAGGTGAGGCACAATGAGGTGAGGCCCAGTGAGGTGAGGCACAATGAAGGGAGGTCCAGTAAGGTGAGGCACAATGAGGTGAGGCACAATGAGGTAAGGCCCAGTGAGGTGAGGTCCAGTAAGGTAAGGCACTATGAGGTGAGGTCCAGTGAGGTGAGGTACAGTGAGGTGAGGCCCAGTCAGGTGAGGCACTATGAGCTGAGGCACAGTGAGATAAATCAAAATTAGGTAACGCCCAATGGGGTGAGGCCCAGTGAGGTAAGGCCCAGTGAAGCAAAGCCCAGTGCGGTGAGGCCCAAGGAAGCACTCACAGTAGCTCACACCTCACATGACAGTCACACAACGAAGGCTTCGGTGAACGTTAGCGTGCGAACACTAGGCCTAAGAGGAATTATTGTAACACGGTTTACATGAAGTGCAATAATACAGGCATTAAGTTCTCATTCCCTTGAAGTGATTAAAAATAACATTTATGAACAAATTAACAACCACAATCTGAGACGGTGAGATTCTCAAACCCACTTAACGTCCTTATCTCCCAGGCCACGGCGATGCAAGCATCTATTGCAGGCTTGCCTGACCATCGTTGCTTGCCAGGCAGCGCACTTGCGTTATATACCGTGCAGTAGCGAACTGGACTTACTGTACGTGTAAGGTTTTACAGGAGCTGCCACAGCTGCCATTAGCATGTCATTATGGAGGAAATAATAGGCCTGCCGTACCCTCACAAGACCCTGGCCGTAGCAGCACAGCCGACCTGTAATGACTCCAGTAAGGACTTCCTTACATCCCTAGCCATTCTGTAGCTACACTGCACTTCCCTCAGTCGTTAGCCGACTTTACCCTCACGCCAGTTTCCTGTTAGAACAAATAGAAGCGCGAGCTCCCTTCCTTCTCAAAACACGAGAAAGAGAAGCAAGGCAAATGAGAAGTTAGGGACATTTGGACTTCAAGGCTCTAATTAGAGTCAGTTTTAACTTTAATTGTCCCATAGGTGGCAGTCTAAGGAGAGTTAGAGATTTTTTGCGGCCTGCTGTTAGCTGGAATTGGAGGGAGGCAAATGAGAGAGGAAGGGTCCGGTATGCTTGTCTTATGTACTTAGATGTTGTAAGTGCCTCGATTCACGCTAGCTCCGCTCTTTCTCTCTGCTGGTACCGCCACTGAGCAAATAAATAAATGAAAAGATATTTTCAGTAGAACACTGCTTATTTAATTCTTTGCGCAATTACGTCTGAAATTTTATAGAAGGAAAATTCCACGAAGAAAGTTTCTCAAGGGAAATTAAAGGCAAATTCACACTAGAACACATTGTTATATGTATAGTTTGTCGTACGTTGCATTAAGAATTCGAAGATTTTGTTGTTTGCCTGAAAACACCAGTGTTTATTGCCCATAAGATTTGCTCAGCTCTCAGCCGACACCAGCAACTGAGCAAGTGTTTCTGTATGGTAAAGTTTCTTATTTTATCAAATTTACAGAAAATGAAAGCTCAGAAAGCTATGCACTTTTCCAACGTTCACGAGGAAGTGACTAGGCGTTAGGACGCTCTTGCTGCAGACGGAGAAAGAAGAATATAGTATAAACCCTCATCAACATAAAGAAGTAGGTACATTTTATGAGGTACACATAGTGAATGGTCCAAGCGCAAGAGGCACCGCTTATCACTTAAGTTCTAGTAGACACAAAGACCCTCAACTGCTGCACAATGGGGGGGGGGGGACACATGCCTTCAATTTAGATGGCATAAAACATTTCAGAGCCGAAGGTTGATCGCCATGTTGTGTACGGCTTATTGCTAACTAAACAATGGTAATCATGGGCTAGACTTTTTTCAAGTACCTGAGCATCTATATTATTAAATATTTATTATAGTTATTATATTTAATAAATGTAGTTAGTGCTGCGTAGACTCTAGACGCGCGTGATTGTATAATCAAAGGCAACCTCAGCCAAACTCACCGAACTTGACTTGTCCGAAACCAGAGACAGGAGCTTTGACTTCGTCATTTTCAATCCCGTTACAGATGTTAGACGCTACCCGATTACGTTGAGCCGACTGAAATTTTCATTTTACTAAGTACGATTGAGTTCTTGAAAGTCTCGCAGTTTATTGATCAGAGGGCAACGCCTGAAACTTGAATCAGCGGGTCAAAGCCAAAACACCTGCCTGATGCTTCAGACAAGTTACGAGCTCAGTATTCAGCATTAAAGATCTCCTATGCCTGATATTGTGAAGGTAATGAGCAATATAATCTAAAATATTTCATTTGCTACATTTTTAACTAACTTGAAATATATGTTTGTAAATAATTTTATAACGTTAGGAGTAAGTTGGAGTTCAGGTCAATGATGAGCGGTATCTATGTCACACCGTTCTATTTTGAGCTCGCTCGAAATGCAGATTTTGTCTGCTTGTTCCACTGTTTCTAAACATTTGGGTAAGTTTCTTCCTTTTTTGTGAAAGTAGCCTTTGCTCTGCTGGAGATTTTCAACGAAGGAGCAGAACTATTTCTGGTGAATAGGCCCCTGAAACTTGCACACAGTAATGCTCAGTGACCTTTGAGAGTGCGTCAACATCATATGAGTTCTTACAAGAGTGGTACTTACTGAAATACGACTCATCAACGGATAAAAGCTGCTCAAATTCATAATTACATTACCACGTCAAAATTAACTCGAAGTGGCATGTCAAAAGCCCATAACTGAAGTTCCCGACCTTTTACGGCTAAGCAACTTGGGATATCTTGGTTGTACTGTATAAATCGATAACACACTAACTGTTGCCCCTTCCACAGAATGCCTGACGGTCACATCTCAAACGTGGTGTTCGTGCCGAGCTCCACCACCTTCGGAGGGTCCAGGGAGGTCCCCGACATATCGCAGGCGCCCGCTGCGCTCAGGCTGTTCCGCAATACGGACATCCAGAAGAGCATCCGAGAGCTGCGGGACACGGATGCGGTGCTTGTTGTGGAGGAGTTCATCCGCAACAGAGAGCTACAGTACGCCATCACTACGGCGAATGGCAGAAAGATCTTTCCTAAAGAAGAGACCACATCTGCACAAGTTTCTAGAGAAGACACTTGGTCTGCGTTCGTAGACCTCGCGAGTAGTGCAGTGGCTACCGCAGGGGGAAATATAGACGGTGCATCAGCCAGTGTTGAACAGAAGGAACTGCCATTACCAGAAACGAGTTTAAGCTCTGATGAGCTGCAGGTCAAAAACGAGAGTCTCAGAGCGGTGGTGAGGGACACAAGGACTCCGCTGTCCAAAGTTCAGTTCTCTCTTGGATCTGCGCAGAGTCTACCTCACCCTGCCAGCAGCACCGGCGGTGGGGCAGGTGGATTTGTTGTCAAATTTTTCAACAGCAGGGAAGACTTCAACCCTTTTGCACCTTTCAGTGGCAGTGGCTCTCCTTTCAGTGGCAGCTTAGGTGAGAAGAATCCAAAGGATGATGTGGCACAGGCGAGGTCCTTAGATGTGTCCCTCTCTGCAGAGCTACAAGACAGAGCCTCGGACAGTTCAGAGTCAGAGCAGCTCCCAGAAGGCAGAGCAGCGGAGGACGACCCACACTCGAGATGGCCCTGGCCACAAGACGTGCCCCGCTCCCTGGATGGTTTCTTTAGCGACTATCCCAGCGATTTCCGAACACCCTAAGCTAAGAGGAAGTTCTAGAGCTCCTAATGTACAAAGTTATTATAGAAAGTAACGAACTAATGTGAATTAAGTGCGGAGCTATACATTAAGCAGACGTGAAAAGACGTACTAGTTTGAAACTGAAGTTAACCTCAGACTACAAAAATTTAATTGTGGCTTCTCAGGACGATAGCTTGGCTTACATCGTCCTACAGAAGTGAGGCAGGAAAATGAAAGATGAAGCTGCCGATGAGGCGACAGTCAAGGGCAGTCTGTCGTACAGAAACAAAGTACACAACAGTACACTGTATCATTCTAATACTGAGACAGCGACGATAAAATGAAAACAAATATGTGCAACAGACTTGGTTAGATATTGAGAGTTATTCACAATTATGATATAATATTATTTACGTTTACTCAGTGGTAAAGAGAAACTGGACAACGCATTGCTGTAGTGAATATAAGAGTCTCCAAATAAACTATTTAACAAAGACAGTGTGACTAGAAAAACGTATTTAAGCGTATTCAGTACAATAGGCACTAGCTGTATACTTAATTAACTGTATGTTCACAGTATACAGCTAGTTCCTATTGTACAGAATATGCATAAATACGTTTTTCTAGTCATATAAGAGTCTCCATTATTAGCGGTAAGTGAGATCAGGATTGGGTATGACACAGGGCGCGTCTCAGGGCAACTGAAAATGAGGTGCACTGCAGCAGAAGAAGCAGTCTTGGGCTGTAGCAGTAGGACGCGGTGACACTTTCTGGAGCGAACTTTAGGTTGTAGTGTGACTCAGGAGGTCAGCAGTGACCTTGTATCAGCCCTGCAGTGACTCTGTAGGAGCCATGCAGTGACCTAGCAGGAGCCCTGCAGTGACCCTGTAGGAGCCCTGCAGTGACCCTGCAGGAGCCCTGCAGTGACCCTGTAGGAGTCCTCTAGCAGCTGTGAATATGTTTGGCGAGAAGTAGGAACATTACCCGTGCAGCACTGCAGATGTAAGTGATTTACAGCTGAGATTGACAGTGACACTGCTGCAATAGATATCAACTGTTTCCTCACAGCTGCACAGACACTCACTGCACAGCTCGATAACAAGTATGCAGCACTGAGAACCACGCAGAGCTGCCCATACCACCGATATCTTATAAGTTCCTATTGATTGTGAGATTCACACACTCTCTGTCGCCAGCTCTAGTTCTGCCTGCAATTCTGCACTATGGTATATAAACACAGATCGTTGCAACATAGTGGAGGGCAATATGGAAATTCATTTCAATACAAGAGCATTTCATTGTTGTTTTTAAGATTGCAGTGGACATTACCACTGCTAACATTTTTTGCAGTAATCACTCAAGCATCAACTCTTGAAAAATTTCAAATCCAGTGGTTTTTCACAACTTGCACTTAAAAAGCTTGTCACTAAATTTTATTGTCATATTACGTTAGGTAACCGCGGTTTATCTGAGTCTCTATCATGTGTGTTGTTGATAGCTCAGTGCGCGACATCTACGGCACTACTTTCATCCAACTCTTTCATTACATCACCCTACTATATTGTTTTCAAGTTCTGTTGCCGTTATTATGGTGCTTAGTAACGTAGGAGTATCTACCGTCATGCTGAATGAATGCATGCATAACGCAGACAGTCTATTCGGTATTCATATATTTTCAAACCAGTACGAAGTTCGAGGACAGAAGTGTTCAATGTAACATAGCTTTAAAGCGAATTTTATGTAATAAATATAATATCCATTCCTTTTCTTTTTTTCACAGTGAACGCCTTGCAGCAGCATTATAACTTTCCTTAGTGGTTCTTTTCAAAGCATCACACAGTACCTACATCTATACTTGATTGATTCTCCAAATAACAAGTTGATTCTCTCTTTGAAAATGATAATAGAATTTAAAAAAGCTAAGATTCAAACGCTTGACTAGTTTTTCCAATTTTTGAGCTTAACTGGGAAGTGAGCAAAAGATCCCTATGCTGTATTTTACATGAAAAAATTATAATCTACACAGAGAAAAGTGTCTTAAACGGTCACATTTTCCCGTCCAAGGGGGGAAACTGCTGGCTGTCCTCGGCGTGCTCCTGCAGGAGGGAATGTGTAGTTCCCGGGCTACAGGAGACCGCCAAGCCCAATCGGAAATTTATAGGCATTTATCGGCTGCCTTATAGGCATTTATGAGCTGCCTAAGAGAAAATAGTAAAATATATCCGATAACATAGGATAAATACCGATAAATTGCCGATTGGAAGGCAAGCCTTTGCTGTCCGTACCCGACGAAGCGCTGGGTTTTACAGGGAGGTTTTTCTGTAGGAGCTTTTGCAAGAGTTGGAGCCACAGCGAAGTGGCGTTTCCAAAGAGACATTAGTAAGAATATTCGTCTCATAGGAGCAGGTATTTGAAAACTTTCTCAAAAATTTGCATGCTCAAAACGAGCAATAAAGTCGAGAAGACGTCCAATGAACTGAGACGATTGTTAAAAAACTTCTTCTACAACAGTAATAAAACAGTAATGCTTCACTTGACCTTGGTCGATAATTGTCTGGGTCACCTCCGTTAATACTCATCTAGCTCCAACTAACCTTCTAAGATCATCGTCTAGTGCCGGCCCAAATTCGTAGATAATCGTGTAGCTCCGGTCCACCTTCGCATATAATTCGTTTAGTGCCGCCCACCTCCGCAGATGCTGCATCTCCCAATAATTCACAGAAGTGAAGTTCCCGACATTCCTGATCACGACAAAAATCTCTTGGAATGCATGGCCCACAGCAGCCATATTGGATTCCAAAGAAAATGGTCTGCCAGGGCAAGATTTTTGAGCGATGCTGGAGTGATGAAGTGCGGTGCGTGCTGAACATGTTTGTGATACGACCAGTCAAAGTCGGAGTCCTGCCATCCTTCATCTATCGAATCTGCCTCCTATTAATTTAATTTTCATTATAGTTTTATTCATTGTAGTGATTACCTTACAAACTTCCATAAGCGATTTCAGAAAGATACGTGCATTTCAGGTCTTCGGATATGAGGAAAGCAATGCATGCACAGAAGAATTTTTTTTCCAAAGTGTTTTAATTAGAATTGAACTAGCCACCGCTAGAACGAAGAACTGCGGTAAGTGTTCATCTTTCTTGAACACATAGCCTCACCGGATACAGAGGCATATAAATGAAATCAATATACGTTATTTAGGTACACATTGATACATGGTACACAAGGTAAGGCTTATCACTAGAATTACATTAGATACAAAGCTCGGGTAGTGCCATCATTACACACTGCACTGCATTGCGGCCAATTGTTTGGCCCCTGTTTGGTAATTTGTAGTATACGCTGACATCGGCTGCACATGGTAGATAGTTCGTTGCCAAGACTACTACGGATCAACATGAGAAAGGTGTTATCAGCTTTTTTTATCCTGATCTGAAGACAAAGAGCACATTTTCTTGTGCTGACATTGAGACAATTCAGGATACTTTTGAGCAAATATCATACCTGTACTAGTTGACCTCGGCACAACCATCAGACACCAAAACCTGTCATCATAGGCACACGTAGGCGTCCAATAGATTTCTGCTTAAAGTTCGACCATATTCGGTTACAGTACAGGGGATAGCAAGAGCTCCGAAATAGCTGGCATTTGACCTCTTCCGAGCAGTGACCGAACTTCCTGATCAACATGTTACCTACTGCGTGGAGCTTTCGTGTTTCTTTTTCTATATACTGGTTGTTATAAAAGCCACTGGAGATATTATGACTTAGTTAAGAGAAGATGTCTAGATAAATGAGATCGATACCATGGGGACGAGTGACTTTTTTGGTGAGTAGTCCACATCTTCTAGGTTTGATGCACATACAGTTTTGACAGTATTATATCCAATACATAGTATGCTAGCTTCGTTATCGAAAATTGAGAGAAATTTTTGTAGTCCACTGGAACGGGGAGAGGCAAGGACCATGTCATCAGCATAAATGAGCGCATTTAGGACCTCACCGTTAATATGGTATCCAACTCCAGCTGCGTTCAGATGGGTGTGGATGCTATCAATAAAGATATTAAATAGAATCGGGGAGAGTAAGCTTCGTTGTCGTTTGCCGTTAGTCAGGACAAACGCCGTTGACATTGCCGCTTCCCATTTCAGAAAGCATATTTAAGTCTAAAACCAGTACTTAAGCGTCTTAACAATATAAGGGGGGTATTTGTTTCTAAACCTTACACAAATAGGGAGGAATGGTGTACTCGGTTAAATACAGCTTTAGCATAAAAAAACTTGTTCATATGATATTCACTGACAATGAAATTATTTATGACCTGTTTAAGTGCAAATATGGCCATTTTTCTTCCACGTTGTGCTTTGCATCCAAATTGATTTTCTGGGGTTTGTCAAAATCAGCATTTTTGGGTTACCGGTGCTACACCGGTGACCCAGCCAGTCGCAACTCGTGTGGCAATCATAGCTCAAATGACGATTGCGACGCGGGTTACGGTGATGCAGGTCCCAGAGCACAAACGTCTATTTTGAATAAAAGGAGCACTAAATTAATTCAAATACAAATAAACTCCTAACAGTAGAATCAGTAAATCAGGTCAGTAGCTTGAAACTTCTATTCACAACAGTTTGAATAAAACAGAATATCATTGTCGTTGAACTTGCACCCTTCATCGCTAGATGGCGCTCTCACAACCACTTTTCGGGTTACGGTAACCTTTTTCATGTTGTGGTAGCCCGTTTTTTGTGTGACTTTGAAACACCCCTGCAGTCGTCCTCTGCGGTGACATTCGTTTCTCAAGCATCAGTTCCATTACTTTTGAAAGAGACGAGGCCACTGCTATAGGGCGATACTTACTCTTATCTGACACACATATTGTTTTGTTTTTTATGATTGGTGATATTATAACCTTCGTCAAGTCATCTGTGAGAGAACCCAAAGTAAACCACCAGATGAGAAAAATTTCAAGGAGCGTTATTAGCCTTGGAGGGCTATATTTATAAGCTTCAACTGGGATATAATCAGTGCCGGATACTTTGTTATTCTTCAGCCTTTTGGGGGCTTGACACACCTCGGCCTCAGATACGGTGCATTCTTCATTGGAGGAGAGAGCCAAATTACCAAGGATACCATCAACACAACCTTTATGATTATAATCTTTAAAAAAGTTCAGAATACCGCCATAATGGGTTTTCCAAAATTCCGCTATGTAACATTCTCCCGCAATTCCATTCTTCAACTGTGCAACGGTGTGAACTTTCAGTTTCAGAGTTGGAACTTTCTTCCAGAAATTAATGGATTTATTTTGCCTTAGCTTGTCAGGTAGTTTTTGTGCTCTGATTTATTTTTCACGTCTACGCACTTGCTGGAGCGCCGTACGCACAGATTGCGGCAGCGAAGAGAAAACGTTCTTGACGGTAGTGTTCTGCAGGATTGGTTTAAAGGTTTATGTTACTAGAGTTGAAGGATGTAACTCGATAACGCTGTTTTTGAGTTTCAGATTAAGAATTAATACAAAAGCAATATGATACTGGAAAAATCTTCAGAAAGTAGCAGTATCTGGCGAGGAGTATTCGCAGCAGCAAATAGGAACCGTATTCGACTAAGAATAGCTGTTTTTGACAGAAAGGAGCTGTGTCTGGCAGAAAGGAGCTGTGTCTGACAGAAAGGAGCTGTGTCTGGCAGGAAGGAGCTGTATCTGGCAGAAAGGAGCTGTGTCTGGCAGAAAGGAGCTATGTCTGGCAGAAAGGAGCTGTATCTGGCAGAAAGAAGCTGTGTCTGACAAAAAGGAGCTGTGTCTGGCAGAAAGGAGCTGTATCTGGCAGAAAGGAGCTATGTCTGGCAGAAAGGAGCTGTATCTGGCAGAAAGAAGCTGTGTCTGACAAAAAGGAGCTGTGTCTGGCAGAAAGGAACTGTGTCTGGCAGAAAGGAGCTGTGTCCGACAGGAAGTAGCGTAGTCTGACAAGAAACTGCTGTATCAAGCATACAGCAGCTGTTTTTGGCAAGGAGTACTTGTATCCGGTAAGGAAGAGCTGTGTCATGCAGGGGGTAGCCATATCCTGCAGGAAGTATCCTTATGGCAGTAAGGGAGCTTCAGCGCAAGAGCTGCACCGTATAGAGCTGCAGCAGGAAGCGGCAGCAGCAGCTGTATAGAGCTGCAGCAGGAAGCAGCAGCTGCATAGAGCAGAAGCAGGAAGCAGCAAGAGCTGCCGTATACTGTAGAGCTGCAGCAGCTGTAAGCGTACCCAACTGCCCAGGCAGCGGTGGGATCAGCGCAAGTTTGCTCTGCCGGAGCTGGATTATGTGTGGAGGAGCAGGCTGAGGGAGCAGAGGGGGGGAGGAGGGGCGGGGGTATGGAAGTGCGGCCGGTTCGGCGCAGCCCAGACTGCAGTCCGCGGGTGAAAACTTAACAGGATCTATGAGAAAACGAGCACAAGTTGCAAGCTGGTAGCCAGAGTGACCCACCCCTGACTTATCGCACTGCAGGCACAAATGTTTGCTGAGATCTGCAGGTTGTTGGACATGATCTGCAGCCTGGCATTTGTTGAGTCTCCAGGGCAAGAAATATGTGACGGATCGCATGAGAAGAAAAGAGGTCAGTCAGGGGCGGATTACGGCAGGAACTGCTCCTTAATACGTCGCACAACGGAACTCAAGTCACACCTAGCTTCTATTCAGAGAACAGATACTGTTGCTGCCAATGGTCGCCTGTGCTGGCTACAGTGATGCCAATCCTCCGTGTTTGTTTAGTGCCTCACTGCGAGGCTGGTAACTTAATCCTATAAGTTTAAACTTCTTTTTAGTTCAGTCTTCTTCGTTTGATTCGTCTTTTTCGATCGATTTTCATATTTCAGTTGAGGAGGACTGCGTTTGAGGTGGTGTCAAGCGTAGCCGTTTTGTAATTAACGATCATGACTCTAAAGATTTGGGCAAGTAAGGTTAATCGTACGAGATTATCTCCAGGGCGCTGAGTGACACGGACACACGCTTAATGTCTGGGCTTGAGCAGCAGAGCTGTACTGTGGCGGACGTTGTACATCTCCACAGCCCTGCTGTTGCGCACTGACGGTGTGCTGCAGTGTTGCGCACTGACGGTGTGCTGCAGTGTTGCGCACTGACGGTGTGCTGCAGTGTTGCGCACTGACGGTGTGCTGCAGTGTTGCGCACTGACNGGGGGGGGGGTATGGAAGTGCGGCCGGTTCGGCGCAGCCCAGACTGCAGTCCGCGGGTGAAAACTTAACAGGATCTATGAGAAAACGAGCACAAGTTGCAAGCTGGTAGCCAGAGTGAGCCGCCCCTGACTTATCGCACTGCAGGCACAAATGTTTGCTGAGATCTGCAAGTTGTTGGACATGATCTGCAGCCTGGTATTTGCTGAGCCTCCAGGGCAAGAAATATGTGATGGATCAGCTGAGAAGAAAAGAGGTCAGTCAGGGGCGGATTACGGCAGGAACTGCTCCTTAATGCGTCGCACAACGGAACTCAAGTCACACCTAGCTTCTATTCAGAGAACAGATACCGTTGCTGCCAATGCACTCCTGTGGTGGCTACACTGATGCCAATCCTCCGTGTTTGTTTAGTGCCTCACTGCGAGGCAGGTAACTTAATCCTATAAGTCTAAACTTCTTTTTAGCTTCAGTCTTGTTCGTTTGATTCGTCTCTTTCGATCGATTTTCATATTTCAGTTCAGGAGGACTGCGTTTGAGGTGGTGTCAAGCGTAGTCGTTTTGCAATTAACGATCATGACTCTAAAGTTTTGGGCAATGAAGGTTAATCGTACGAGATTATCTCCAGGGCGCTGAGTGACGCGCACAGCAGCAGAGCTGTACTGTGGGGGACGTTGTGCATCTCCACAGCCCTGCTGTTGCGTACTGACGGTGTGCTGCAGTGTTGCGCACTGACGGTGTGCTGCAGTGTTGCGCACTGACGGTGTGCCGCAGTGTTGCACACTGACGGTGTGCCGCAGTGTTGCACACTGCACAACGCCATGTGTGCTCCCAAGATTGAACACCTACTGCCCGTAGTGCAGCTGGAACTGTAGCTTCGTAAGTGTCAGTGTAGTAGTGTATGCATTTATCTAGTATGTGTGTGTGTGTGTGTGTGTGTGTGTGTGTAGGTCTGTGTTTGTCCAGTAATATCAATGCCCAGTAGTCAGAGAGAAGAAAAAATGAACAATCAATTTTTGACTCCCAAAAGAAACATCTTGTTGCCTCAAACACAAAGGGACCGCAGCTGCATAGTTTTTTTCGAGATTCATAAGTTACATATTCACATCGAGCCAAAGCCTCCTTTCAAAATCTTAGGGCGAAACACACGAGCTGAGCGGCTGATGTTTAGCTCTTTACAACGATCAATTCTCACGAGTGAGTTCAGTGGGTGTCACTGTCTTTGTTGTTATGTAGATAATTAGAAGGAATAGGCGGCAGTAGACGCACCAATAAGCCTATTCCTAGAGGGAGCCGAGTTATATTCCGTTCCTTTATGGGAAAAGTTCTGATGTCTAAGGGAAAACCTCAGCCAAGGACTTGATTGTGCAAGTATGGTCAACTGCAGCAAGTCTGCAGGGGTTCTGGGACGTTAAGGTATAAGGAATATGCAAGATGACGGAACAAAACCGCATTGAAAACCTAGAATTTGGGAGTTAATGACTCCTGTAGGAGAAGTTTGAAGTTGTGGAGGGTGTTGTTCCCAGTATTTAACTTCTCAGTTCCCGAACGTCTTGACTGTCTCTGCTTCAATAATCTAAACTACTGACCTTTCGCAGTTCTTCAATGGCGAGTTTTGATTTCTTTTTCCTTGTTGCGGAAGCGTTCGTCAACGTCTCCGTCGTCGAGTCCTGAAACAATTCAAGTACTTCAATGTTTCTGATAGTTGTCCCCTGAGTCGAAGCGCTTTAAGGCGACGTTTGTATATCGTAGTTCGTTACGCAGAGAAGGGATAAATTTTCTTGCTTTACTCTCAATTCTTTTCAGTCTTTGGTGCTGAACTAATGGTACTGGAGGTGGCGGGATCGAGTACCAAGTCAGGCGAGCGATCATCGTGGCGCTCGGTATGCTGAAGTCAGTAGTTGCTTAGCATGCACAGCTATCGTGGGGCACTTACCTGGCCCAGAAATGGCAGGGTTGGGGGTGTTGAACATTCCGGCGATGGCGTTATAGTTCTTGGCGATCCATGGTCGGCTGCAACCGTACTCACTTTGCTAAGGCTCGTTGGCCTATATCCGCAGCACGAACGAGTGCGTGTGGGTCTCCCAGTAAAGGGCTTTACCTTTTTCCCTATATCTCTGCAGTGATGAGGCAACCAGGATTAAACAGCAAACTTGAAGTTTGGGCGCACTAGGGCTTTATATAAAGGAAGGATTATATGGCTCTGTCCTTCTTTTGTGAAGCTGTTGACTGCGCTTCAAATCGTTCGTAATACTCGCAGTTATCCCCAGGACACGTTGCTGAGTAACCGATGCTAGATCCCTGCCACTCATTTCTAGCGGGCTAGGATGACCTGTGGTTCAACGTGCATTACCGAATATTTGTCGACATTGAAGCTCATCTGCCACGTTGCGATCCATTCCGTGAAGCGGTCAAGGTCTTGCTGGAGCTCTGCTCTGTCATTGTTCGACTGGTCGAGATCTGCATTAGGCCGTCATGTTTGAAAGTTTTATAAGTATTTCATAGTAGCATTTCGGGAATCTTGGGGCTGCTTAGTGTTCGCTTTGCTTTTGCTGTCCATTGGCACCAGAGTGATTTGTTTTTAACGATGATGATAACAATAATTTGGATAATAATACAAAATTTCAGCTTGCCCAGGTACCAAAAATTGTTATGCTAATATTAGAAAAATGTTATGATGTAACATTTGTTAATATTAGCCCCAATGATGAGATAATATTATAGTTTACACGATTATTTCAATGTTAGGATAACATTATTCGGAAATATTAAAATAATATTGTTGCAGACGTTAGATGTTACGATGAAATAATAAAGTGATATTGTAACAATGTTTCTAATATCATTTTAGTATTAGATTAGATTAGATAGGCGGCAGTAGACGAACCAAAAGGCCCATTTCCAAAAAGACACCGGGACTTACACGCCGGCCCTTTATGAGCTATTGCCATTATGTTAGTATGATGTAGAGGAATGGAGAAACGAGAAGAGAAAAAATGGAAGACGAAAGAGAAAAAGATCGTAAAATAATATCTTCTAATAACTCCCAAATTATGGTTATTATGTAATATGGAAATAATGTTCCATGACATTTTAATTATATTATTTGAATGTTATGATTTCCATTTTATTCTATTATTATTTACCAACATTAAAATATTACACGCCACACCATGGCAGACCCTGGAAAGACCGAAGGTGCAGCCGTCATCGTGTGGTTCCGCTAAGGCTTCAGGAGAGCTATCCTCGGACCAGTTATCCTCTCAGGCGTAACCTGTTTTTCGAGAAAATGTGGCAAGAGAGGTTTAGGCATAAACAAAGTTATTTGCCAGTTTCATCTCGGACCGTATTTACAAAAGCACATTGGACTCCGCTTTGGACATCAAACAACGGATGATCAGATTCAAATAGTTACTCAATTCAATACATTACAGTAGGTATGCACATCTATAGATGTAAACTTCATGTGATACTAGTTAAAACTACACATTCAAACATATGTCTCTCGTATACAGGGGACAACATTAGAAAATAAACGTAAGTGTGAAATACGAAGTCAAGCGGTGACTCAACCAAGTTACAGGCGTGCACAGTATATTTTATTTGTTAGTCTAAAATATTTTTTTAATATTATGTATAATATTTTTTAATGCTGAAGAAGTATAGTCAAACATACGAACAGACGACCCGATCATCATCAAAATTCGATCATCTGTGTTTTTTTTTTAAATTTTTAGCAATTCCTATAAATTTCATGAAAATCCGGTGATTAATTTAAGAGTTTGGGTTACGTTCCTGACAAACGTAAAAACAGAGACAAACAAACTAACTAGCAGGCAGACACATGATCACAAAATTTGGTCATATGCTCCTATTAACATGCCTAACAACTCGAGCAAACTTCTTGAAGATCCAAACATAACATGTCGAGTTATCTTGCTAAGAAATAATTAAACGGTTGACCAGATTTTCTCTGAAAGTTAAGGATCTGTTCCTCCTAATATACCTAACAGTCCCTGTAAATTTTAGAAAGATCCGCCCATAACTGTTCGAGTTATTTTAGTGACTGATATATAAGCTCCAACAAAAACATAACCGCCTTGGCGGAGGCACCCATCATATGCACCATAACCGGTGCACGCATCAAGTACTCTTGCAAAGGTTGAGACCAGCGGCCAGGGCCAAAACAGATGCTCCTTAGCGCTGCAGTTTGCAGCCCAAAGCGATGTGAAACAGGCAGCAGCAGCAGCTGCTGCTGCTGCTGCTGCTGCTAGAGCTAAGATTACCAAGCGGAAATAAAAAGAATGAGAAGAAAGAACGCCAGGGAAGAAGGGTGGAGTGAGGCAAGGCTGGAGAAGAACTCCTTCAAGTGTTTGTGAGCAGCAGGAGACT
>LQNS02278187.1:5432449-5467072 GCA_001587735.2 Parhyale hawaiensis
CGAGCTTATAAGCGCTATTTCTTTTGCTGAATATTCAAATTTAAACATACAGTAGCGGCCATAATATAGAGAACGGATACGACACAGACGTAAATTAGTTTATTTCTTAGAAAGTAATGAATGGATCGTAATAAAATTTTTAGCAAATAAACATTAGGTAATATTGCCTAAATTAATTACAAAGTTTAAAGATTTTACATAATAGTTTTCCTAAAAAATTAAAGATGGAGAGATACACAGGAATTCAGACCTGACCAAAAGTTGAGGAACGATGGTGGAAATTCGCGACTGAGTACAAAATTAGCAACAAAATCTTATATTTTGTTAGCATCTCTTATTTTCTATGACTTCCCTTCAACACCGACCGCATGACCAAACTATTGTCCTGGAAAAATCTTCATTTATCCCTCTAATTGCCCTTTCAGTATATCTCATAAATGATCTTTATTTTCTTGGTTTCTTTTCCGAGCTCTCTTCAATACTCTTCCATACATTTTCTATTGGGTTCAAGTCGGGGCTCTGGGCTGGCCAGTTCACCAGGACAATTTCTTCTACAAAAAAAGGCCATAGCCTTCCCAGCTTTCTGGCAAGGTGCATTGTCCTGCATGAAAATGGAGAATTCACAAAGGCTAAGGCATCAGCTTGGTATAACATACTACTGAATAAGCCGTTTGTAAATCCCAGTACTTATATTTTCATTAATACAGGTGGCGAGGCCAATTGCTGTATGGGAAATCAATCATTCATTCCTCGCATCATCGTTCTGCGTCAACAAACTTGACTGTTTTCTTGACAAATTAAGGAGCGTCTTTCACCAGTTTTGCGAGGTACGTAAAGGTTGTCGTCAGAACCGAACAGGTTAAACTTGGATTCGTCACTGAAATAAATTGCATCCCATTGTGCGTCAGGGCAAACATGTCCTCTCGCAAACTCCAGACGTGCCTTTTCGTTTCGCTTAGAAACGAGAGGCTTCGAAGCTGGAACCCGGCATGCAATCCTTCATTCCCGTATCCTGAAAGAAAATGTTTTCTTTGATATATTAAGCCTTGTCTCTTCACTAAATTTACGGGATATTGATAAAGCAGTTTCTACATGTTTCTTTTGCAGACCTTCTAATGATTTTACGATCTTCCCTTTCTAATACTTTTGGAAGTATATCAGTTTTTTCCTTGCACCTACCGCTTTATCTACTTATTACCCGATAAATGACACTTTTAAACCTACCGAAAGTATCAGCAATTTCTGGAATTAATTTGTTTTCTTGATATTTCGCATGGACAAGTTTCTCCTGTATGAGAAAATATTTTGAATGGTGAAGGTGTCATATTGCTTGAAACTCGTTCTAATGATGCATGAATGTCGTCTCTAATTTCAAGATGCTCCATTGAGGGTTTGCAAACAAGTTAGGAAATTTTTAGCGTTGTTGTTTAAGTTTTGCGTAGATCTGAATTCCTTCGTATCTTTTCATCTTAAGTTTTTTTTCAGAAAACTAATATGAAACATCTTGTTACTTTGTAATTAATTCATGTATTGTGAACAACTGTCTATTTGGGGAAATTTCATTACGATTCTTTCATTACTTTCTAGGTTATAAAATAATTCATGTCTGTGTTGTTTCTCTTTTTAATATTATGCCAGCTTCTGTATTTTGGTATTTTCTTTGATTTATCTTAGTCATTATAGAGTGTAAAAACTTCTTACTGTTAACATGCATGAGACTCTATATAATCTTTTAGGAGCGACATTATTTTTGTAAGTTTAGGATTAGAAAAGCACAAAACTGTTGTGTTGTGACAGTGGATCATAAAGCACAAGAGCGCCAGTTTTACGTGTGTAGCGAACACTACGCCTTGAGTGGTGAACTAAAATTTTAGTTTAACTTAGGCAGTTAGTTGGTGCATGAGGAGTCGTAACTTTATTTATAGATAGGTGGCTGTAAGATGTAAATGACGATAGAGCTACATAATTAAGTATATTCATTTCACTAAAAATATCAATTGTAATATTTTCAGTATAGATGAAATAATGAACTTACGTTGAACAATTAATTAGAGTAATAGCTTTCGATGAACATGGAAACCAAACTGGACGTGCAAAAAAGCTCATCGCTGATTGACTGACGTGCTCTTATTTGAGTTAAATTATTATTTCATCTGGTTGTTCACAATCGTCACAGACCTGAGCATGTCCTGATAACAAGTTAGAATATAAACACACACAGGGGCAAAAATTCTTCATAAATTACATATAGGAATTTTCCTTTCCCATAAAATAAAATGAGCACCAGTGATCACAAGAGCCAAACTAATACACGGAGCCAATAATTCAGAGCCACACTCAGTGACACTGCCAGAACAGCAGCAGCATGTGCAACAGAGCCAAACTAATACACGGAGCCAATAATTCAGAGCCACACTCAGTGACACTGCCAGAACAGCAGCAGTATGTGCAACAGAGCCAAACTAATACACGGAGCCAATAAATCAGAGCCACACTCAGTGACACTGCCAGAACAGCAGCAGCATGTGCAACAGAGCCAAACTAATATACAGAGCCAATCATTCAGAGCCACACTCAGTGACACTGCCAGAACAGCAGCATGTGCAACAGAGCCAAACTAATATACAGAGCCAATCATTCAGAGCCACACTCAGTGACACGGCTAGAGCTGGCTGGGTTGGTTGGTTGTGATCAGCTCTTGTCGATGTGCGGTCCCATTGCCGCTCGATAGCGCCGCCGCTGCTGCCTCTGTATCGCACATATTTCTAGTTTATTGCTTTTCCATTGCATTTATTTTTAATTCATTGGGATTCATCCAGTCTCTGTGTCTCTGTTGGGCTGAGCATCAGTGTCCATATGCCCATGACTTCATAACAGCTTAGAAATATTATTAATTTCCCGTCTTTATTAATAGAAGAAGTGCCAGTGATTCTGAAAATATAGTCCTTTTCAATATTTGTTTATATTTGATCGTTCATTTTTGGCACCTAATATATGTGATCCGAAACTCAATTGGGCAGCAAAACGCGAACTGTGTGCAGTGTACAGTGTGAGTGTCGTGCAGTACTATCGTCACAACACTGCTCCTTCAGCATCTGCAGAATTATACCGGGATACGCCGAAGTTCTTATCTAAGGTAAGCATTTGAAATGCCCGCGCTTCTCAAACACGTGACTCTCTCCTAGAGAAGAGCGACGTTCCTATTGGGTTTCTCAGATGTGACGTCATCCTCCTTGTAAGATTGTCGACCAATAAGCGTCGTGCTCACTCCCTTTAAGGCGCGGGAGCGTGTCTGGAGCAGGCAGACTCCGTCGGCTGCGCCCTTCTTGTTCTGAACGGCTCTGCGTCGGGCCGATGCCGCTGTCACTGTTCAAATTTGCTCTATTTCTTAATAGATCCTCCTTATTGACTAACATTATTGCAGTAAAAAGTGATACAAAATTATTATGTTCATGTAATAGACTCCTACCGGAGTCACAGGAATTATAGAAGCCGGCTATATACTTTACATAACACAAGCGACCTGATAAGGTTAAAAGTCATCTGCTTGCCGCAATCATTTTCAAATTTTTGCCGAAATTTATTCTTTAACTTATCAGTGTTAGTCTGTAGAGAGGAATATTCATTCCTGTGTTGCAGTTTATTGGAGGTCTGAATTTTGAACACAAATGAGTGTAAACATTAACTGCTTAACGAAGAATTCAATAATTAATCTGATATTATTTTGAATCATTTGAGAAATAATTAATAGCACATGAATAAATTATTATCATTATTATAAATTATTATCAGTATTTTTACTTGTCTCTCTTATACAGCTTAAAATTTCTTCATCTCCTAATTACAGTTCTATTATTATGCGTACTGATTCACTGACAGCCAAGGCTCCTTAAGTAAGATATTTATATATATTTTTGTCTTTGCGATGCACAATGCCTGTGCTGTACTCCGGAGCTTGTATAAAACAAAATTCAGTATTTTTTTTCAACAAATGCACAACATTCTTTGTATAATATGTGAAATAGTTGACATATAGGCTTAAATATCAGGTAGGCTAATATCATTATTTATTTATAGTTACAAACTAGTAAAAAATAGGTATAACCGTAGCTTACAATAATTGTTCTCTTGGAAAAGGGATGAGCAGATTATTTAAATTACTTTACGTCGAGAGGAATATAGTCAGTGCACATGGAGCTGAGGGTCTCTGCAATGCATGACCGAAGACCGCAACAAGCAGCGCTTCCTCGTCCACGCCAGCGGAGAAGTCACAAAATCTACGGTGTTTGGACCTAATGTTTCAGTTACTTCTGTGATTTGCTCTGTGCCTCGAGTGCCATCCGCTCTGCCTTTTAATTGTATTTGATGATTACAAATTTGGGTTTAATGCTAAATTTAAGTTTCATTTAAATGTGTGAGGGATGCTAGGAAATCATCTTTTGATGAGTATTGAGTAATAAGTAAAGTTTAGAAGTAGCTACTTTTATTTACCCAATCACTATGAAATAAAACATTTACGAGCAAGCAGGCGGAGCGGAGGCAATTTTTCACTAAATTCCTAGAATTTATTTCGAACAAAAAGTAAATAAATCAAACACGTACCGGCGCTCGAGCAAATCAGCAGCTCTAGGCTAGCAGTCGTGAGGCGGTGGGAGACAGCGACAGTTATGGTATGAATAATAAATATGATTCAATGATGAGTTCCTGTGAGCGAGAGGCAGACAGCGTATGTGTGCTGAAGTGAGGGTGCTGCTGCTGCTCTACACTTACTTCAGCTGACGCGGTCAGTGAGATCTGCGATGCAACGCAGCAAAGCATTGTTGTTTTACGAGTAATATTTCGAGCTCATGATATTGCCACAAGACAAATAGAATCTTTGCTGCACCACACTGACCGTTGCATGGCACAAGCCTAAGTGCAAATATCTGACAGGCCCTGAGCCATTATCCAACTCCTCCTCCTCGTCCTCCTCCTCCTCCTCCCCCCTCCTCCTCCTCTTCTTCCTCCACCTCCTCCCCCTCCTCCTCCTTCTCCTCCCCCCTCCCCACTTATCCAAGTTACGCATACGCATAAGCATAGCCCCAATAGTGTTGCCTATACAGCCTCGCTACAGAAGTGTTTGACAATCAAAAAATTAACCAAGCATGACAACACAAGCCAGTGTTCAAGTATCAGCATGAAAACTGTAATTGTAAGTTATTGTCATGCAGCCCGGCCAGAGACGCTCTAAATGCTGTCAGGAGTTTGTTTGTGTCAAAAGTACGTCTGTAACAACAAGTATTAAAATTTTCGTAGACATGAGACTTTTGCTGTGTATTTACCGCTTTTAGATCCATCCATGGGACTCATCAACGTAAGTTTTCATTTCTCTTAGGAATAAACAATGTACTGTAGATACGGGACAGGTAATATGTGGTAGGTCAAATTTCAGTGAATCACAGCGATATGGAAATGCAATTACTCAAGGCCTGGCGCCCTCAAGATTTAAAGTAAAATGTTAAAGCCGAAATTGAACTAAAAATTTGAGTAGAATATCAATAAAGTATTATTACATAAAAGTAAAGAGAACGTTGCTTAACGTCTGGGCTGATTCATTTTCGTACATATTAAGAGACTTCTCCTGACTTGTCTCCTGACCAACTTTACCAGTGCCGAAAGCTTGACCTAATAAAAAATAATTCTGGAGAAGTCTCTTATTAACTATCAAAAGTATTGCATGAACTATCACGTTTCAATATAACTAATTCTTCCAAAAGATGCTCGTGCATACAATGTTCAACAGAGTCTTTTGTTTGTAGAGTAGCAGCTGAAAACGTTTAATAATAAATAAATGATTCGTCGTTCAATTTACTTCGAAAGACAGTACAGCAAGTCTTGCTTGATCTTCGGCGGTAATTCTAGGCTATCAGCTTCAATAATTTGAATATTAGCCTACTTACCAATATGGGCATAAATTAGTCAAACTACATTGCAACGCAACCAGTTATGATGCGCAGGTTTAAAGAAATCAGTTTTCTCTAGCATAGATTTCACGGAGATTGGACAGCTACGGCAGGTGACATTCAGCTTAGTAATCTATTATGAGCTCAGTAAAATAATTCAAGGGACAAACTTGCTTCAAGAATTCATTAATGCATTTTTCATTCAAATTACAATCAGCTGATGGTCAGACACCACAGGACGACACTAAGATTATGTCGCTGCCTGCATGTCTGCCAGTAAGATACAATCTGTGTGGTCTTAGCTCTGAGAAGGGCGTGCATAATGAGCGTTTTGTCATAGAGGACTTTGGAATCATGAAGCAAAGTAACTGATAATAATTTATGCTCAGAATGAAACTCTAAGCTAGCACAGAACGCTGAAATTAGTGGGCTGCAACAAAGTTTCAAAAGGATAATAGAGCCAGATCTCGAGTAGCTTGAGATGGCAGCACAAAAATATGTGCCTCATTGTATTGGTGTTGTTTATTATCTCACGAGACTGCCATTGGCATCGAAGTACTTTCCCTGTACCCTCCAGGTACTTTCCTTATACTCACTCTGTACTCTCTCTGCACCTGGCCAGTAACCTCCCTACAGGAGGACATCATGCTGGACTCCATACCTGTCAGAATATCTCAGGCCTTACACCACCAGAAGGTAACCTAAATACTTTCCGCAGGGGAAGTTGCATCTGGCCGCAGTTCCTGCTCATAAAGTTAGTTTGTCAAGTGACGTTGGCTCTCTATACTTCCCCTTTGCCACGTGAGGTGGGCCACTAATTGTAGTTCCCTATAAGTTTTGCTGCGCTTCTACCTGCTTTCGTGAGGGGCCCTCAGCACGGGTGTCTCTTCCTTCCGTCGTCTCATCTTTTCTCTTTCGTTTCTATGAGATGCTTTGCACATTGCTTCCTTGCCTGTAGTAGCACGCGTGGCCGACTTGAGCAAATTATGTTTTATTGAATACCACTCGGTCGTCCATGGTATTCACACACGGCGACCTTGCCCAATTTCACTATTTGGATCACACTTGGTTTGGGTGCTCTGGTAATCCTAGGAGCAGAATAATAATTCGCTGTATATTTTCTATATTAGCTCTGTACCCTCATTGTACCTGTCAGTATCTACTTTCTACTTCCCTTTACCGTTCTTCTACTTCTCTGCACGGTCCTACCTCTCAGTTCCCCAACTTATCCTTCCCTACGCCCTCCCAGTAACCATAAGGGTCCTCGCTTCCTATCGAGTGAGACTAGGGCTAGGCCGCATTGTCCATCTTCAGTGGCCTAACTGACTTCCTTACCTAGCCTAGCACAGCTGCACCTAGTGCAGCCTAACATACAGTCCATTATAAGGCCACTCGGCCCATCTTGATTTACTGTAACTTTTTTTTTATTTAACTGAGAATTTTGCTAAGCTATCGTTCGTCACCAAACGAAGCAGTTCAGAACTTGTTGGACTCTACATCGTACGATCTCATCAATTAAAGAGAATTCGATTGGCATAGTGAAAAAAATGAAACTATGCGCGGTAGACTCGACTTGTCCGGAACTGTAGACAATTATATTACGCAGTTTTGCTCCGTTGAATCCGGAGTCACACGTTAATGCCAAGTCAACACTCTTGATAAACCTAATCCCACTACGTAAAATTCAGTTTTCATTCATCTCAAGTGTAATCAGATTGCTCTTAATACCTGAAACACGATTCAAGTAAAAAAAGATCGTCTCTTCCGGATGACTCAAGCCTAAGTTTTGTAAGCTTAATTTATGTTGCAATGCCGACCAGTGGCATTTTATATACCAAGTTAGCCTGTAACTTTAAAGTAAATTTCAAGCTATTATTAGAATCAAGAGCCTTCTTGATAACTGAACATTCAGTGTTGAGCTTGTTTTCGAAATGGACTCTAATATTATCTTGAGCTAAAAACTTTCAGACATATGAGTCTCTCTGTTTATCTACTCTGTCTTTTTCTATCTATCCATTATCTGTCAAACTATCTTACCTCTGCATCTGTCTAATCTAATGCAACAGAGCAGTACTCTATTTCTCTACATATTCTGTCTGTTTTTTGCGAAAGCCTTCTGGACTGGAAATTACCGCGTTGCCATTCATTTTTTGTCAGTTCGTTAACAAACTATACATTGGACAAAAATAATGGAGACCTGAGGAACTAAATCAGCGAATTCCTGCCCCACTGCCCTCTGACCATCATCGCAACTTTGCTATAATGGAAGAATGGACAGCCTTATAGCTCCGCCAAGCACCATGGGCAGTGCATGTATATCTAGACTTAATAATGCTACCTGCTCAATCAATTTCTAGATGGCAGTGCCATACTAGGCTAGTTACAGCACCGAAACCTCAAAAGAATAACTAATTTAATGAGGAGGCTGCAGTGTACAGCGTATTTATATAGCGGAGCAGCTTAAACTTGAAAGTAGGTCGGCATGGGTTTGTATCCGCAGTTATTCCTTAATTACATCCCTTCTCTTTCTGAAAGCTAAGTGTTCTTTCCTTTTCTTATGACTATATTATTAACACAAAATAATATTAATTGATAATAACATAAGTTATAATTATCAAGTCCTGGCCACGGGATTAACCCTGTCCCCCTCTCCCACCAATTCACCGCACCTCCCCCATCCACACCTCCACAACCGCCCGGCAAGGTTCTCACGCTGCCCACAGTCCAGGACCAGCACGTGCCCACGCTGGGCCGTGCTCCTACCTTCCCTTGACCGCCACCACCAGACCCGCACCTTCGGCATCGCCCGCGAGCTATTGAAAAACATGCAAATGTGGATCCTCTGCATTCGTGTTCAATACACGCAGAGCTGGTGCCCTTGCTGGACGACTAATGGAAAGCTACGGTGAAATATGCGAGCTTTTAACGGAAAATTGTCCCTTCTTTATTGAAGTGAGGCCATGGGGTAAGAGGGGGGGGGGGAGTTACCGCTGGGATATGAATGCACAGAGAAACACCTCCAGCTGCAGCCAATGGGCTGAAGTGCTCAGAAGGATATTGACTGTAGCCCACTTACTTAGTAACGAAGCTTGAAAAACGTACTATAAAGTTATTGATGATACCGAATGACCAATTGTATTTTTTTCAGTGAAGTCAGTGTGGTACAGATGTCCATAATAATTATAATGATAAGAATATAATGATAACACTTAACAGTAAGGTTGCCATCGTCTTAATCATTGTTAATAATAATAATAATATCATTATTATCGAGGGGATTTTACGACCCAAATTGGATCGGTTGAGCGATGTTCAGCTCTACACTCTGGCACCGGGTCACATCCCGCGACCTGAGGCTCATTATTATTGTTATTATTATTAACGTTTATATTATCGCAGTTAATGTTATTACTATTACTAACATTATTATTATTATTATTTCCTCGCGAAAAGATAATGTTTTTGTCTAGTTTGTTTGTTTCTTTGTCTCTCTTGTCTGTTGTTTTTAGACGGATCGTTACGAAATATATAGCGAGTGAATGTATGTTAGGAGGAACGGAGTAGTAACTTTCGGCGAAGGCCCGCTCTTAAGGCCTGCTCTTAAGGCCCGCTCTTCTGTTTGTATGTCGGCTTTTTTTTATTGGTAGCATAACTCCAAAATTTATGAAAGGATCTTTATGAACTATTCAATAATTGTTGAGGTTGCTACTGAGACTAAATGAGGAAATCTTTGTGTTGATCGGTTTATTCGTTTGTATGATTAACTCTGTTTTTATATTTTTCTGTAACATAACTCAATAAGTTGTGCATAGATCTTCATGAAATTTGCAGCAATTATCAGAAATGTTAAAAAGCTCAAATGACCAATTTTGTAGAGAATCGATGTTTGTCAAAATGTTTGTCAGAAAATTCCTCAAAAAGTTCATAACGTATCTTCAAGAAAATTACATAAGCTGTTTTTTCCATCAAGAGACACAAACGACCATATTTTGGTCATGAGAAAAAGGAAATCTTAGTTTCACAAGCATTTGCATTTTTCATCAGCATTGCCTTGCTTGGCGGAGGTATGTGCTCTCAAAGTGCTCTAGTTATCATTCTTCTTTAACGTATTTCCCATCGGCGGCTTCTGTCTCATGAACCCTGCGTTTGTAACAAAGCCCATTTACACAAATTGTATGGACCAGAACTGAGTCGATAATGTAGGATTTCAGGGACGTAGGAAATCTCAATAGCTCATAGAGTGCCGGGGCGTATGTTCCGGTGTCTCTTTGGGAATGGGCCTATTGGTTCGTCTACTGCCGCCTATCTAATCTAATCTATTCCCAAGTTTTTTCCAGTGTAGCGTATTATTTTACCGACTCAAAACACCGAAGAAAAAGTGGCATTTTACAGCTTCTTAAAACAATGACAGCAACAAAAAACAATAAGAGCATGCATTCATCCGCTTAGTTCGTTTTAGAATAGCATTGTGTAACGTACCCGCATATATAGATGTATAGTAATATAGCTGCCTATCATTTCGCCAGTGATGCTCCATGAGTTACATAGCGTCTGTAGAGTGACTTCTCAGNAGCAACAAAAAACAAATAAGAGCATGCATTCATCCGCTTAGTTCGTTTTAGAATAGCATTGTGTAACGTACCCGCATATATAGATGTATAGTAATATAGCTGCCTATCATTTCGCCAGTGATGCTCCATGAGTTACATAGTGTCTCTGTAGAGTGACTTCTCAGCAGTACAGGCAAAAAGTTTTATTCGAGTATAGCTCTTCTTGATGCACCTTTGGTGTTACTTGGAAATTAAGATAAGGAATAACTGGCATGAGATTGGCTGTCAGTACCCAGTGACGAAATAGGGACGACCAGCAGCCACAGCTTGGGAGACACCCCACCCGAGCCGCCAGTAAGGCGCAGCAATTCCCAAGATTTGAATAAAAACTGCTGGACCCCGGCCTGCTTCAGGGGCGGGTGCTGGACACGACTGGGCAGACCGAGAGGGCAGTGTGGTGCTGCACTGTTGGGTACGTCTGGAGCTGAGTGCTGTGGCAGTACTGGAACTGGTGTTGGTGCTGTGCAATGCTGCAGTGTTGCACATGTGTGGAGCTGACTGCTGAGGCTGTGCAGAATTAGGTAGTGCTGTTAAGGTTTACATTACAAGACATTAAACTAAAGTTGCCTCGTTATTAATGATGGATTCGAGTTGGGCTGACTGCAGTGAACTGTACAGTATAACTGGGGTGACACGATGAAGGGCAACAGTATTGCACATCTATTGCTGCAACCCTTTTCTCGCGTTCGGGCTGCACACGTGAAAGCATTACTTGTTTGTTGACGAATGCTATAATAGTTCAAATAATTGTTATAATTATACTAATATAGCTTGTCATCACAAGACAGGCAGGTAGGTCAGCTATGTAAGGAAAGTAAGAGTTTTAGAAGAGCAGACAGAGTAACAGCGATGAACTGCCCGGTATTAAACTGGGATAAAAGTGGAATAACAACAGAATCGTCTGTTTCCCGCATGCAACACAATAAAAATAATTTATTACCTCGCCTACAGTGGATGTGCATATCGAGGTTTTCTTTTTGCCTTAATTCTAGAAATTTGAAAATATGGTAGTGAGAAGAGCAGGAGAAGTATTCGGTGGTGAGATTCCATTTGAGAGTCGCTCGCCGTACTTTGCTCGCTTTGTTGTATCCTTGCAAAGATAACTGTGTGCTTACCAAAGGATTTGTTACAATAGTGGGAGTCATATCAACCATGGCTGACAGAGAGTATCGTACATCGCTGAAGAGTGGGAGTGAAATGCAGCTTAGAAGCAATGCATTTTTCTGTTGTTTACAAGGTAGTATGAGATGTTCGAAAGCGTGACGGGTGTAAGGGCACCATAAGACTATCGTTTGACCCCGGTTTTAGGAGTCATTATAGAGACGACGTCTCCTTAAATCTTTTCCTAATTACCTCCGCCAGGAAGGGTAAGTTTTGTCGAATCTGTCTCTTTGTCTTTCTTTCTGTTACCAGAATAATTCGAAGAGTTATAGAAGGACATTTACAAACTTCGCAGTGCTTATTAGGTACGTTAGGATGATATGATCAGCTTTTAGTAAAGGTCCTTTCTACCGTTTGTTTGTCTGTATTTTTTTCTTGGTGACGTAACTGCAAAAGTTACGGATGGATCTTTATGAAATTTACAGGAATTGTTGGCAGTGTTACTTGGAGCAAAGGACCAAATTTTTCGAAATAATCTGTTTATCCGTTTGGGTTTATCTGTGTTTGTTTTATGTTTATATGAACGGACCTTCATTTAAAAAAGGTAAAAGATACAAGAGACCAAGTTTTGGTGATGATCGGTTTGTGAGTTTGACTAATGTTTGTCAATATGTTTGTCAGAACGTAATTAAAAAATTATGAACTGATATTCATGAAATTGTAGGTAATATTTGAAACGTCAAAAGGCGTAATTAACCAAATTTTGGCAATGATCGGCTAGTCCGTTTGCGTGTTTTACTAACGTTTGTGTAAGTGTTTGTCAGAACATAACTGAAAATAGTTAAAGACTGATCTTCAAGAAAATCAAAGAAATTGCCATTACTGTGAAGAGACACAAATGACCTAATTTTGATGATAATAAAAAGGAAATCCTCGTTTCAGGACCAATTTCATTTTTTCGTTAACACTGCATTGCTTGCGCTGGTTTGCTCTCCCAGAGTGCTCTAGTTATCACCCGAGAACGAAGTGAAAGAGGCAATAATGTTTTCGTTGAAAATTTACGTATATTGTCTGTTCACCCAAAAAGAGGTAGAAGGAGTTGATCAATGCTCATAGTTTTTGTGGGGAGTCAAGTGGATTTGCCTAAATGGGAAAAATGCCGAAACACTAGCGTAAGCTAGTCATAAAAATGATGGCGTTAAAATTTGCCCCCCCCCCAGTGCGGGTGATGGTCTTACGCCCTTTGGCGTTCTAGTTATCCCCTACATTTAACAAGTTATCGCATATCTAAAGGTATATTTCCTTATTAGTTAACCTACTGTAGGGATAAACTGTCAAATGCCATGATTAAATAAAAATCATGCTAGTCAGTATCAAATCATTCTGTGAACAAACTGTCATGGATTAACTTTCATTCAAGTGTCTGGAGAATACATACAAGAGTCGGTAAGCCTCGGCAAGTCAGTAGTATAGCAAGTGATCTATGAACTAGAATACTATTTTAGGAAGATATTCGTTGATGATATTCAGACACAATTAAAAAGTGAATTTTAAAACTATTCGAGGCAGACTTGAGGTGCAGCAGCTCCAGCTCTTGTATGTAGTAACGGCTGGAAGGAAGCACGCAAGTGGCAGAATGGTTTGTTTCAAAAGGAGCCCTACTGCTCAAGGAGAAGACACATTTATAAAATTCATACAAGTGAGCCTTATATCCATTTGTCATGATATGTACGTTGTCTTTGAACAAGTAAGCTCGAAGCTAAGCTGAATCTTGTTCTGTTTAAACTAAATTTGGTTGCGCTCAAGGATGCCCACCAATGTACTGTAATACCTCAGGGTAAGATATTATTAAGTTGAGGATTGATACAAAATTTGGCTGCAGATATGAGTGCGATAGAAACGTCGACAATATTTTATATACTCATCTGCATCAGTGAAAACTTCTCTGATTAGTCAGATAGTAATCCTTATCTTGCTCTACGCATTTGATATTGCTTTTTTTAACGTTTCTGTTTTGACTTTAAACTGGTCGGTTATACAGCAATTCTTAATTTAATGTACAAGAAATGCTAAAATAATTTAACGTTCTCATGCAGTGACTGACCATATTAGATTGTTGTACTTGAGATAGCTACAGTAATTCTTCTTCAAATCGTTGATCGTTCTATAATAGGACAATAACCTCTTCTCCTAAGTTTTTTTTTTTTTGCCGCTATCAAAACAAGATAATAAACATTACCGTGTGTTTTTCTGTTTATGCATTTGCAGTTTTCGGATCCCGCTCTTGATACACGAAAAGGAGGTCCGGTTATAAATGATGGCAGCCGTTAGGGGAAAGTGTACCAGGTTGCAAAAGATGGCCAAATTGAGGAATCCGCATTGTTAACCTCAAAATTGAATGTACTTCTTTCTCTGTCAGTGTTCAATTCCATGCGATGAAGATACTTACAATTCTCAAAGCCCGCTCATGAATTATGCTTTAGATTTCTTCCCATATCAAAATTATTTGGTCTCAGTCACGATATGAAACTTAAATCGATCATCAAGAAACAAAGGGAAAGATATTTTTCATTTAGACGAGATACAGTAAATATTTTTTTTTTTCAAATTGCCTCTTTTTTAAGAAAATGGATTTTCTCTGGAGAGTGAAAAATTTCGCTCCACTAAATTGTATTATTTTTACAAGCCTGAAATCTAAATTCAATGATAGTTGAGTGCTTGCTTATAAAACTATTTTGCTACATATTACTTAAAGAAAAAGAAGATTTTGCTGTCCAGCTGAATTGAAACCGAGGGAACTCATCTTTTATGATAATTTGCGTTGCAATTTGTAGCCTTCATAGTCATATTGTTACGAAAGTATGATCAATGATCAATGAAGGAATGCCATCATTTTTCGTCATTATTTCTGAGGGACGGGTACACTAGCACAATATATTCTCTCTATTTATTGCAGGAAACAATAAACAACATATTACGCTCAGTGCTGCAAGGTCTGGGACAGCACGACTGCAATGCACTGCGCACTGTTTCAGAACAGTGCAGCGTTATAATTTCATTAGCAGAAAATACTGCGCAGAGAGAAATGAGACGAAGCTCGAAAACTTCATGGTACCCATGAGGTAAGAAGTGCAGTGCACTACTTATACTTTATTTGCACATAGTGAATTAGAACTTGATAAAGCGAAAGTTCTGAGGTACCAGGAACACAGCAGCTTATTTGATCGAGATGTTGGCAGAACGCATTTATTGAACAGTGATGTTACTTTGCCTTTACTGCGATGAAAAGCCAGTAACTTCCGGCAAAGGAAGATAATACAGTTTACTGCCAAGCGATTGCGTTGTTATTGTCATTGCGCTCCAATCCTTTTACAAAGATATGAACGTGAGAAATCGATTTCCGAGTTAGTTCCTATTCCTTTATTCATATTATTTAGTGTTCAATATTGATTACTTCTTGGAGTAGCAGCATTGGTAGGGTACATTTCAGGGCATCAAAAATATCACTAAGTTATATTTCGAGTCGGGAATTTACACCGGCAATGTATCATAAATACAACATGATGTATTTCTCTTTTAGACTGTGTGCGGAGGTCAAGTTGCTATAGAATAAAAGGTTTGCGAGTTGCTTTGTTCACTGAGATAATTGACAAGCAGCTTCATACGGCTGAGGAAATTGAGTCTGTGCTGAGCTCAGTACGTGTTTTTCATACACGCAAAAGCAGCCGTCGTACTGATTAAGTTTTCTCATGGGAGAGTGTATTGCGACGCACATGAATATCAAATCTACAATGTATATGACAGGATAACCACAAATATTTTTTAACATTATATACTCCTATGTGTACTGTTTTTAAGCTTTTTGTAAATTTTAATACTGCGTGAAGCTATTTTCTTGCGCGTCAAAACTTGTGCTCTTCTTGTTAATGTCTTAGGAACGCAAACGTACCAGCAGCGTCGAGATAATTTATTAACATATTACTAGAACATTCATAAAACTCAATCAGGTTTTATTTATAATTATATCAATAGACAAAAAACCTCATGCAGTTACGAGAAATTCTCCATTAAACAACAAGGTCCTGCTTGCCGGTCTCGGTCTTCACTGCACAACCCTCCTCCCTCATCTCAGCGGCAGAAGGGAGCAGAGGGGAGCGGAGGACCCCTTGGTTCTCCCCTTATCAGCTGACGGCGTCTTACGCCCTGACGCCTTCTGTCTTGAGGGTCTCCTTCCCTCACCCTCTTGCTCCCCTCACACCCTCTTCTTAGCTGCACTTCGTCTCCAACACCATCATCATCATCCGCACTGCTTTGGCCCCTCCGCAGCTCTGCGCCACCCCATGGTGTGCTGGGGCCTGAGTGAATTTCATGTACGTTGTGCACAGTGTGTGGTTGTGTTTGAATGCGAATATTGGCAACCTCTGATGTGTGGTAAAAGAGATGAGCATATTATACACTCTGCTGAAGTGGTTGGGACCCACTTCGGCAAGGCCCACCGTTGCAGAGACCCGCCGTCTGTGGAACCCACCGTTATAGGGACCCAGATCTGCTTGGACCCACCTCTGCAGGGACCCAGATTCACAGTACCCAATATAACCCTCGGATGTTCTCTCTTTCCAACTGCCGAACATCAGCAATGAATGAAGGACATGTGAAGGGGGGAAGAGGAGGAGGAGGGAGCACGAGGCCAAGGGGGGGGGGGCAGTGCTGGAGCCACAGCTCCGTCTAACGAGGCAACTTAAGACGTCCTCACCTCCAGAGGCCACTGCTGGCCAGCATCACTGCTGCTGTTGTTGCTGCTGCTTTAGTAAGGTGCAGAAGTGTGGGGACAGCAGTGCATGTATACCTGCACTGCTTTCCTGCACTACCAACACAGTGCAACTCTCTCGTGCAGAAGCAGCAGCTTCTGCAACGTACCAGCCAGGCTCTGATGATCTGTACTCGACTGCAGCCGTGCAGTCTTTTAGGGCCTTACGAGCCTTTATCCGTAGCACAAACTAGCGCATGTGGAAATTTTGGTTGAGGTGTAGAGTAAAATTTGACTTACCCTATATTTTTCGCAGTAAAGAAAGCAAAAAAGCTGTAGCCTCTTAGTACAGGCTGACGCCAAGTTTGAGTTTCACTATCTTCATGGTAGTACTGTTACACAAATTACACTGAGGCTTCTTCTGTGTATTATGTATAAAGTGCAGCACATGCAAGTGTCGTCAAACTGAGACAGCAGCGAACCATCCCCATACATTGACAAATGTACCATAGCCCGGTAAATAAATTGTAGTTATTTTATACCATCTTTTGTGCTATAGCTGTTTGTAGAGTGTTGATTCAGAGCGAAGATAATAATAATAATAATATTAATAATAGCAACACAATATTAGAAATAATAATAATAGTAATAATGCATGGCTCTGAGCCTTAGGTCGCGGGATGTGACCCGGCGCCAGAGTGTAGAGCTGAACATCGCTCAACCGATGCAATTTGGGTCGTGAAACCCCTCGATAATCTATTATTTTATTTCACATGTGAATGCAGTGCTTAACAAATTAGGGGCCCCCTCAGAAAGAAGACTTACAGTCGGCTTCAAGCTTAACACAACTGGACAGTCAGGGCTCACGCGATAATGAAAGCATAGTACAAGAAAACTCTTAAAACAACATAAAAAATTATTGTTGTTTTACTCTCTTGGCGTCTAAAGACAACGGTACTCCAGTTGTGATTCTCCGAGGCCCAGAAAGGCATGGAAACAAATTACCGAAGCCTGATCACCTAGCATCTTATGTCATTGAACAGGAGCTGGAAACTGCTACTTTTCTGTCAAGTTTCATACATCATACTGTTATTCATGTGCCATGCAGACCATTTCTGTATGCATGAAAACCTCTTGCAAAATAGTTCAATGTTTATCGTTGAGTGTGGAATCGCTCCCAATGTCAAGACACTCCTGTACAGAGAAATTAAAAAATTCCATTAGAGCCGTTTCACTTGCACAAATATTGGAAATTAAATAGCAAGACATAGAGTTGATTACAGCAGCACATTCTTCCCTGCCGCTACGTGCGGTCAGAGCAGCTAGTGGAAAGCGCGTAATTACCTACTTTTCGATGACACTGTAGGCATTCAGTCTGAAGAAGCTCGTACTCCTTAAAATGAATGTTTGGGAGCTTGTAAATTCCAGCATTGCTACGTTTTGTTAATTCATCACCATAAATGTGGCATGGAATGGCGATATTGGCAGATAGGTTGCTGGAAAATTATGCCGTTCATTTTCTTATGTGGCGGAGCTCGTGGCTGCTATAAGATCTTTTTTCTGATTGCATGGGAACATTGGACGTAACGTTGTAAATACATGTGCTGTTTTATTCGTTATTATTACTCCCACCGAACTAAGCAGCATTTGAGCAAAACCCCACCATCAACAGCATCAGTATGACTCCCACCCAACTGAGCAGCAGGCCTACAGAACCCCACCATCAAGAGCATCAGTATGACTCCCACCCAACTGAGCAGCAGGTCTGCAGAACCCCACCACCAACAGTGAGGTTTTCCATCCCCATAACAAAATCGTAGAGCCCCTCAGGCCCCCGAGATTCAAGGGAGGAGCCAAGGAAGTTGGATCGATAGGCTCCTGTCTTGAAGGAATGGCAGCACCAATATCTTGGAATCCGAGAGCCGATTCTGGAATTTGGCGTCTTGCGAGTCTGATGAAATGATTCAGTGAGTGTCAGAGCCGGGAATGTCTGGAATATGCTAGAGGCGTAGCAATAATTCCTAGTGTGAGTGAGTGCATTCGTAAGGTGAAATTTGTGGTGATTTGTGGGCCTAAATATGAAATGAATTATTCAGTGATGATGAGTTAGATGAGAGAGTCAGTCAAACTCAGCCTTAAGCTTAAATTTAGTAAATAAATGCTTGCTAAGCACAACGTGTCTCTCTTTCTTAGCAAATATTATTAACCTTGACTTTATAGACTTCGCAAAATAGAAAGGGAAACGACACCTCAAAACACGATATTAATTTCATTTTCTACTTACACACACGTATCTCTCATACGGTTACTCTAAGAACAGTTGACGCACCACAATGTTCGTAACATGGGACTTGATTCAAATTAAGGCCTAACTTGTTGCTAATTTCGGCGCTTATTTCTTCTTAAAGAGACTATACCTGCAATAAGAACACTTGGTGGTGTGGAGTGAGACGATTACTTTAAAATCCTGTAGCAAAATATTAGAATAGATACAAGGTAATGGTGAAACTAAGTACGTATGCGCTTATGGCAAAATATGAAAATTTATTTTAAGCTAACTTTAATATAATGTGAAAGCCGTTAATTTCAATGAGTGGAAAAAATGAAATGCAAAGGATGGTTGCTGAAACTCATGCAACTATTAACATAATAATTTTATCTGAAGAGAAGTTCTTTATTTTTATACATGCAAATCATATGTTTAGTAACTGCCGTATTATGTAAGCCCTGATGTGTAGAAGTACTGTATACTTGAACGCGTGTGGTATCCCTAAGTGAGACTACGTGTAAGGGAGAGCGAATGGCCCAATGCTTATTACTTACTGTTGATAAAAACAATTTCAAAGTTAAATTATTTTTCACATTATAGAATGTAACATCCGCACTTGACTGAAATAGCTCCAACACAGGGGGCAGCATTAGCTCTGAGCTACTGAGCAAACATAGAATAATAGAAGATAATTTAATTCCATAATCTATCTATGGCAACTGATCACTTAGATTCTTTATTATTATTGCACATTTTAACTCTTCTTTCTCTGCCTCGCATGAAACTTTAAAAATTTTATCAAGTTTTGTCAGATTCGTAATACATTTAAAATCAGGGGAGACCTCCAGCAATTTCGGGATTACGATAACACTTTAAAATTATTTCCTTAGATTCGAGGTTCTGTCATAACTGTACCCAGAAGCATAGCTCATAGCTCATGGCCACATCTCATGTAAATTAGTGTACTTCATTTTATTTATGTAAGTTGTACTGTGAATCCGTCAGTTGGTCTGGGAGCGCCGTCAATATTTCAATGCATTTGCAGTGTACAGTACGTCCTTTAACAAATTAATCTTCAAGAAGCACCAATTCTCATTATCATTAATGCTTGAAGTCACGCCCCGTTAACATTGATTTTAGTATTTTCTAGCAGTCCCACCCTCGCTTCGTTATCGTACCTTCGATTAATACATATTTCCCATTTCCAAAGTGTAATATTTTTCTGAGCGACTTTCATTGCCTCGCCCACAGACCGCCACTGTAACCACAAATGCGATTTTGCCCTCTCTTGATATACAGAGAGACTCAATACTCAACTTTGCTCTAGCTGTTGTGTACTTCAACAGAGCTCTGGAAAGCTCCAGAACTTGACACCATAAACCAGATTCTGGGGAGGCCTAAAACTTTGTTAGGGTAGCTTCCCTAATTAAGGAATTCAACAATGCAACGACTTGTGTCATACGCTACAAGTCGCTTAGATAAACTAATGTAGTGAAGACGATTTTTCATGTGATCTGAAGATATTTTTCAATTGATTATTAAAATCATTCCAGAGTCATGAGGCGATACATGTGAATATGATTATTTCTGCAGAAGATATACTGTACTTGTCGTTTTTGTAGTTTCAAGTAGTTTGCTCTATTTACTTTCGAAACAAAAGGTTCCACTCTAGCAAAAAACTGTCTTGTCTTCTCTGTTCTCTTGACATTTAAAACGAACAAACGCAAGCAGATTCTAAGCTAATGCATCGAGTACATGAAATTGAGTAGGTTAAAGATATTTCTATAAACTCCTTTAAATATAAAGTTACTACATCACCATTGAACAGAAAAACTTAGTCTAACGTTATTCTGTTTTCCTTTTTTTCGGACAATGATGAATGATTGTTTCTATATGGGAGCATAGCTTTTTTTTTATTCAGTGTGTCGTTAGCTAACATTTATGTTATAATTCTTCTTGCAGCTCCGTCCGTACATCCGTACGTCCATGTGTCTGTCGGTGACGCTTTTCAGTATTGGGTAGGAGGAGCTTCAGTTTGAAAGAAGCTCTGATTTTGGCTGGAGCGCAGTTCAACCATAGCTGTCTTCTTTAGCGCTTCTTGAGAAAAAACTTCAGTCACTTTCAAAGCGAAGATATGAAAATCGTTTCACTCGTATCTTATCTATCACATTTCACTTCATTCACAACATATTTTGTTTGCTTTGCTTGTGGCGCTCGACGACCTTAATAAGGCAGCCAGATACATATTTAGGATACGCTGCTAGATAATGGAGCGGGTTATGTTGGCCATATTGGCTCTAAGCTATTCTTTCAAGCGAATGTGCGATGTTTAATTAAGGAAATATAATGACATCTTGGGAACAGAAGGTTAGGCTGCTTAAGAAACTGGCCGAGTCTCTTTGTTGTATAACAGTCGCGTCACAGAGAGCAGGAAAATCATGGGCTACTGATCAATAGCCATGGGTTCCGTAGTCATAAAAAATCGGACACGCTGACAAAAAATTAGAACGCGTAAGATGATGATCACCTAAATTATCTGTTAACAGTGGAAAACAGAGCGTAGAAAAGCATGCATAAACATAGAACATTGCGAGAAGTTTGTATGTAAAATTCACAGGTGAGAGAGGCTAGAGTCCGCTAGCCAAAGTGTGTTAAGGTTGACGAGGGTTCGTCAGGCAGACTTTAGATTAGACGGGGTAGGTTAAATTACAGGAGCACTGTCTCATGTCAAGCGACAGTAGGTGAAAACATCTTTAACCGTGGAATTTTCTCGGGTCCGGCTAGTCACACATTATTCTGCTCCCGACATAATTCCACGACAGCGCTCTGCATAACTCATAAGCGAAGAGTTGCACTGCACGAAGTCTACGGAGACTTAGCTGGACATTTTAGTGATGTAAGGAAATTTGGAGCCAGTCTCACTGCCTTATAAAAATCAAATCTACGTAAATCTATCTCCACATTTTGTCAAGTCTAGTACTATTATATTTCATGGGACATTTCATTGAAAAATTGACGCAAGGCCTAATAGCGTCAGATCTGTGGACTTTTATATCCGTTTAATAATTAGTTCTTGTGCGCGTTATACCAATTACGGGAATTGTACAACTACTGTATTAATTCAAAGTACTTCTTACTAGCCTCGTCGTCACTGCTTCTAGTGAAATTTTGACTCCATGTTATCGCAGATACATCTCTATACACGAAATCTACCCGCAGCTGTTGGTTAGTCTCTCTTTTACTCAGAATAATGAAAGCTATAAATTGTCATAAAACATCCACCCACAATAAACTTCAACGCCTCGTGGCGTAAGACTATCATCCGTGGTGAGGGCAAATTTTAACGCCATCATTTTTTATGGCCAACTAACTATAGATTATTGACATTTTTCACATCTAGGTCAACCCTCCTGACTTCCTACAAAAAAATATGAACATTGCTAAACTCCGTTTTGGGTGGACAGATAAAAATACAGACAAAATACTTTAATCTTTAACGAAAACATCATCAGCCCTTTCCGCTCCGCTCGTAGGTGATAATAGCTTTAGACCAGCAATAACTTTAGACCAGCAATAACTTTAGACCAGCAATAACTTTAGACCAGCAATAACTTTAGACCAGCAATAACTTTAGACCAGCAATAACTTTAGACCAGCAATAACTTTAGACCAGCATTAACTTTAGACCAGCAATAACTTTAGACCAGCAATATTATAACTTTAATTCAATTTATTACTGTGACGAACTGGTTTAGTAGCTTAGCTAAACTTTCCAACATTAAACTGTTTTTTATCCCTCACTAGTTTTCATTTTTCAACAGCTTTTATAATGCCTTTTTTTACATATAGATATATTTGTTTCGAGAGCAAAAAGTTGTTCATCATTAAATGAAGGACATCTAGCAAACAGCTACCTTAGTACCTGCATCTAAATCCTGTTCCAGAGTTGAATCGTGTGTTCTAAACTCTACGGACATCCAGCTCCGTGTATCATTACCTACACAGACGCCGCAAAGTGGATATCGACACGTACAGACATTTTACTGCAGTGTCGTCTCGTATCCACTAGCATGTATCATATGTGATCAGATGTTGAGCAGCTATTAAGCAGAGCGACCAATGTACAGGCACTGCCTTTCATTTACAATCATTATTTTCAGCGTCATGCTAATTCCTGTATAATTTCGGGAAAATTACATTGTTTAAATTTAGGCCCCCCAAACTTTGATTTTTTCCCAATTGTTGTTTTGTTCTTTTCCCAAAAATATTGAAGCAAGAAGGGACAAGTTTAAGGCTTCCTGGAGTCCCTTCTCTACATACCCCCCCCCCCCTTCCCCGAAGTGATTGCTTACAACAGGACTATATCTTTTATGCTCGTGTTTCGTAGTCTAGGAGAGTCTTCCATTCTCCCTGCTGGCTAAATAATCTCAGCCGCTCAGTTTGAATTTACCTAGAACTTCAGTCGTAGGCTTTTGTTTCGTCACTTGAGAAGTAGTTCCAGTAGGTAATTACGAGCCGATTCCGCTTGAGACGCTGCAAACTCGATGCTGCAGCTTGGAATTGAA
Source organism: Parhyale hawaiensis (assembly GCA_001587735.2). NCBI lineage: Eukaryota > Metazoa > Arthropoda > Malacostraca > Amphipoda > Hyalidae > Parhyale > Parhyale hawaiensis. The sequence goes on from LQNS02278187.1 coordinate 5,455,684, forward strand.
CTCCTTGTTGAATATTAAATAACCAATACTAGACTACAATTAAGAAGTGATATTTGTGAATGCCCTATCTATGTGTGACACGTATAAATAAGAGGCAATTTCTGTTAAATTATTACCTTCACTGCCCAAAAGCTTCAACAAGCATTTGGTTGACGTCATAAATTGCTGACTGCGGCTCAGTGTTGTTAAATGGTTTTGGCTCCGCCAAGAAAGACATAACATTTGCTCAAAAATTTGGTAAACGTCAAAAATTGCTGACTGCGGCTCAGTGTTGTTAAATGGTTTTGGCTCCGCCAAGAAAGACATAACATTTGCTCAAAATGAAGATAGAACTCGTGAAAGAAAGTCGATTTTTTTACCGCTCTAAGTGATTTATTGTTCTGTGCTGGGACTGGCAAATAATTTTTGCAGGGTGAAACTTATCGAGATTAACAAAATTGAACTAAATCCAGAAGTATAAGAACCCTGAAACAAATGCATTAATCCATACTGACATTTATAAAGTTACATCACTTGCCCCATTAAGGTACCAACGGACAATGGAAGCAGACATTGTTACATATTGCCCACTGTAAAGTAAAGTAAAGTAAAGTCAACTTAGACCACACCCTCACCTGGGAAACCCACATGCACTGGTTTGTGCTGCGGGTATAGGCCCACTGGCCCCAGATAAGTAAGTGTAGTCGCAGTCGCCCTCGGGTTACGNACAAATAACCCGAGACCCCCCACCCCCCTCATCTCTGAGGAAAGCAGTTCCGCCACGGTGCCGAGCATGCACACACAACTGCCGAGTCAGCACACCAAGATCTGCAAAGAGCTCGTGTGCGAACGAGCGACACAAGGTGTTAGAGCTGAGAACGGAAGCATGCAGCTACCGTGGCGGCACTGGGAATGTTTCTCATGCCTTATACGAAAATAAGTCTCCACCTCTTATCTAGTAGTATATTCTAGTGCTAATTTCTCAGGTATGCCTTACTGTTGTTCCAATGGCACAGTGTTTCTATTACAAGCAATGAATTCGGCAGTTATCGTACTGTTCTGCAAATTTCTTCAAATTTCAGTGCTAAGTTAATCTATACTACTAGTGGACCCGTGCGTGAAGAATTCACGCAATAACCTATACGTTTGCATAATGCCTCTAGGCCGGTGCGCAATCTCCTCTTCTCTTATTTGCTTCCTAATTTTCTTCTTTTCTTCATTGATCCTTTATCGTGCTGTCATCCTTAGGTCTTTTATATAGACAGGCTGATGTAACATCTTGAGTAAAATACTCCAACAAACAAAATAGCAAAGATACCGTTGATACCGTCTTCCCACCTCAAATATCTGTTTCATTTGAGGTGCTCAAATTTTGACATATGAAGAGAATACTGCTTCGTCAGAGGAAAACAGTAAGCTAGAAGAAATAATTGTCTACTGCCCGTGAAAATTTATATTTCGTTAGTTTCGTTGACAATTGCATCATCAAATAGCTCATGCAACGAAATCATCAGTGGGAAGAAACTACGAATCAAGAAGCATGAGAGTGCCAACGGAAGCTTCAGATATCTTCAGTGCTACGATTTCAACTTCGGCAATGCAAGAAGTGCATTCAGACATAAGGTCGCCCNCTTCCCCGAAGTGATTGCATACAACAGAACTATATCTTTTATGCTCGTGTTTCGTAGTCTAGGAGAGTTCCATTCTCCCTGCTGGCTAAATAATCTCAGCCGCTCAGTTTGAATTTACCTAGAATTTCAGTCGTAGGCTTTTGTTTCGTCACTTGAGAAGTAGTTCCAGTAGGTAATTACGAGCCGATTCCGCTTGAGACGCTGCAAACTCGATGCTACAGCTTGAAATTGAACTCCTTGTTGAATATTAAATAACCAATACGAGACTACAATTAAGAAGTGATATTTGTGAATGCCTTATCTATGTGTGACACGTACAAATAAGAGGCAATTTCTGTTAAATTAATACCTTCACTGCCCAAAAGCTTCAACAAGCATTTGGTTGACGTCATAAGACTGCGGCTTAGTTTTGTTAAATGGTTTTGGCTCGGCCAAGAAAGACATAACATTTGCTCAAAATGAAGATAGAACTCGCGAAAGAAAGTTGATTTGTTTTTTACAGCTCTAAATGGCTTATTCTTCTGTGCGGACACAATCACGGACACAATCCTTACTAAATAATTTCTGCAGCGTGAAACTTATCGAGATGAACATAATTGAACTAAATCCAGAAGTATAAGAACCCTGAAACAAATACATTAATTCATACTGACATTTAAAAGTTACATTACTTGCCCCATTAAGGTACCAACGGACAATGGAAGCAGACATTGTTACATATTGCCCACTGGGAATGTGTCTCATGCCTTATACGAAAATCAGTCTCCACCTCTTATCTAGTAGTATATTCTAGTGCTAATTTCTCAGATATGCCTTACTGTTGTTCCAATGGCACAGTGTTTCTATTACAAGCAATGAATTCGGCAGTTATTGTACTGTTTTGCAAATTTCTTTAAATTTCAGTGCTAAGTTAATCTATACTATAATATGAGAGTTGTGTGTCTGTCCGTCCGTCTGTCCGAAGCCTTATTTCCCCCCTATCTAATACTGAAGAAAAAGATTCCAAGGCACCCAACTTCTTTTTTGCCAAACCGTATCCAGGATACGAGCCCGGAAATTTCCGGGTTATTGGTGAAGGCCTGGTCACGGGCCTTTGTGAACTTGGTTGCTTTTGTGCACTTGGTGAACTGCGTGGACTTTGTGGACATGGTGAAATTTGGAGTATTGTGAACTTTTTCGATAAGATGGTAAGATATTTTCAGATACATACTTTCATGACTTATTCAACAAAAGGGTTGCGTTTGGTGCACTAGTCATCATAGTAGGAAGACTGCAGTCCAGCCCATTAATATCAAGACCTATATATATATAAGATTCACATTGAGATGTGTGTAGCAGTGCTACAGTTGCTGCTGTCACTCTAGACCAAGAAAGCCTTCCAAGAAATGCTACAACGCCACATCGGCACTTCATTCCCGCTACCTTTAATTTAGCAACGGCGGTGGGATGAATAAGGCTTAAGGAAACCTCAAGTCTGCAATGATCTTAATTAAAGCGTGTTGGTTTATGAATAATGAATGCATCGAAGTACCACTGTGAACAAATTATTTTGATACAAGGCTCCTTTGTTCTATTGTTTTGTTGCACGGAAAAAAGCCTTTATAAAGCGGTGAGATAGCTAGTACACTTCAGGGTTAACACCAGGAAATCCCTCAAAAACCTTATGAAAGCATCCGGAACGTATGACGTGTTTCATTTGAAATACTTAACTCTCAGTGTTCTTCTCTTTACATGCAGTCTCATTTATATTAGGGAATATTCAACTCGCTTCACATTCAAGCACAAACCCCATGCTGTAGAAATGAAGAGTTTGAACGGACATGAAGAAAATCTCCTGCAAAGGATGCTGGGTAATTCGACTCGCTGATGTAAGGGGTGACCAGCACAAGGAACAGGGAGGGAGTGCAGAACCGAGGAAAATGGTGGAGTGACAGTAGAGGGAAATCTTAAGGAGGGCAGAAGGAGGGGGGGTGAGGGAGGGAAGTATGGAGGGTCGGTGTTGCCGGGGCGAGCATCAAGAGATGTGGTGCTTTCTGCAGACGTCTAACAAGGAGTTCTCCCCATGGCAGCCAGGGACGTTTGAGGAACGCCGGCGAAATAGATTAGAGACGCTGGAGAAATGAAAAGGGGGGGGGGGGTTGAGGAGGCGGGGGGGGGAGCATAAGGACTCTAGGAAGGAGCTGAGAATTTGTGCAAAGGAGCCGCGGTGTAGCAAGGAGACTTGAGAAGCAAATCTTAAGAAAAGCTTAGAGAAATTGCAAGGCGTTGCAGAAATATTGTTGTGTGGTCACAAATTGGTAGTGGAAGACGGAACTGAGATGTACTTGCTGTCGTAATAGTAGTAGTAGTTGTAGTAGTAGTAGTAGTAGTAGTAGTAGTAGTAGTAGTAGTAGTAGTTAGGACACTAAAAATTTAATGACAAAAAGCACAATTTTCACGGCTCCTGCTGCACTGACAAACATATGAGTCTTGCTGCCCCCACGGCTGCCGACACAATATACTGTTGGTAGCCCTTGCACATTAGCAGAAATTTGGCTTATTTCAGGTGTACAGCAACAGCTGCCGCGACACAAGTGGATGTAGCAGCTTACATTTACTGCAGTGCAGCTCTATAACTACAGCAGTTGTCCTCTTAGTGACGGCAGCAACGTGCACTGCAGCTGTACAGCAGCAGCTATCAGCAACCCGAAGATCTGCTTGCAAAGAACACACGCTAATGAAAGAACGCCGGATCGATAAGGAGAGGAATTAAGTAAAAATCCTGATGAATGGAACTGAGGAGAAGCCCGACAGCTGCTTGCAAATGTTGGGTGCGTTGGTAGAGAGAGAGATACGTGGGGTGGTGCGTGTGTGTCTCTTTGTGTACATGTGTTTTTTGCGTTTGTACATGTATGCATGCCTGCTTAATTTACTGATTCTTTAAACTTACCCTATCTACAGGTTTGCCTGTATGTTCATTGTGTCCTATGCTGATAAATGTGCTATAAGGAGACTTTCGAGCAGACCAGATACCTATTTTCTCCATAAATATTTGCCCAATATGTTTGATGAAGGCTCCAGCCTCTTGGGAATACAACTGCACGTATCATAAACAAACTCAAGAGACCAGTCACCTTAGAGCACCGCTGCTAGTCATAGCATGCTAATTTTAGTTTCACTAGCAGTTACGGTACCACTGATGTGCGGAAGTGCGTCATTCAGTTCTCTACTTCCTAAATTATCTCACAAGCGGGATTTGATAAAAATTCACCTCGTTTTAAATTTGAGAGCAAATTCATATACTGTTTTCGTTCCTGCACACAGATCGCTCTAGCTACTGCAACTTAATCTTTCAAGCCAGTTCATTTGTTTGTGAAGACCGAAGATGATAGTTGTTCGTACTATACGTACAGCTCAGAAACTGAATCTTTTAGTCATAAAAACCCAAATCATTTGTGGGACAACGAACTATGCCTAGGGGTTTTTCTATTCGGAAACATCGTCTGACCAGGGGCATCTAATAAGGAAAACAACTTTCCATACTATCGACAGTTGCCACCTAAGCATTCTAGAATCTACTTCTATAAGTTTCCGTAACCCACTCTCATTAAATGTCAATCTGCAAAATCTCTAAATATACTTTTATTAAAGATTTTAGTTTCAGGCAGTATGTTTTATTGTTTTTAGGCGCTACTGTTGATATCATTTAGGTGCTGTTTGTAGGACTTTAAGAAACAATTGTTGCTGTACTTCTGCACTCATATCCGAAACTATTTTTATTACGATAAATCGATGGCAATTTTTCTACTCTTCCAGACGAATATTTCGCTGTCTAGGGAACTTCTCGTAACTCGTAATGAATGTCGTATATTAACGCGCGTCAACGCTCTGCTGGGGGCAGTTCAGTTACAGTGAAAGAAGTAATCGGTTCAGTACAGTTCGAGTGTGAGGCTGACTATCCAATAACCTCGAGTCCGTGCCGGAAACCCACGGCCAGCAACATAGCATAACCTCACGCGACAATAGCCTGATAGGCAGCTGGGCTAAACATTGTTCGTTGGGTTTGGAGAAACACATACACGCGCACCTTACTAGACACAAAACTCCAGTGTCGTCCATACAGCCAACACAAATCGTCTCACTGCTGCAAGCAATGAAAACAAACAATTTTAAAAGCATTCTGCTGTTTCCACACTAACGACTGATTCTAGACATGTAAGACTCTTTTCGTTTCTGGCTCTTTTACTAACTATTATAATGGATGGAATCTCACTTACTACTGATTGTTTTCGCTCAAATTGAGGTATTTCACAATTATTAAACGTAGCTTGAGAGCATAGAACATAGTGTGTCCAGTACAGCTCTGCAGTAGATATACAGTAGACCCCAGTTCGCGTGAATACCTCCTTACAAGCTACTTACTTCTACTGGTCACAGCTGCATTGTGTGGTATAATCTTAAACTCATCTTATGGTAGATTATTTACATGAAAAGGGAGAACCGGTTCCAATTCGCTGCGTGATCCGCCCAGTCTCCTAACATGGTCCAGCCCTACGTAACCTAACGTGAAGTAATCTACCCTATAGCAGGGCATAATATAACCTAGCCAAAGTAACAGAGACCGATTAACCTAATCTAATTCATCGTATAACTGACCAACCTAACAAAAAAAACCTAACGTAATCTTCTTAATTTAAGAAAACCAAACCTTACCTAATGTATGCCGGGCAGTTTAGCCACTAAATAAAGTAGTACCAAGGATCTGTTAGTGAATTCTAGCTCTCACCTCGCCAGCAAAGACTTTTCTCCCCGACTGCAGGCGAGATGCACCCGGTCTGGGAGCTCCTTTGAGGAACGAAAAATCGAAATTACGCGTGCACCAATGAGGGAGGGTCTGATCAGGAGCTGAGGGTCTGCAGACGCTCGTCTTAGCGAGGGGAGCTAGTGAGAGAACCAGCGATGAATTGTCCTCCACTGGAAGCTGTGCATGAGTTTTGTTCAAAGTAAAAGCGTACTTCTAGAGACGTAAATGTAAGGAAACTAATTAGCATAACATCTGAGCTGTAATTGTATCATAATGTGCAGTTAAGTCGGCCCTGGACAGCTTCTTTGAGCTGCTATAGCTGGTGCAGAGCTGAAGAGGTGGCAGGCAGGGGGGGGGGTAGGGGGCAAGGAGGGGGAGCCCAGGCGGCTCGACTGCTACAATAGAAACTATCGGCGAAAGAAAGACTCGGTGGGGAGAGAAGGAGACGGCATAAGAAGACAAAAAACGGCCGCCATATTGCGGCGAGTAGCGTGGGACCGCCATGTTGCTACTTAGCTTAGGAGTTAGTAAAAGAACTCTGTTGTGTAGATGGCACACAGAAACAGGCTTCTTACGCAGATATTTACACCTTATAAAGGCACTTGCTGCGATAAAAATAATATTTCAGTCCTGACGTTATTAACTAAGAAGTGTTATTCCCTCCATCTGCTTAGTGGATATAATTCTATCTACTCAGGAGCTATACATTAGCTACAAATCGTAAAGTATATTACAAGTGAGACAGTATTTACATGTCCTGCGAGGACTAGCAGCTTATAAAAAACAACTGCTGCTCTCTTGTTAGCGTCATAGATACCTTAGGCGAAGTTATCATGAAATTTTTAGTTTTCTTCTATTAGCTAATGAAGGCTAACCGTGTAGACAGAGGAATGGATGGATGAATTCATGCGTGGATCAAACCACAAGCAGGCCACTCGATGATTATAAGATTAAAATGGCAATCAATGAGATAACAACAGCTGCCTTGTATACCTGTGGTAATAATATTATCTGTCTAGCTTTTGCAGTTCATTTACTTGCTAATAAACACACAATAGCTATGCAGTATCAATATAGACGACTTTTTTTTAATTCAACGTTAATTATTTATTACCTGAGTTCTCAATGAATAATATATGATTATATTGTCATTAAGATATTTTACGAATTACCTGACCAGCTACAACACTAACATTCCTGGCTCAGGCCACACTCAACATCGCTAATCAGACGCTGCAATGTAAACATATGAAACCCGCGTCATTCTTTGCGCTTAGGCTGGCGGAGTACTCCAAGTTCGTAATTTATTTGCTAGTGCAAGAAGGTGTCATACATTTCATACATTTCGTACATTTCATACATTTTCTCCTGCTGACTGCGTTTGCTATCATCATTGCCGCTCACAGCAGCAGCAGCGAACACCGCCACCGTTGCCATGACAGCCGAGTTATAAATGCTGACAGAGTTATTTTCAACTCTTGTTTTACCATTTCCACTCAATATTTACTTGTTTTTAAGGTAGAAAATATTCATAGTACTCATACTGTTCTCTTAACTAAATGTAACTGGAAGGCATAATTTTAATCCGTTGGCACTCAAGTACTGCCAAGTCCCAGTAACCAGATGTGGCAGATCTAACTGAATATGGAATTGTCCTCCACATCAATACATGTCGCTTCAAAACTCTTATTGTACTGAGTTTATTGGCAACGATAGTAAAAATTTTCCGTTCTAAATACCTTTTTCTGCATTTTACGCGCTACCGCGTCCCATTGATGGCAAGAGCAAATTAATTCTGTATGAAATTTGCACATAAGCTCGTAAGCATTTCTGTGTTTATGTTCTGCTCAAGACGTGTATTATTTTATTGTTTTGCTTATTTTCTATACATATTTTGCATGTCTATCGTATTTTTTCAGTATTGTACATTTTTCGTTTGTTTCTTTCAGTTACTTTCGAACAACTTGTGCCCCGTACTGTGCGTGACCGGCATACGCTACTGCACCGTACCTGCAGTTACTGCTGTTGTGTACTGCCCTCGCCCCCTTCAGCAACTGCAACATTCTTCAAACCAGTAAAATTTTATTAATGAGCAGCTGCATCTACTGCTTCGAAACGTGCCTTTGGAGCGGCCAACCCAGCACACGAATTCTTGTCTCCCAAAGTGTATTTAATTCCCCACCTTGAGCTTAATAATTTAATCAGGCCAAACTTGTTCAAATTGTAATCTTAAGCGTTTTATTAATCAGTTTGGATTAATTTATTTAAAAACCGATAGGACTGAAACAATAAATATTGAATCCTGCTCCTGAAGATTTAGTTTTCAGCCGTCTCAGACGTAATCGGCGTGTAATCATTTTCTGAAACCCGATCAAAAGTGATGATAAAATTACGAAGTTTTTACGGCTGAGCCAATTAAATTATTGTGCTCACATTTACTGAATCGCCTGCGTCCGTCTCTCAGAACCTGCTTCAGTATCATCGTAGCTTTGATGCGATTGAGTCTCGTTTGCCAAAGCAACGCACTGACAGCGCACGGAAATAGAAATGCTGACTCATTAACTCTTTACTCTCAGCACCACGCAGATGTTTTGATGCATTCGTTCTTCCTCTTGGCATAAAGCAGAATTAATTTACACCTTGTTTAAAAAAATGTATAACTGAAGATTAAACAACCCACAAGCAATGCCAGTCTGCCATGGAAGCTATTCTCTGCACACAAGTATTGACAGCAAGTGAGGGCCTCTACACCAAATACCCACCACCAACACACCTGGTCCCTCTCACCTGTCTTGAACCATTTCTACTCTACCGTCTGCCCAAGCTGCCCCATCGCTCCTCCAGCCGCGTCCAGTTCCTAAAGCCTGACATTCTGAGCAGATTCCTGCTCAGATTCCAACTTCAGTTCCCAGGGCTAGAGATTCCTAGCAAGACTGCCGTCACCTATCGAAGGTGAGCATCGAAGCAGCTGATCATTTGCAGCACCGGTTGGGGTACCCGCGGCACCTGCGAGCCGCCTACGATCCAGTCAATTGCTGCTGTGCTGGAGCCTGCGTGGCAGGGCCTGGAACCGAAGCTGAGGACGTCCAGGAGTGCAGCTGCAGTTCGTACACTGTTGGTTCGGCACATCAGTTGCCGATGTGATCGCTTTACGAGTTAAAAGACGAAACAGAGCAAAAAGGTATTGCGTAAGGAATACAGTGCTATTGTGTTTCCTAGTCTAGCATCTTCTCTCAGTGTCGACTAAGTCTAATTTTTGTGCTGAATGGCTTCTTTTTTTCGACTGCCCTATGTATTGGAGGCACGACATTCAGCCGGATTCACACGACAGTCCAGTAGCGTTTTTCTTTTTTGTCAACTAAGCGTCTGAATGAGTATAGTGTTCGTTTAAACAGCACAAGAGTGCACAGTTATTAAAATTTTCATTCACTTTAAATTTGAAGGGAGAGCTGAAACCTACCAATAGTGGTGCTTGCCAAAGCACCAAGAATGATAATTAGTATTTTGGTAAATCTTCTGGCTGACACGTAGCTATGTTTACAAGTTTACAACATAACATTCAGATACGGAGCTAAGAGACACGTTTATGGGCTGTAGTGTGAACACGCCTCAGCAGAGGACCGTCTGGCAGCAGAACATTTTTCTTTCTAAATCGGATGATTAACAAGGAGTTTTCGTAGTGCTGAACCTCACAACATGGTACTTTAGAGTTACTTCCCCCCTCCGTGAATGTATATAGGATATATCTAAGGCTTGGTGAGCAGAAGTTAACAAAAACCAATCTGCTGTTTGAAATTAATATTAGATCGCCATATTAGTTTTTGCGACATTATTTGAAATGTCAAGCAATTTAACAATGGACGATGAAGAACCCATGGGCTTTCAAATGAAATGAAATGAGTTTCCAAATAAAAATGGCTCCCGAAGAAGGCAGTTTTGAGTTATGTTTGTAAACCATAGATAATGGATACTATCAATGTAATGAAAGTGAACTACCAGTGCAAAAATTTCGTGATTAGTTAAACAGTAAAGTCATTATCAAGGAACACGCGGTTTGGATTACTTGGTTAATCCCTTGGATTGCAGTTGAAATAACAAAAATAAGCATCCACCATTTTCAGACTTATATCTAAGCGTAAAGGCTTGATAAGACAATGTGGCACTAACTGTGGACGTGTAATTGGTGCATGACCCAATGCAAGAAATGCACAGGCAGCCCAGTTTACTAGCAGCGTTACCATCTGCTGACTATTCACTTGGACTTGCTTCAGGGCCGTCCTGAGTTATTCCTTAGGGCCTACATCTCATATTATACCTTTGTAATTGTTCAAACCACTCCAGAGAAAATTTGTTAACGCACACTGCTCTCAGCGGTTGTACAAGTTATGTACGCGCTTCATGAGCTGCTGCCATGCGGAGTACAGCAGCAGGGGGGGGGGGTGGCTGCAGCAGACGTGTTGGTGACGTGTCGTGACACGAGCCACTGAAGCGTGCGGGGGCCGCTGCTCCTAAGCTGGGGGGGAGGCGATTGGTGCCATCAGCAGGAGAGTCACTGGCTGCTCGCCACAAGACGGCCTTGCCAGTGCCTTCTATAGCTGGCAAGGAAAGCATTATTATGTAATATCTCTGCAGTAAATTGGACCTCACTGTGGTACAGGGACGCCTTGGATCAGCACTATGGAGGTAACAACACCGGATCGCTGCTTCTTTCCGCTAGATGAAAGTACAATTTTTACTGCACTATCGATAGACAATAAAATAAGTACCATCTCATCGGAGCTGCAACAGTAGCAATAAGAGGAGCTGAAGCAACGCCAGCAGCAGTAGCAGAAGCAACAGCAGCAACAAGAGCAGCAGCAGCAGCAGCAAGTCAGCCCTGTCCTCAAGGGCCCAGATTAATCTCAGAGATGGTGAGAGATTGCCTTGCTGGCTCTCTACAAGGAATCCGAGCAAGCAAGCGGTCAAAGGTGCCTGTTGGTATGGGTGTGGTGGGTGG
>LQNS02278187.1:5481318-5522877 GCA_001587735.2 Parhyale hawaiensis
TTCCATGGTGAGACAGCATGCAACACGGTGTGGTGTCCGAGTCGGTCTTGACAGTTTATCCATTTTAGGTACGCAATCCTCGTCTGTTTGTTTGCGTATTTTAGAATCCCTTGACATTTTTATGTTGAAGCCGCCTCTCAATGAAGCACAAAGCGCATATCCATTGAATATCATCAACCATTGTTTTTTTTTTTTGTCGCTGTGATTCTGCGTGTCTTATTTGCTATTTTACTTGTGAACATCTATTCTCGGTTAGTAAATTTCCTGTATTTTATCTCCACAGTTTGCTGATAGGGTGAGATACCCGAAACGTTCAATTTAATACCTGATGTTTCGTACTGCCCTCCTGGTTTTCACCTTCCTTGTGAACCTGCGATGCAGAAGAGATTTAGATATAATTGACTTCACAAAATAATAATCCGGTCTTCCTTAAATTTCCATGAACGATATATTATAGCAATGATACGAGATGCAAATGACGAAATTTTGGTGCCGATTTTATTCTCCGTTTGTCTATTTGTACCTTTTTTTGTCTCTGCCAGTAACAGAACCAAAAAAATTATCGACGGATATTCATGAAAACTTGTCAACATTTTATGCATGTTTCAGCAAGTTCGAGCAAATTTTTGTGATGTCTGTTCGTCTTTTTTGTGGCTTTGACTGTCTGCTTTTTCCTAATGTTTGTCAGAACTTGGCTGAAAAAAGTATGGACAGATCGTTAACATTTTTAAAATGGACTTATAGGAATATTGTGATGATGAAGAAGAAACGTAAATCCTAGCATCAGGATCAATTTTTTTTCCATTAACACTGTGTTACTTGGGGAGGTATATGCTCTTAAAGTGTTTCTCCAATTTTAGTTTCTATAATAATGTTCAGTAATATTTTTCAGTGTAATAACTGCAGTTTGCAGTAAAAAGACTGCAGACGTTTGTGCTCCGATTCAACAACACAGCCTGGACGCGCCAGCAACTCCACAGGTCCGCGTGTAAAGTCAAGAAAGCCGCCGAACTCCACCACTTTTTACACAAGTCGAGTGTTTTGCCAGAAATTTTCAGGTTCTTGGGCAGTAAACTGCAGATTCGTTCCCCCTCTAGCTGTCCTTGACGTTTCCATTTACTCACCGCTCGATATATTGAGAAGAAACTCACACCTCTATGGCCCAAGGAAAAATCTTCTGCCAATCAATCGCCTCTGAGGAAAAGTCCAAAGGGTTCTCCAAGAATTGCACTTAAATTCTCCACTGCAGCGCTACACGGCTGCTGCCCAACGCTCCTCTGCTGTGATTTTCGCCTTCGCAGTAATGGCTCAGACTTTTGTGGAGCCGACCTGGAGCAGTTTACGGGCAGAGTGAGACTCGTTTGGGCTGGCGAATCCAATGAAGACCTAGAATTTTGACGCGTTCTTCCACGTTACCTTGTAATGATGTATTAGTACACAAGAGGTTACGTTTCAGGCGCGCTTAGTCTGCTGCAAGTGAAATATTTATGAAATAGGATAAGATATCACGATCGCCGATCATTCTTCGTGATATGCATTAAGCGAGTAAAATATTAATGCTAAATACAACGGTGATTGAGTACTAGTGTAATGTATGGAAATGCTCCTTAACACTATCGTCAAAAGTGACCATAGAACAATTAACCAATCGGCATTTTTAACAGATGTTGCTGAAGTTGTTTTCTGATTAAAAGCAAAATATTTACGCAGCAGTGGGAAAAGAATACTAAAGAAATGTAAAGGAGAAAATATATTCAAAATTTATGTTATCCGTAAGCTCTGAAAGAGGAAGAACAATTGAGCAGCTAATTTGCATTTCATACCTGTATAGGTAAATAGAATAAACAAATACACAATATTATGCACACATTGGGATATGGCACAAGTACACACTGCACAACATATCGCTAAAGTTACATAAGACACAAAGACTGGGTGATACCCTGACTATAAACTACACTGCACTTCAGCCCATTGTTTGGCCCCGGTGTGGTCACAGAATGCTCTGGCAATGGGTGCACAGAGTGTTCAAAACTTATCCCCATGATTTTTTGTACACAATTATTAAATAAATCGAAATATACAAATCAAACCAAAATAAGCCTATTGTTTAGCTGTTATTCTGTCCAAATATCTATGATTTATTCAATACGCCTTCCGTCTACACCGATGGTCTGCCGTAAACACTTGGAGAATATTATGCAAGAGTCATGAATGATAGCTTGGGGAATTTCTGCTCATTTCTTCACTAGTGTTGCCTTCATAGCCTCCACATTGTTGTGATGGGAAGCTGAGACTTTGCTCTCAAATATGGACCAATGCTAAAGTCAAGTGGACTAAGGTCTGGAAATGAAGGTGGCCACTCTTCCTTGGAAGCGAACTCAGGCGTATTGCTTGGCAATCACTCTTGAGTCTTTTTTTTTTTTTTTGCTCTGCGCGCGGACGCTGAATGGGTAAAAGATGTTTAGGAGTGTAGGAGTGAAAATATGTTTAGCATAAATTTAAGCTTATAAAGCATCAAACTTTGTAAACATAAGCATAAATAAAAAGGTTGTTTGGGTAATTATTTAACACCCTGCACATGTTAGATAGTTTGTAGCCAGGGTCGTTACGGTTGACCTTGAGTAAGGTATTATCATATATTAATCAAACAAAGTGAAAGAGGTGATAATGTTTTCGTTGAAGATTTAAGTATATATGCAGTATTTGTATATAGATTTGTATAAATATAGGTATATTCGTTTAAATATATATTTGTCTGTCCACCCAATAAGTGGTCGAAGGAGTTGAGCTCCGTTCATGTTTTTTTTTTGCAGGGAGTCTGATGGGCTGCCCTCGATATGACCCATGCCAAAAAAACTGGGAATTGCTGACCGTAAAAAATGACGGCCCTGAAATTTGTTCTCCACGCAAAAACAGGTAGAAAGAGTTGAGCTGGGCTCGTGATTTTTTGCAGGGTGGCTGGTGCGCTGTCTTCGTTGTCACCCATGTTTTAAAAAAGAACAAAAATAGGATTAGCTGGCCATGAAAAATGACGGCAATGAAATTTGCTTTCCACCCAGAAACAGGTAGAAGGAGTTGCACTTTATTCATTATATTTTGCAGGAAGTCTGGTGGGCTCCCTTTGATGTGACCCATGCTAGAAAACTAGGATTAGCTGGCCATAAAAAATGACGGCGATGAAATTTGTTCCCACCGCGGGTGATGGTCTTACGCCCCGAGGCGTTCTAGTTGTGTCTTGATTTCGAGATTGAAACGGTATGTCCTTGTCCAGGCTTTAAGACACTGAGTGTTTTTTTGAACAAACACCATGCTTGACTAGCAGACCTGGACACATTCATCGTCAGGCGAAATATATCAGTATAGGCTACACGTAGGCGTCCAATAGCCTTCTGAATTCACCGAAAGCAAGTTACCGTAGAGGTGGGGGATACCAATAGCTCCGATATAGCTGGCATTTGATCTCTTCAGAGCAGTGACCAAACTTCCCGATTCGCCTGTTGCCAACTGCGTGAGGTTTCGAATTTCTTTATTAGTATCAGGATTATCACGAAAATTATTGGCAATTTTATGACCCAAGCACGACAAACTGTTCTCATAAGTGAGATCATCACCATGCAGACGAGTGACTTTATCGGTGAGGAGGTTACTTCTCCTAGGTTTAACGTACATGCAAACTGTATTATATTCAACAAACAGTTTTCTAGGCTCGTTTTCCAAATTGAGAGCTATTTTTGCAGTCAATTGGAATGAGAAGAGGCAAGGACCGTGACATCAGTATAACTGAGCATATTTACTGAATTATCATTATAATGGAATCCCGCGCCAGCTGCGATTCAGTTGGATGTGGATACTGTCAATGAAGATGCTGAAGAGAATTGGGAGTAGTAAGCCTCCTTGTCGTGTTCCGTTAGAGACCTAGTCACTGCTATAGGGCGATAATTGCTCTTGTCTGTCACACATTTTACTTTGTTTTCTTTTACAATTGGTGATATTATAACCTTCATCAAGTCACCAGGTAAGAATTCCAAAGCAAAGCACCGAGTGAGAAATATTACAAGGGGTGTTACCAGCCTAGGGTGGTTATATTTGTGGGCTACAGCTGGGTTATAGTCAGTGTTAGGGTGGTTATATTTGTAGTCAGCGCTGTACGCTTTATTATTCATTAGCCTTTTTAGCGCCAGACAAATCTCGACTTCGGATATAGTGAATTGTTCATTAGAGGAAGCCAGAGTGGCAAGGATGCCATTAACGTAGCATTTACGATTATCATCAGCAATGCAGCTCAAAATCTAATACTAAAAATGACCGTCGTGTGTTTATACTGGGTGTTCTCTAACTCATGGTACAAACTTTGACATCATGTACTGAAACCCAAAACAAACACATTTCCGGGAATAATGAAATGCCCAAAATTGCTTCGTTATCGAGATATCGAATTATTGAAATGTATTTCATTTTAGGGAAATTTTTCACTTTCTTGATTTACAAGACCCGCTATGTTATAGCAACATTTCTGTGCTTTTTTAACTTTGGCGGGGAAAGTCTCCCGAGTCATAGGTGATGACAACTCATTTGATTTCATTAACATTTATTATACACCGTTCACTGACAGCAGACGACAGTAAAACAAATGTTGCCATAACATAGCGGGTCGTGTTAATTAAGAAAGTGAGAAATTTCCCTAAAATCAAATACATTTCAATAATTCCATATCTCAGTAACGAAGCATTTTTGGGCATTTCGTTATTCATTAAAATGTGTTTGTTTCGGGTTTCAATGCATAATGTCAAAGTTTGTACCATGAGTTAGAGAACACCCTGTATATATTTATATTTTTATTTATTTTGTGTCACGAAATAGATAGGCAAAAATTAGCTCTGGCCTTCCTGGCTTCACCAGTTTAATCATCGGCCAAAAGACTGTGCTGATCCTGCCAAGCTTCATAGGAAACTGATAGGTAGAAAATATTCCAGGTTGCTGATGATGGCACTCGAACAGGATTCCGGTCTTTCTTTGACAAATTTGAAGTCCACTCGATGCAGATGCATACAGCTTCTCTAAACAAACTCTTCCATCGTGATGTGTTCTCTCTTCTGAGGTCTTCTCCATCCAAACTTCAGCCGCTTTTAGTTTGCACTGATCGTCTTAATTTGATTGCATAATTATCGAGGCAAATGGTAAGATATTCTTCAGCGGTCAGCACGAGCGTAAAAACCGCGATGATTTCTTGGCAGTAAATGGTTCTTCTTTTGGGTTCTTCTTTCAACAGAACAAGTTTTCTCCGAGTCCGAGCTATATTCCACCCTCGAGTATCTTGGATACAGACCTCCATATTCTTTAGAAGCAATATCGACTGTGGGCAAAGAATATTGCAAATCGTTTGTAACAATGATTGCAGTTCTTGTTCTTCCAGCTTCTCTTGTTGTTCCCGTAGAGCCTGATATTCATTACTCTACTCTACATCGAAATCATATTTTCTTTTGATTTACGATGTACACATTTTTTAGCAAATCAGCGAAGCGTAGAGAAACCAATTTTTTCCGTCACAGTTGACGTAGTAATTATTTATAGCAACTTCTTGGACGCGAAAATTTCGTTATGCTGAAGCTATCTCACTGTTATGTAAGGGAAGGAATGAGTGTGCTGAAAACGAATTGATTATGTAAGGGAAGGAAGGAGTGTGCTGAAAACGAATTGAAGTGTACTGCTCAGTAGAAAGCATGTATCTCTTACACCAATTTGAGTTGGCCGTCGTAGCGTTTTCCTTTATATGTATTTTAGTAAGGAAAGTTCATTCAATGAAGAAATGTGATCACAAATTTCTTGTGATGAAGAAAAAGCAAGTCACAGATGAGAAGATTCCGCAACGGCCTATATTAAGCAAATTTATATATCTATTGTTGCGTGAATTTTTTCACCCACGGGTCCACTAGTACTAGCATAATGGGCTTTCCGACCTTCCAATACATTACATTCCTCGGTGGCTTCATTTGCTCACCTTAATGATTTGGACTTTCGGTTTCAGACTTTTTGTTTCGCTCCAAAAATCAATGGGTTTATTTAGTATCAGCTTGCTGGCCAGCTTTTGGGTTCTAATTTCATTTTCGTATCTACACACTTGCTTGAGCGCAGTGCGACCCGGAGTCTGCAGTCTATGATTTTCCTGCCATCTATGACGTGTGCGCTGACTACCAGCTTCTCTCAAAGAGTAATACTCTAGTCTGCTGGTAGTGTGGAGCTCGCGAACAGTGTCATTAAATTCCGAAGTATTTTTATTCTATGTATTTTTTTTATCGTGTACCAAATACACGTCGCTGACTTCCATGAATGACAATTTGTAGAATCTAAGACAATAGCTGGCATAGGCCCGCTTTAGTGGCTGTATCAATTTCAGTGACGGCGTCCACCAGAAAATCATTCAAGTAAGCACGATACGCGCGAACATGATTCATATTACAGAGCTGCCATTTAATATGTTCACAGTTGTCATATTTTTGCAACTGTACAGGATTCTTACTTATTTTCCACTAAAATTCAAAAAGAAAAGTAGGTAGTCAGTGAGAGGTGAACATTTGCCTATTTTACAGTTTGTAATACTATGAAAGAAATTCATGGAAATAGACATGTGCTCAGGCCAGCTCAACCCGCACACGTGTTTCAAGGAAGTAAACATTATCTGCGAAAGTGACATTATGCTGTAGTAATATGCCGTTCAGTCTGCTTTGCATAGCTGTGTCGGGCTTGCATTAAAGTCTGCTATAACACAGAGTTACGGAGCCGCTGTGGCAGCCAGAACACCGTCAAGTATTCTGAAATACTGCAGTTGAGGGTTGACACCTTAAGATGAATCATGAAGTTACACTATCAGAAACATAATTGAAGTTATCGGTGTCTCATAAGTTATGCCTAAAATTCTTTCATCGTAAATACAAACCCTCGGAAAGACATCTCTCCTTACTGTTTTTGCTTATCCTATTATCACCCACTATTATCATTTACTAAATGGAGGTAGGATTCTTGGTGGTTGACATTAATGCAATATTGTCAGCATTATAACATCCGTAGCGACAATGCACGTATATTTTTCTAAGTTAACAGAGACCCCAGGCCAGGCTTTCATACACTGTGTGTTTCAAAAATAGAAATAATGATAAAAAGTGCAAATGTGGTCGTATTAGTGCGCTGTTGACGTTTGTGTTTACGGGTAAACTAGAGACGGGAGCTGAGTCATCACGATGCACGGATCAGCTTTTTAGGCTTCATTGAGAGAAGGAAAAAGCCGCGGCGGCGGCCCTGCGTCACGTTTGTTGGGCGGCGGCCGGGATACGGCGATGATAGCGTCGTGCTGCTGCTGACCGCTGTCCTGCAGTTGATTAGCTGAAGTCCTGTAGTTCATTATGTTCAGTACTTTGGCTGTAAATTTGAAGTGTTGTAACTGATGATTTAAAAAGCTTTTCTTTTAATTTGAAGTGTTGTAGCTGATGATTTAAAGTGCTTTGCTCTTAATTTGAAGTGTTGTAGCTGATGATTTAAAGTGCTTTTCTCTTAATTTGAAGGGTTGTAACTGATAATTTAAAGTGCTTTGCTCTTAATTTGAAGTGTTGTAGCTGATGATTTAAAGTGCTTTTCTCTTAATTTGAAGGGTTGTAACTGATGATTTAAAGTGCTTTGCTCTTAATTTGAAGTGTTGTAACTGATGATTTAAAGTGTTTTCTCTTAATTTGAAGGGTTGTAACTGATGATTTAAAGTGCTTTGCTCTTAATTTGAAGTGTTGTAACTGATGATTTAAAGTGCTTTGCTCTTAATTTGAAGTGTTGTAGCTGACGATTTGAAGTGTTGTTGCTGATGATTTTAGCAGTTAATTTCAAGTGCTGTAGCCAATCATATAAAGAATTACAGTCATTGTTCTGCTGCTCTGCGGTTTCTTATTGACAGTTAAATATATAACTTGACAATGCATCTGATCATATTATAAATCCTTTTATACAAAAAAATCTTTCCAGCGCTAAGAGAATCCTTATTATCTGATATTGATCTACAACTGTTAAGAAAGTTAAAATTAAAATATATATCCTATAAGACGCTCGTGAACAGTAAATATAGCAACTTGGTGTATTACTCTAGAAGTAAAGAATATTTCATACTTTTTGCGTGTCTATGCAGCAGCAGGCCCTCGCATCACTCCCAACAGAGGGAATTCAACTCCGGAGTCGAATGCACTCGACATCGTCACTAAGCCCTAACTGACAGTCTGCGCACCTTCTGCAGCCTACCGCACATTGCACCTCCTTTTAAACTGAATTTTGGAAAATGCACGCCTTGAAATTTTCCGAGTGTAGAAATGATAAACCCGAGAGACCATATTGAAGTTCGTTTGTCTCACTTTATCGTTCAACGCCCGTGCTTTGTCAGCGGTTCCGTAACCATTGTACACTTACCGTACAATATATATCATTGCTAAATATTACAGTGCTATTCCTTCTGGAAAGGTAATGTTGAATTATTATTGAAAAGTTGATTGGCAGGCTAACAAAAAATGCATGTGCATTACCTGCCACAGTGAATGTCTGTGCAAGACACTTTGCCCCAGAGCTGGGAGACTTTTTTTATGACCTTATATGACTAACGAATTCTTGGTACACATTGGGTTGAAACAAGCCTCTTCTGCTACTGGTACTAGGTACTTTCACTATTACTTATGCTACTTTGCATTGAGATTCTATCGGGTCTCCTAGCATCTCACGACCTGAACACGAGTAGCTCTAGAATGCATACGTCAGCGTGCTGACTACTCCAGCGTCTCAGAGTTGTTTGCTGCTTCCACATTAAACTACAGTAGATAATGGGACATGTATAATAAGCCAGAGCTTTAAGAAAACATCATCATCACCTGCCACTTGGAAGACAAGGTTGAATGTTCAGACTCCCAGCCTGTGCCTGCGCCTGATGAGACCTGCCTCCAGCACATCTGTTCCTTCTCCCCCGCCTGCCAGCAGCCCCACACATCTGGGCTGTCGGCCTGGTGTATACAAAGAGGTCTTTAAGCAAGTGCTGCAGAGAATGTAGCGCGCTATTATGGTAAGAGAGCAGAGCAATGTACACTTCTCTATCTAAGCCGTCACTTGCGGCCGACATATGGCTTACCTCAGATCGTGTGTTAACTGCCGCCGTTTTGTGGTGGCTATGGAGGGGTGTACTTCAAGCTACACTTGTGCTGCCTATAAGCGCTACACATTATGTTACTCAGCATAATATTGGTATGCATGTCAATCACTAGACTTTGTAACAGCTTATAAATATCGCCAGGCAGCTTTTTGTGCAACACTCGGGGCAAACTAGTAGGTATTCTGATTTGTAATTCCAGCTGGCGCAGTCAGCAGCCTTTGGAGATAGTACCGCTCGTCAACCTATTTCATAGAGCTGATACTATCAATAATTATTAGCGCGTACACAGTACCTATATCTTATTATCAATTCCGACAATGGTAGGAAGTTTAAAAGGTATGAGAAGTAAATTCACTTTAGCAATTGAAGTTTCTTTTGCAGGCGAAGGTGATAGAGCTAGCACAAGCAACAATAATCACTAGAGAAGCAATCTGAGAGCGGCTTCCATCGCCAAGCAACGCAGTGCTATAAAAAACTCTAAAATTTTCTTGAAACCATTATTTCCGTTTCATCATCACCAGAACTTGGTGATTTATGCCTTGTGACATTCTTAGCAGTACGTTTAACTTTCTTGAATATCCTTCATAACATTTTCAGTTATGTTCAAACACACAAATGGACCAGCAGATCATCACCAAAATTTACTCATTTGTGCCTTTTAACATTTCTCACAATTTTGCAAATTTTTTGGAAATCCGTTTCTATCATTTTGGTTGCTGTTGCTAACAAACATAAAATAAACAAAGAGACAAAGAGCCAGGGCACTAACAGATCATCATAATAACTCATTCAGTTGCTCTTTGTAATATTGCTTACGTATTCCGCAAATTTTATGAAGATCCGTTTATAATTTTTGAGCTATGCTGCCAAGAAAAAAAGAACAGGTAGATCAACAGACAGGTGAATGGTTGAAAAGATCTTCACCAAAAATTAAGTCTGCTCATCCTCACCAACCTAACAATCTCGTAAGGTCCGGTAATAACTTTTTCAATTATCTTGGTGACGCACAGACGAAAAGACAGACAAGCGCGATAAAAACATAATATTCTTGGCAAAGGCTATAAATAATCTATAAGTCTGCTACTGGCAACTGGTGTGCATTGAGAAACACTTACTAGACCCAAGCATATCGTGGAGTGCATTGACACCCTCGCAGGCGCTTCCATTATGAGTAGAGTAAGGCAACAAGCGCCTAGGTAGCGAATAAGCTACTCAGCTGCATCCATCATGTGAGTCTTCCTATATCATGAGACTGTGTTGTATCCAACTCATGGTCACGGGCCTCCTTTGTGCTTCTACTGCCACTGTAGTAAAAAGGGTCGGAGATTTGTAACCTGCAGCAGATGCAACGTAAGTGCGAGTAAACCAAGACTAAGCTGAGCTATCTAGTTTAAAAATTGGTTAAAAATTGGAAGTTGTTAATGATAGCCCTGGTGCTCATAATAATGACTTCTGTAAACCGCCTGACCTGCGGCCACAAACGCTGTTTTTTTTTTTTTTTGCTTCTCCTCTCTGAAAGCTGCATAAAAATATACTTGCGGTCCTTCGATGTGTGTGCTTCCGAAGTGTTTGTTTGCGGCGGTGATTCTACGAGACTTGTGTAAGCTTTTACCACGTAACACAACCGTTTTTTATGTACTTACGTAAAAGTGCTAGGCTGGGGAAGAAAAAAAATTATAGAGGCTTCAAACAGTTAGTGAGAGGGCAACCCAAGTAACTGAAATCTTGAGTTTATTGTCCGCAGAGTTGTGCGTTTAGAGAAAATGGACTGCAGGGATGACTGAACTACAATTGCACTGCCACAGTGCAGGCAATTCTTCTGCCGACAGCTCAGTTCACACGTCATCGTATCAACGCGTTCACTCATCCACTCGTCCGAGAGTTTTGCAGCGTAGCTGTCAGCACAAATTTGTGTGCACCATGAAAAATCATTAAAATGTTTACCGTCAAATAAGAGTCCTCGCTAGTCGCAGAGTGTCACTAGGTAAGTTAAGGAAATCTATTCAACTCTCGAGTGAAATAAAACTCAGGAAGCAGTTGACGCGTCCCTTATTTCTAGAGCAGAGTAACACATTTGGGCGAGTGGTTGAGTGTACGCGTCAATATGATGACGTGTGAACACGGCCTTTCACCGCTGCAGCAAAGCACATTAAAAATTTATATTGGAAACGTATCATTATTTGACTTATATTATTTGACTCAGATTTTAGGCTCTAGATTTTCAAAACTGCTACAGTCATCATTTCAGCTGTAACAGAATCATGGAATCAACCGTTGTCAACCCTGTTGAAGAACATGAAGAACTGTTTGTAGAAGTGAAACGCTAGCGATAGAGTAAATGATGCTATGAGAGCATTAGAAAGCATACATGCATTTCAGTATCCTAAATAGCGGATACATATGTACACGCATTTGCATGCAGTACGGATAAAAATATTCAATTAGTACTGTATACGCTAGCTATGAATATGATAAATATAGACTGAATATTTCTCTGTTCTAGAAAACGCGAAGCATATATCGTTTAGGATTAGTTCCAGCAACACTCAGGTAGTTGAGAAAAAACAAATATGGTAAGTGGCAACATTCTGTAGCATTTCTCACTTAACAGTCAACTGGTTTCTATGTCGAAATCATCCTTATAGTTTAACTATTAGGGTCTATTATAGTTATGCAAGATACAAGAATAGAGAAGCGTGAAAAATATCTATGACATCATTCTGCGTGTGGTTTCCTTCTAAGCTAAGCCCGGTGCCCACTTAACGAACTTTGTTGGCACTAGCAGCCAGTTGCATGCAGAGAAGGGGGGGGGCGACGGAGCCCTTGGCTCTAGGCATCCAAAAGAAGACGGGTATCCGATGGGCGAGAAAAAAAAAAGATAATGCGAAAGAAGAGGGACAACAAAGAAAGATGCAGAAGACAGGCTTAAAACGGGCCAACAAAGGGAATTAGGATAGCAGAGGCAGGGAGCATCAATCAGGCCAGGAAAACAAAAGATGATGTAACGGTCATGAGTGAATTTTTTTTTTTTTTTTGCTACACTTGTTTCCTTTTGAGATGGCAAACCTATGCTTCCCAGAGAATTTTATGCCCATCTACATCTACGAACATTGTGTATGCATGTAGAGCACCTAGGTAGATGTCCCATATGGAAATACGTTCTAGTCAAACTTCAACTGACTTGCAGCGGATGAAGAGTTTTGCAAGTACTTCAGCCTACACTACTATACTTGTCGGTCTACCCCAAACAAAGTAGTCGTGCAGCTGATTGGTGGAACGGAGTAAAATTTTTTGTTTCACAAAGCAGCCTCACACAGCAAACAAACTTATGCTGACTCAAATAACAAATGCAGTCAACAGCTCAAGACGCAGATGAAACGTACAATTAATTTCAACAAATCTTAGGGCAGACTGGTTTCCTCAAATTTAATGATTATCTCCCACTTTTTACTGATCAAGATATTCTTTGCATCACTATAAGCAATTAGCTTTGTTGCTTGAGGTCCCTATTTTTAATGAACAAATATTTGATTAACGTGTGATTACTTAGCCGTAAAACCTATTGAACACTTTGAGTGGGCCATCAATTTTAGTGCAGTTGATGATATCAGGCAAGCGAAAATGTAACAATGTTTTCATTATAATCCTGAAGAATTACAGTATATTACCAATAGTGATTAGATAATAATTTGCATTCGCACTTTTTCATTGTAGATGTTCGAGGATGCGATTCTAATATAGAACGTACATGGCACGTGGCCACACTGTTTTCAGTTTAGAATATCGAAAGTGATGGGTGCTGTTAATTTGATGCGAGTTGGAGTATTGCCAGCCTGTCTGGGCTTCGGCTGCTGACAGACACTTGCGTTTGCTGGACCGACTTGTTAGCTTACCCAGCAGGTCATGTGCTGAGAGTGATTTGGTGAATGTTTTCGGTTGGAAAAGTCACCGGCTTCTGTACGTTTAATAATGAGTCACGTGCTGCTGTTGACGCGCACTCTTTCACTTTGGAGACTGTTATATGCAGAACTCGTCAGTTCAGTCGGTGCTTTGAGCCCTGGTCTGTTGGGGTTTGAAATTCATTGCTGGCATCGGCTTTCGGTCGTATTGGCCTGCATGGAGTTTAAGTCAGCTGTGAATGGTTTTTTTGTTGGATTTTCTTTAGCAGCGTTTGGGCTTCCCGGTGTTGCAAGCTGCTTCATTTGGGTTGTACTACCTGTACTACCGGGCGTGAAGTTTTAATAAGAATAATAATACTAACGATGATAGGCATTGTTTGTACACTTCTGTTCCTGCCCTGATGGCCTTTGAGAGAAATGCACGTGCTGCAGCTTTTGCGCACCCTCCATTGGAGGCTATATAGTGCCTAACTCATCAGTTCAGTCTTTGTTTTCTGCCCAGGTCTGTTTCAGTTTGAAATTCATTGAGGAGATCAGCTTTCGGTCATGTTGGTGTGAGTACGTTTAAGTCAGCTGTTAATAACTTTCTTATGGATTTTCCTTTGCAACGTACGTTTCGAACTTCCCTGCGTTACATAGCGCTTCCTTTTGGTTGCACTACCTATCCGTGGTGACCCAAGGGCGAAGTTTTAATAATAATAATTCTATTTCACTACAAGTGCCTTGCAATGTTGTCAGTTTAGTATTATATTTGTGCCTTGAGATCTTTTTATGGTATTACTTAAAAGAAAAACGAATGCAATGATGCAGTTACTTTTAATTCACTTATAAAACCTAGATACAAACAGCTGTGTGAAATCAGTAAAAAGTATGACTTCTGCGAAATTAGATTTATCAAGTTTCTTCTGGTGGCTAGAAGATAACAACAAGGCATGCGATGACAAGTCGAAACCAGAATTTAGCTACCATGTATTAGAAAACACTGAACATTACAACTAATAATGGACAGGAAATGGAAAGAAAAACAGCTGTGCGAGGTCTTGTTGTGAGACCGCACGATAATGCTACGTTGGAACCATGAAGCCAGAGCTCTAATCATAGGAATTGAATCGGTACTTATTTGGCTTTTTGGCCAAGCGAAGCACAAGTGATCCCCACTCTATCGGCACAGTGTGATTAACGTTTCACAGGATAGACTGCTGCTCCTCTTTGGAGAAGAGAAGTCGTAGAATATATCATATAAAGGTCCGCCTTGAGTCCTTCAGGGAAGATCCTAACCCCTTACAATTTCTGAGTGAGAACAGCAACATCCACCCTTTCACAGACCGAATATTCTCCACAACAGTCTTATAGTCTTATAATAAATTCGACAGGTAGAATCACGGTGTTCGAAGAATTTACCACAGCGATATATATGAAAAACGAATACAGGAAGATAATTTAATGGTAAAGTTTGGAAATTAACAATCCGCAGTAAACAAATGAGTTTGAAATTAACTTTGGAAACGAAGCGCGTCCGAAACCATGGCGCAGTTTGCTGGCTTCTTCACCCCTTATGGTTAGTCGCTGGCGTGCTTATGTCAGCTTTGTGCTAACATTTCTTCACAAATGGATTGAAAATTCATTGCACGAGGGGATTGCGAACAATAATAAAATTACCAAGCAAACAACAGAGCGCTAGGTGCAGCCGTTGCATCAATGCAATAACGTTATCGGCATTGTAATCCTTCTCACGAGTTCATATCGAAACAAAAGCATAATAGTCACCTGTTCGCTATCTGTAGTCCAGAACTCAAGGTTATTTATAACTGGAAGTGTAACAACAGCTTAACATAAGTCCATGTAGGCACTCTCCGACTTATCTTTTGCCGTAGCGAACCCTAGCCATTTCTCCAGCTGGCGATTGCTCCATTAACGTTACTGCATTAGTGCCGTAAACTTGGAACTCTTTGTCACTAAGCTACCAAGAGATTTATTATTCGGTAGTAAATCATTGTACTTTTTTGTGCTACAGAAAAGTGTAGAGTTTCCTTTTCATTACTGACGCATTTTCTATCAGAACTAAAATTTGGTTCTTAATTGAGGTGTCATATTGGATCACATGGCAGTGACTCCCTATTGCTTGTCAGCCCTACAGAAGGCAACCGAGAACTAACTTAAAGATTGTAACTTATATCCGTAGAGTTATTTCCGATGATTTAGCTTCAAAGAAAATTGAGTTATAGGGTGACTACAACATAGAATGCTTTGTATTGTAAGCCGTATCGAGGATCGTCTGCGAAGTGTGAGGGCTAGTAAAACTCGAAGGAGATGAATGCTAAGTTTGTTCACTGGTGCTAGTGTGACTCACGGAGGGGAGAAGGAGGGGAAAGTTACAGTATCTGTGCGGTACTATAACTGTTTTGTCGACTAGCAGTTGTGAAGCAACTGAACAGGGGCTCGGCGATTTCTGATATGTACCGTAGATCATTAGAAATGGCTCACAACTTTGCACTAAATCTAAGCAGTCAACCACAGCTAACACTGGCGGTCTTTTGAAGACTTTTATTGCCCCTTAAACCCCGTCCAGGCTACCGCTCATAAAGCCCAGTCCAGACTACTGCTCATAAAGCCCCGTCCAGACTACCGCTCATAAAGCCCCGTCCAGACTACCGCTCATAAAGCCCAGTCTAGACTACCGCTCATAAAGCCCCGTCCAGACTACCGCTCATAAAGCCCCGTCCACACTACCGCTCATATGTGCGAAAAATGCCACTGCGATTTTGCACAACGCAGTGAAAATCTCGCAGAAGCGTCCACACTGTCGCACAGTGCATTGTAGCGACGCTTGACTATTGAGCGCAGATGTTCAGCCAAGCTTTGCTGTTCACGCTCCTTGGTCCAAAAAAGCTGCAGTTTTTGTCGCTATTAATAACTTATTTTGCTTCTAGTATCGACACAACTATGAATAAGCAATGATTCTAAATGCAGATACTACTTTTATGAGCTTTTCAGCAACACGCATACGGCCAACTGAGCTTGGGTTGACATTTTCACACTTTTCTTTACCACTCGGTGTTGTTTTCGAGGTTGTCAAGTAAATGAATTTTTAGGCGGGGTTCTTCGACAAGTTATGTTCCCCATACGTAGTGCAAAGTGTTCGGACATTTTATTTTGTATCCAAACACACAGCTGTGTAACCACGAAACGTCGATAAAATGTTTACCGTCAACTCAGTTTTCGAGACAAGTGTCACTAATGCAATAAAGTCATCAAATTTACAGTGAATTAGAACTTAGAGAAACTTAAGGATTTTAAAATGTCTATAATGAAGCAATGAAACCTCATGTAACGCCTAATTTCGTATTATGAGAGAGAAACCAAATACTTCAGGGTGAGCCTGCTTTGTTCGCGGCCCAAATCGCGCGAGAATATCCAGCAAGTTGGACGGTCGCGAAAACGCTCAAAGCTGCGATTTGACGACCAAAATTCGCAGCGATCAGCGAAATGGCCGCAGTGTGGACAGGGTTTGGCGGTAGTCTGGGGCGGCCAGTTTTAGTTTCTGGTAACTTCTTGTGACCGCTTATAATTATTGGTAGCCACTTTCTGTCACTTACGACCACTTGCTGCCACTTACTGCCACTTGCTACAACATACCACCACTTGAGGCTACTATCTGCACTTGCGGCCACTTGCTGCCTCTTCCAGCCGCTTGCTGCCACATGCGAGCAGTTGCTACCCCTTACTGCCATTTGCAGTCTCTCTCTACTATTCGCTGCCACTTGCTGTGCCTTTCTACCATTCGCTGCTACTTGCTCAACAGTTGTGGCCACTTGCTACCACCTACCAACACCTACTTCCACTTGCAACCACTTACTGCCACTTGTTGCCACTTGCGGGTCACTTGCTACCACTTACTGCCACTTGTTACCACTTGCGGGTCACTTGCTACCACTTACTGCCACTTGTTACCACTTGCGGGTCACTTGCTACCACTTACTGCCACTTGTTACCACTTGCGGGTCACTTGCTACCACTTACTGCCACTTGCTCCCAATTCTGCAGAAGAATCAATTCACCGACTTTTGCCATTAATCTCAAGCGCAATCAATTTACGATTAATATTTCAGCGTTTCAGTAATTGCAGAAACAATATTCTATCAACCAGTAGATATTTGTAGGAATACAGGCAATTAACGACTCGTGTGTTATTCGTAGGACGTCTCCCTTGACAACAGCCAGCACGACCTCCCATGTTCGCCGCTGCCCCATGCAGCAAGCGGCCTAAGATGAAGAACTACTCACATCAAAAGCTACAGTAACGCTGTTGTAGCTTCTCTGTTAGATCTAAGCACAGCTTCTGAGGGAATATCAGATTCGACGAAATAACTGGCAGTAAACGGACCAACAGGATCATTCCTAGAGAGGAACTGAGGCCCAGGCTCCGCCCTCTTCTAGTCAGTACTGTATGCTTTAAACAAATTTGCTTTAACAAAACAAATAATTAGTAAACTTAGGAAACTATTCTCAGTTGATGTTTTGGTTTGCTATTGGTAACAATGATGATAACTACAGTTTCACTTACATGTTAAAATAAAAAAGTTTCATTTATTTACTAATATATTAATTTTTTTCAAAATAGCCTTCAGTCTGAGATCAATTGAATTAAATTTTAGTTGAGGAAATTGGAGTGAGAAAGGAATCGCGCTACCTCATAAGAGTATGAAGTTGAACGACACACTGTACTCTACTGTTGCTAAACTAACCGACAGTTTAGCAATTGTACTCAAAGTTAGAATGTATAATTTATTGTACCCGTTTGATAGGCTCTTGAAGGGGAGAGAACATGAAATTTTCTTATCGGTTTGTTTGTATTTGGGACGGAAACTTATGTTAAAAATATGTCACCCACAACGGTAGGTTCGAATTAGATTTCAACCTGAATTTTTTCTCTACAGATGCTAGATATGGAGAGAATATTTTATTTTCTTTCTCGGAGACTACTTTTCAGTGTTTAGGGATAGTACTGAATGTTGATATGTCAATTTGTCCTTCTTCTGATAGAATATATTCTCTCCCGACACTCACCTACCCGGTCAGTCTCCCCTAACCCCTCATATCTCCGCACCCCCCCCCCACACACACACGTACACACGCACACAGCTCATTACTGTCCCCACGGCGCGATTGCTCAGCAATTGACCGGCCTAACACAGATGACAGCTGCTTTTCATATACAAGATAAAAGCGCTCCGCAAACTTTTGTTTCTTTTGAAGCTCATTAACTTATTCTTCTTTGATGACTTCAGAAGCCTGGCGACTTTGGTACAAGAGAGAGCAAGCGTCTCGCTGCTGAGAGACGCTTTGAAGGGACCCGATCTCTTTTACGGTGCATAGGAGATGTAGTGCAGTGCAGTGTAGTGTAGTGCAGTGCAGTGCAGTGTAGTGCAGTGGCTGAAGCAGGAGCACTATTTGCTTAATATTTCACTGCTGCGATGGCTTAATTAGAGAATATAGTTCTCTATAGCTGCCCTACTACAGCACTCCTTGTATATGATCAATTCCCTAAATGGTCACTCAAAGATTATACAATGTCAGTTCCAACTACCTAATTGCAGTAGCAAACTAGAGCACTCTGAGAGCGCATACCTCCTCCAAGTAAGGCAAAGGTAACGAAAACTTCAAATCGGCTCTGTGACCATGATTTCTTTTGTATCAACTCCAAAATCCAATCATTTGTTTCTTTTAATAGTTTGAACAGTTTCTGCCATTTTTTTAAGATTCTTTCATAACTGTTTGAGTTATGCTGCTAACAAACATTACGACAAACATTAGTCAAACATACAAACGAACCAACCGATTTGTACCAAATTCTAATCATTTATATCTTTCAACATTACTAACCACTTCTGTAAATTTCATAAAGATAGATTCAAAATTTTTGAGTTATTGCATAACAAACATTATGACAAACACAACTCAAACATAGAAATGAATAAGCCGATCTGCGCCCAAATTTATTTGTTTTTGCCTTTTAACATTATTAACAACTCCTGTAAATTTCATGAAGATTCACTCAAAACTTTATGAGTTATTGCGCTAGCAAACATAAAATTAAACACAGTAACAAACATACGAACGAACCGACAGGTCATCACAAAAATTTGGTCATTTATTCTTTATAATATACCTAATGACTCATGTAAATTTCATAAAAATCCGTTCATAACTTCTTCAGTTATGGCATTGAGAAAAATGGGGCAGCAAACAAACAAACAAACGGATGAACAGATCTTCACCAACAGTTATTCATCTGTTCCTCCTAACATACCTAACAACCATTGTGAATTTCTTTAAAATCCGTCCATTACTTTTTGAGTTATCGTGGCGACAGACAGAGAGAGAGAGAGAGACAAACCCGACGAAAGCATAACCTTCTTGGTGGAGGTAACAATGGCAACTGAAGTCTGCTAGCGACAGGCTCGCCTGTTGGTGCACCTAAAGCCCCGTCCACACTACCGCAGAAATATGTCACCACTTTTGCTTTTTCACCGATCGCTACGAAGTTTCCTCGTCATATCGCAGCCATCTGCGTTTTTCGCAAGTTTCTGAAGTCTTGGATATTTTCGCTCGATTTAGGCTGCTAAAAATGCAGTTCACTCTGAAGTACTTTGTTCCTCTCGCGCAAAATGAATAAATCAGGCGTTCTATCAGGTTTTTTCGCTTCTTTAGTACCATTTGAAAGCCTTAAGCTGTTTTGAGTTCTAAGTCACAGCAAGTTTGACGAGAACTATGAAACTTTACTACAGTAGTGACGTTTGTGAAGAAAAGTAAGTTGACGGCAAACCTTTTATCGACTTTTTCTGAACACACAGTTAAATGTGTTTAGCTGACAAAACAAAGCGTTCTAGCACTTTGCACTACCTATGGGGAACGAAAAATACATAGTCGAGTAATCCCACCTTAGAAATGTATTTACTTGACAATCATTTTTGGAGTTGTTCTCCAAGCCAGTCGTTTCAATGTGTTGCTAATTACTATATATGCCCTCGAATGCACTACCGTGTGTTAAAAAGCAAAATCTAAAAATGTCAACCCAAGCTCAGTTGGCAGCACGTGTTTTGTTGGAAAACGAATATAAGAAGTATAGCATTTCCATTGAGTGCTTATTACTTATTCATAGTTGTGTTGATACTATAATACTAAAGTTATCGAGAGTTTTAGAAACTTCAGCTGTTTAAAACAAGAAGCGTGAGTAACGACGCTCTGCTGAGCATCTGCGGTATATAAATTATTGCTAAGCGCACTACAATGCTCCGTGCGAGGCTGTGGACGCTTCTGCAGGATTTTTGCTGAGTTCTGAGAAATCGCACCGGCGTTTTTTACAGTTATGAGCGGCAGTGTGGACGGGGCTTTACGTGCTCGCTCCCCTCAGCGCTGCACACGGGCGGGCTCCGACAACAGCGCTCGAAGAAGAGTCCACGCGCTGTTATTTTGGTCTCCGTGGTGTACGTTTACAGCAGCAAAAAGTGCACAGTTTGATGAGTTCTAATTCCTCAAAATTCGAAGTAATTTCTGTAATTTTACTGGTGACACTTGCTGAGGCAGCTGATGAGCCTGTTCAACTTTCTAGTACAGTAAATTTTTGCAAACCCGAGCCTAACTCCTTCAAGTACTAACCCGAGTATATTCATCAGCCAGTTCCATGTGTTTCTACATAATTCCTCTAAAACGTAAAGATTTAAGAAAGAATAATCCTTTCAGGGATTGAAAAGACGCCGTAAAACCTTTGGGCGCTGAGTACTGCTAGTAAGAATCACAACACCGCCATGCGAGCTCATAGTGAACTCATCGGCGAGACTTGAGTCACGAGAGCTCATCGAGTCTCGACATCGCCATATGTTGTACTCGATTACCAAGCAGAGCTCATGCACTGCACTGCACACTTGTGACGACCGTTATTTATTGAACACTGAACACAGTGCAATGTGCAGCGAAATGTTTGTTAACCTTCAGGCGAGGTGTATGAGCTGCGCGTTCTTTCTTTCGTATCAATAGAATGGCAGTAATTTATTGGCTTTTGAAGGTCTTTGCAGTTGTTGCTTTGAAAGCATACTACTCAAAAGCAAGCCAATGTTTGGAAAATGTGTGTTAGTTGGGACAATATGTTAGACCAACCTCTGCGAACTTTTTTACTCTGTGTTCTTTTCTTCAGAATTCAGATGTTTCTCTGAAGCTAGAGCGTAACTACGATGTGACACTAAAAAACTACTACTTATGGCAAATCCCAAAATAAAATTTTTTCTAAAAGTACAAAACTCATTTGTTATATATTCATTACGTTTGTTAATGTCAAAAACTAATGAAGCCAAAACTGCAATGTAGCTGCTGGCGGGGCCGCGGCGGCCTCCAATTCTGTTTGTGTTTTCAATGATTCAATTTTTTCGATGTCACTGTGCAATAATCACCATGTGCACCTGTGAAACGAGCCAATATGTACATGCATACACGGTGCAGCTCTAGCGTAGCAGTGCGCAGTCAAATTCATGACAAGTAAAAATGTGAATTTATTCGACTTCTCTCACTTCTCATTTCTATGCTCAAGGTCCAGCTGCGTGTAGTTTCCCCGCACCTGCATCATTGATCTTCTATTGAAAACATAATAAAGCTACTATGCTCCTGCCTCTAGAATGGCACCAAAACTTTGCAATGGCATATCTTGTTGCTCGTGCCTGGAATTGGGCAAGTGTACGGTGCATTTCACTCACAATATCTGCTTCTTTATCTTCTATTAAAATTATTTAGAAGAAGTGAGAGCAGTAAGTCAACTTGATTTAGCGAAACATTGCTCTCTCATGCAACGCTGCCGCCACGGTAGCAGCATGCCTCCGTTCTTATCTCTAACACTATGTATCACTCGCACGTTCGATGCCCAGCCAGGCACGTGAGCATTTGCAGATCTTGGTGTGCTCACTCGGCAGTTGTGTGTGCATGCTCGGCGCCGTGGCGGAACTGCCTTCCTCAGAGATGATGGGGTGGGGGGTCTCGGGTCATTTGTTCCTTCAGTCAAATTTGGTGCCATAGTTTTTGGTGACCCGAGGTCGATGCAACTACACTTGCTCATCTGGGGCCAGTGGGCCTATACCCGCAGCAGAAACCAGTGCATGTGGGTTTCCCAGGTGAGGGTGTGATCTAAGTTGACTTTACCTTTACCTTTAACAGCTACGGCATCAATTGCATCCCTTCGGCTACCAGATATTTCCCGACAACAATAGCAGGCGTTTGCATACCTGGGCACCTGCAGCCGATTGTTATCCTGTTAAAAAGAATAAAAGTGGCACAGGCCGCAGAGTGTCGGGTTTTCTATCCCGGGGGGTGAGCGGCAGGTGGCCGCATGTGCCCAGCTACGGTCTTTCGAATTGACAAGGAAAATATTCAGCTGGTTCATGTGTAGGCAGATACCAAGCGGTAATTAAGAGTTTCCAACGTTTAACGATACCACGAAGTGAACTTATAGATTTACTCAAATATGAATTAGAACGCCTCGTTGCGTAAGACCAGCACCCGCGGTGGCGGTGAGGACAAATTCATCGCCGTCATTTTTGATGACCAGCTTACTCTAGAGTTTTGGCATTTTTCACATCCAGGTCAACCCACTTGACTCCTTGCAAAAAATTATAAACAGTGTTCAACTTTTTCTCCCTCATTTTAGATGGACACACAAACAAATATATATGTTGTGCGCGATCGATCGCGCAAATCCATCGTTCGCGCACGACATATATACTTAAATATTCAACGAGAACATTATCACCGTCTTCACCTTCGCTTGTTTTCGGGTAATAAAAACAGAAGGCCAGTGCCTTCAAAATGGACCGCGAGTGTGNATCGCGCAAATCCATCGTTCGCGCACGACATATATACTTAAATATTCAACGAGAACATTATCACCGTCTTCACCTTCGCTTGTTTTCGGGTAATAAAAACAGAAGGCCAGTGCCTTCAAAATGGACCGCGAGTGTGATGACGCTCTTTCAAATCATACTTTCGTAACAAATAATGGCAATAGCTCATAGAGGGCCGGGGTGTAAGTCCCGGTGTCTCTTTGGGAATGGGCCTTTTGGTTCGTCTACTGCCGCCTATCTAATCTAATCTAAATACGCTTGAGAAAGCTGCGCAACGTATCCATCCTTCATGCACAACCCTTCTTTCCTTTCAATAGATAACCTAAAAAAAATTTTCATTACCAATAACTCGAGCATCATAAAACTCTGATAATCTTGTTTGCTTGCTTCGTTGCAACCGTGCACACAATCTGCACTATTGTACCCAGGGAAAAGACAAAGATGAACTCGAAAATGTTATAGAATAGGATAGGTTTATAACAGGATAGGTTTTTAGAGACCCAGTGCGCTATGAGCAGTCTAGTAGAATTTAAATTTTCGCCAGGTATCCTATGTCATACAGAGAACAATACAAATTCAGTACATCAAAATTTTTATGCTCAAGCGAAACGCTGTTTCGTCAAAGGATCGTTGACAGAGAAAAGAATGGATTCAGTTTTACAGATGAGGATTTTCAGTTTGGTGGTCATCTTATGCAGCCTGGTGTAATTATCGCCTGCTTCCATCAGTACGAGACAAATCGCCAATCTGGCCTGCTTTTGCGTATCTATTTTGTTAAGAGTGTGGGTCGAAAGATACAAAAATACAAATATATGACCATACAAGCACATGATGTGGGTATTATATTGATTTGATGATGTAGCAGAACTTTATTCTAATACTTCTAAGTTAATACACTTAAAAATTCAACTTGCCTTTAGACTGTAGTTAGAAATGACTGCAGTGCCAGACATAATTTCTGACTTTGTGCAGAAATCGCAAGTAATGATCTTGCACCGACAGAGGAAAAAAAATTATGCCCTCGACATGCCTACCTCAACTCTGTTCATTTCCAGGAGTTTTGTGTTGGTCCCTCTTAAAAAAGTTTCCCTGTGAATTCAGAAGCCAACTACGTTTTCTACTTGTACAATTTCCCATAGAAAAAATGTATTGAACGTAGACTGTACCCAACAGGACGAAAAGAAGCTCTATCAAGGAAAAACCCCCGTTATTTCTCTCCGAGGAGAGGTATTCATTTATTAATACTATTAACTCTGATAAAGATGAACATGGCGGTACTATACCATACCTATTGTGTTAGGTATAGGCATTATGATATTGCAGTATGATAGGCACACAATGCGTATTGCGGATGATATGACAGTAATGAACATAACAGAGGTAAAGAGTAAATGACCAAGTTTTTGTGATGATCTGTTTGTCCGTTTGTTTGCCTCTAGGTTCGTTAACAATATACATCAAAAATCTATGAGCGGATCTCTATCAAATATACAGGAATAGTTAGAAATGTTAAAAGACATATAACATAAGTGATGAAGTTTAGATGATGATTGGTTTGACTGGTTGGGTGTCTGACTCATGTTTGTCAGAATGTTTGTCCGCTATTATAACTCAAAAAGTTATGAGCTAATTTCCAAGAAATTGGTGGAATTGTTAGAAATAGAAATGCTAAACGACACAAGTGACCGAAGTTAGGTGATGATTGCTTGGTCCGTTTGTGTGTTCAACTAATGTTTGTCAAAATGTTTGCCAGAACAATGCTAAAAAAAGTTAAGGATGAATCTTCAAGAAAATTACAGAAGCTGCTATTAATTACTGTCAGAAGGCAAAAATGATGGGATTGTAGTGCTCATGAAGAGAAAATCATAGACTTCATAGTTTAAAAACCAATTTGAGTTTTTGTTAATGTTACCTTGCTTGGCGGAGGTATGCGCTCTCAGTGTGCTCCAATTTTGTTGTATCATATTACATGATCATAGAAAACCATTGCACCACTTGTTGGTCTAAACAATTCTACACTTTCGTTCGACTTTCTTATCGCTCAACTGAATTCAGACATAGGAATAATTAAGTCATGGTTTTGTCAAATTTGTGTGTTGGTTTCTCAGTCTTTCTGTCTGTCTCTTTGTCTGTCACCAAGAAAACTCACAAAGTTTTACGGATCTTTACAAAACTTACAGAGATTGTTAGGTATGTTAAGAGGAACAGTCGATTAACTTTCAGTAAAGGTCCGTTCAACCGCTTGTTTGTTTGTTTGCTTGTTTTCTCTTTATTTTTGGTAACATAACTCAAGACGACGGGTCTTTATATGTATTTTCAGGAATAGTTCGGTTATTGCTAGAAGCAAATGACTAAATTTTTATCTCGATCTGTTTGTCCCTTTTTTGTTTGTGTCTACAAGTATGCTTCCCAGTATGTTTGCCGGTAACATGTAGCTGAGAAAGATTATAAATAGATATTTATGAAATTTGTAGGACTATTGTTAGAAGTGTTAAGAGTCACAAATGGTCAAATTTTGTTTTGTTGTTTTAATCGGCTCGTCCTTCTGTGTGTTGGACTAATGTTTGTCAAAATGTTTGCCAGAACATTACTCAAATGGAACAATGACCGATCTCCAAGAATGTTTCAGAAGCTGTTATTACCGTCAAGAGGCACAAATGTGCAAATTTTTGTGATGATAGATGGGAAATCTTAGTTTCAGGACTAATTAAAATTCTTCGTTAACATTACGTTACTTGGCGGAGGTATGTGCCCTCAGGTGCTCTATTTACCGTTGAAAAATACAGCAGCTGTACCTGGCATCCGGCCGTCCTCTGGACCATTTGCTGCATACAGTGGGCTCGACCATTCAAATATTCACTCAAAAAAGTACATTCGACACGATGTGAAGCTCGATAGTCCAAGGGTACTTACATTATATATAAATATATCAGAGACATAACAAGTAGAGAGCAAAACGATAAAAAAAAATTAGTCCACTAGAAAGAAAAACGGCTATTTCTATAATTACCTCCACCAAGGAGGTTAATTATGTCATTGTCGGAGTTTGTTGGTTATTCTTTTTGTCTTTCACCAAGCTAATTTAAAAAATGCTGGACCGACCTTTATGAAACTTACTGGGTATATCAGGTTTGCTGTAGAAGAATAGATGATTAAATTATGGTGAAGATTCGCATGACGATTTGTTTGTTTGCTTTCCTGCCTATTTTTTCAGTTCTTCAGAACGTTACGGACGGATTGATCGTCATGAAATTTGCTGGAATTGTTAATTGTTTGGGATCGATATATTAAGAAGAGCAGTCCGTTTGTCTATTTGCCTCTGTGTATGCTTTTATGTTTGTCAGAACATAACGTAGTGAAGAAGTTATGGACAGACCTTCATTGATTCAGTTTGCAGGGTCTGTTTGAAATGTTTTACCCACTGCAGCAATATGCCATGCGTGCCTGACTTCTGTGCTAAAGGCTCCGAGATCGAACAGCAATGCAGCCGAGCGGTCTTTATGGCATCCATCGAGCTGAGTCCACAATTATTTGAGATACAAGGCTGCGTGGTGGTACTTATTTGTCCAGGAGTGGGAGAGTAGGGGGGCTCGGGGGGTTGAACCTTCCGTTTCGGCTCCATAGTTCTTAGCCATCAATGGTTGGCTGCAGCTGTACCTACTCCTCTGGGGCCAGTTGGCCTATATATCTGCAGCACGAACCATGCAGTGCACGTGTTTTTCCCAGTGGAGGGTGCAGTCAAAGCTCGATCACTTTAACTTTAAAGGTACAAAAAGCCAACTTTTGGTGATGATCGGTTTCTTTCGTTTGTGTGCATATGTTTGCACGAGCGGCTGTCAGAACATAATGCACAGTTACGCACAGATCTTCACGAAAAATACAGGAACGGTGGTTAATAGCAAGAGGCACAACGTAATGACCGAATTTTCGTGATATGATAAAAAAATCTTGGTTTCATGTCCAGTTTGAATTTGTCATTAACATTAATTGCCTTGTTTTGTGGAGGTATCTGGCTCTCGGAGTGTTCTGCTTTACTTTGAGATGAAAGCGTATTTTATTTTAGTTGGAAAATGACACAACGTAACTATAAAAAATTGTATATTTGCTTGTGCAATTTTCTTAAAGATCCATTCATAACTTTTGAGTTATACTGCTAACACAACGTTATGACAAACATGAGTCAAACATACAAACGAACGAACCGATCTGCATCAAAATTTAATCATGTTTTTCAACATTACTAACAACCTCTATAAATTTCATAAATATCCATTCATTAATTTTTGCGTTATTGTGCTAACAAGCATAAAATAAAAATCAGTGACAAACGAACGAACGAACGAACGAACAAACGGATCATTACCAAAATTTGTTAATTTTCTTTTTGTTATATACCTAACCACTTATGTTAACTTCATAAAAATCCATCCATAACTTTTAGAGTTATGGCATTAAGAAAAATTAGGCAAACAAAAGGATGGACATATCTTCACCAAAAGTTAATCATCTGTTTCTCCTAACATACCTAACAATCCCTATAAATTTCGTCCAAATCGGTTCATAACTTTTTGAGTTATCTTGGTGAAAGACAGACAGACAAAGAAACAGCCAGACAGACAAACACGATGAAAACATAACCTCCTTTGTGAAGGTAATAGCTTACCCCCGTTTCTAAAGAGATAACGACGTGCTGAGGGGATATACGAGTATGTGTTTTAAATTACATCACATCTTCAGTTACTTAAACAATAAAAATAAAAAATCCGTTTGACGCTCAAAAATGCAAGGAAAAATCTCTACACGTGCTGAACAAATCACTAAATTACAAGGGGCAGGACAATATATTTCTTACAGGTCACTAGCTGCAGTGAAGCGAAAGCGGTGTTCTATAGGAGACAGTATCGTGCTCCACTTGTGTGTCTGTGCTAGTTAGCTTTATCTGTTCGTGGTTCATTGCCCTCATAGTCCTGTAATACTAAAGGCTGCAGGTTGTAGGTTTCCTCTAAAACTCCAATTTTTGAAGCGAAAAACAGAAAGGCCGGAAATTGCGCCTCGATCTCGACTGTTTACTCGTCCAAAAATTCACAGCAGATTCATATGAATTTGCTACTCATTAGACCGCAACACAAGAATTGAACTTAAAATATAGTTGAGATGCGGTAAGATAAGCAATGGCATGACAAAATTGTGGGTGTATAATATTATGAAATTAGGTGAAACTGGATAAGAATGATAAATTGTTTGGTTCCTCAAAAAGCATATAGAGAGATAGTTCCTCATAAATTGTATTAATCAGTGCAAATTTAGGCAGTTTTCAAGAAACAGAAAAGGTATCTTTCGGGTGAAAATATGAGCCTGTTTCGGCTTAGTTGCTGCTGCATTTTGTGCTGATATTTTGAGCTCCGACCCTGACTGCTCACAATTACGCCCAAGCCATAGTCTATTCTACATCTATAATATAGTGACAGAGGAGCAAAAATTATTTTATTAGGAATTCGAATACACATGAAGCGAATTTATTCTTTTATTTTCTGTTTGCTGTTTCTTTTTCATTGCTGATAATTTTTCAAGCCGAATATTCTTAACTCTGAGCTAACCAGCTGATATGACAAATGCAACAACTTAATGCAAATTGCAACATGCATTTTAATAATTCTTAGAAGAGTTACTATACTTTTACAATTAGCTCAATGGTGTACGCATTAATGAAGCAATGCTGTTTCGCAGCACAGTTATGCAGCGGCCTGGCAGGCAGAGAGCTGTCGTCTTAGAATTATTCTTGTGGCGTCTTCTGCAAACTCTCAGTAGCTCCGCCTCACGTCTTGGGTCGTGTTACAGACGTGTTTAAACACCGCCCAACGTCTTGGCTCCTCCCACTTACTTAACCTTTATTTGTGCTCCGCCTTATTTCTTGGGAGATCTCAATGAGCTCTTCTAAGATGTGAAGATTTCTTGGTGATTTAAAGTGTCAATTCAGCAGCACGTGCCGTTGTTTTGTAGGCATAATCGCCAAGCAGGTGAGCCAGTTAGTAAATTGAGCTTCGAATGTAGGCTTTTAAAAGAACACACTAAGCATTCAATTACCTGAAGAAGCAGCTTGTATACAGTAGTAGATTTACTAATCTACAGCTGCCGTCCCATGAATTTTGTGTTTTCAAAATATTTGATCCATTGCATCAGTTACTTAGGCTCGCAATATTTGTAGTTGTAAGTAAAACCCTAGAAAAATTAAGCCAAGCAGATCAACGATACTGCCGGCAGCTCAAAGATTTTGGTTATAAATTTAAATCCATGCACAGACA
Organism: Parhyale hawaiensis; assembly: GCA_001587735.2. Classification (NCBI taxonomy): domain Eukaryota; kingdom Metazoa; phylum Arthropoda; class Malacostraca; order Amphipoda; family Hyalidae; genus Parhyale; species Parhyale hawaiensis. The sequence goes on from LQNS02278187.1 coordinate 5,510,573, forward strand.
AGAAATTAGCACTCCCTCTTGATATCAGAGTTTAGCACTTATTGTACTGAACGTCGATGTTTAATCGCAGTGATGTCTTGAGCATTTCCAGCAGCATTCAAATGCTTGGTTTTATTTCAGGATCTGTAGTGATGGCTTTTGCATCATTACAGTTGCATATAGACAGGATGTTGATAGATCGATGCAAGTTCTTGCTTCAGATAGCGGAAACTCATTCTGTGTAACGAATTCTTTTATCAAATCTACCTAGAATTATATCTGACACAGTGTTGTACTCCTTGCCTGCTGCTTCAAGAAATACATACAGTAGGTATATGTGAGCAATTGGAAGCATTCGAAAGGAAATAAGTACATTCCACACATACAGAGAACATAATGAGAAGCAGAGCAGCCGGCAAAGATCTGATAGGCAAGAGAGAACATATCACTGAGATACACCAAAGCTCAAAGGGTGCATGGGGTACATGGCCAGCTGTAGTTATATTTAAAGGTCCTTTGAAAGGAAGAAAGACGAATTCCGGCCCATGCCCTTCTCTCGTACAGAAGCCCATTGAAGGAAGAAGAAAGAAAGGGACCAGCGAGAGAGGCAGGGCCTATAGAAAGAGATGGTAGTGGAAGAAAAGAAGGCCTGGGAGGAGGAAGCAAGCACGGCAAAGCAGTCAGTTGAGCTTGAGAGTAAAAGTGCTACTGAAGAGAATGAGTTAGGCGAGGAACTGAGGCGTGCAGAGCAGAGGTAATGAGAAGTGCTGAGAGCTATAGAGATGGGATCAGCGCAGCATGACGAGCTGGAAGTGCGACTCAAGGGAAATGTTTAAAGGTCTCGCAGTTCTATAGAGTCGGGTTTATGCATTAAATTTTGTGAGTGACTTTATCCTAAACTTGCCTGAGCCAACATGGACCACATGCATGATCAGGTTGTGGATCATTCATAAAAATGAGATTAAATTAATTCTACTGTAACATCAGTCACTGAGCTCATGAGCCATGCTTAAGGATTGTAGTGAAAAACTAGCTAGAAGCACTCCAAAAGCGCAGATCTCCTCCATGCAAGCAACGCAAAGCTAAAAAAAAATTTAAATTGATCCTTCATCGCAGTGGTCTCATCTCGATCACCAACAAACCTTAATCAGCTGTTTCTTGTGACATAGCTAACAGTTCTTAGGAAAACAGAGAGACAGACAAAAAGACCAACAGACGAGCTAATCATCATTTCAATTTGGTCGATTATTTTTCGTAGCATTCTTACCAGTTCCTGTAAATTTTTTGAATATCCGTTCATAACGTTTTGAGTTATGTTGCTGACAGACTGGTACCTCGTTACTAGATGCTATCGTGTTCCTATAGTAAAACTGCGACTAATCACATCTTAGACAGAATAAATACCTATGCAATTTGCACGTGTGTGAAAGATAAGAATATAACTCTAAACGCTCTGATCTTGAGATCGCTTAGCCAAAATAGACTGCAGCAATTAACGGTGTCCCATTTCACAGATACTTTTATATTTTTTTAGTTCTATAGTAACGATTAAATATAGCTATAAGTGTTCTCGCATTCATATTAAGTTAACATAGTACTTATTACAATACAAAACACCTAATTAAATATGTGAAAACGTATGAGACAGACTCCTCTTTCTCCTCCTCCTCCTCCTCCCCCCCCATTCCCCTGATACTTGCAGCAACAGACACGCTCGTATACAAAAATTTCCTGATCAAACTACACAGCGAAAATGCCTGCAAGTACCGCACTGTAGAGGCAAAATGAAAGTTTTTCTTATTTGAGTATATAAGCGTAAATATGTGTTAAAGAGAGAACTGCCATTAATACCAAGCTGCGCTGCAACACATTCGCTCTGAATGATGCCTCTTCATTCTTGTCCACAGAACTGGCAGATTTTCTTACGGTCTAAAGCTTAAGTATCTAAGTAATGCACTGCTAATGGAACAAATTAATCTCTTTATAAGGCCTCGACTTCTACCGACGCAGCTAGCTATTAATTTTACGGTAATTGAATAGTGCATTTGTTATAACACAGCTAGTATAGTAGTTTTACGTGTGCAACTTTCGAGGTTACATAACAAGTCACATTATTTCTCTAATACTGTAGACTGTGTAGAGCTTATAAACTTCTACATAAATGCGGTAAGATAGCGAAATGTTTTCTAGCTCATACGCTCATTTATCGACAGCTGAATACAAACTTAACGTTAAGCATTTTATTCATTGAAGTTTCTCAGTAAGATTTATGGCCTCAAATATATGTCCTCCTGGACAACATCATTGTCATTATCTACTTTTCTTTTCTATGTTGTGGTTATCATTAGTGTCATTATTTTCACACTATTATATATATTATAGAAAGAAAGAGAGACCGATGCCTAAAAAACGCGCTGTTCGATCTCACGCTACTCTTCACTTGGAGATGAAAAAAAATAATGAAAATTTTATCGAAGATTTTAAGAAAAGGAAAAAATGAAAAAGCTGGTGTAATGCATTATATACTTGCTGATGAGAAAAATGAGGAGCCGATCCAAGCTGTTTGGCAAGTATGGCTCAGTTCTCATACCACTCACCCCCAGGAGTCCCTATTTAGTCGCCAGGCGAAATGGGGGGGGGGGGCATAGGTAAAAGGCAAGGAATTGTACGATGTCCAGGTAATCAGGGAATTCACCAAGAGGGTTACGGAAACAGCAAGCTGGGATAGGAGAAGTGAAATTCTGAAGGCCTAATTAACTAAGGTAGAAGTTATAGAAATATGGGAGCCTCAGCATATGACATACAATGGGCGAAGTTCACTTTTTTATCACTGACCCACCCTCTTTCTGAATCACTGTTCCATGGACAGCTCACTTCCAGTGCGGCTGGATATTCAAGTGTTGGAACTTAACAAAGAAGGCGTCGCCCGTTTTCATGTCATTTGTGAACAAAATGCAATAGATTCTGCGCTGGAGTTTCGACGCAATGAACGAACGAGTCCTCAAGTATGCAGTCCAAAAGTTCCCGGACTGCCTGTGGAGCTCGTGTTAGTCTCACTAGTAGTGTATAAGGCTGCGAAATAGGTACTTGTTTTTGAGGGTAGGTTCCCCTCGCGCCACCGGGTCATCGCGCCGCCCCTTCCGGTTTCCCAGGCCCCGCCCACTTCCGGTTTGCGCCCCCCCCGCTGACCACCGCTAAGCCGGTAGTGCATCGGCCGTTATAAACCGGAAGCTCACGCTCGAGGGGAGCCGCAAGGGCAGGTTACCCTCAAAAACATGTATTTCGCAGTCTTATTCACTACTCTCACTTGTACCACGACACGCCACCAGAAGGCACCTCATACATCCTACTACTTTGAAGTTACGACAATAAGTAAGATACATGTAGATGATGTCCAGCACCATTTATGTCCCGCCAGCACATCTCCCACTCAGCCACAGGCCCCACTCACTCAGATTCCGCACGTTGTCCGGATCGGCAGTTTGGTTTCATTAGGAGCTGAACAAGAGACTCCCTGGACACAAGAGTGCAATTATCTCGACCAATTTCGCTCGTGGCAACAATGCAATCCTTGAGACTCCAACGGCCACGTGCCGCAACTTCCTGCCTCCTTACCGCAAAAATTACAGTTTTATCCGGTGTGTTCGATTGTCTTACCTGCGCCGTAAGAATAGCGTTGTCGGGAACAAACCCTGACCTGTCGAAACAGTGCAGTGGAGAGCCCACATCCCTTGCGTACATATAGCATTACTTGCTGTACGTGTCCTGCCAAGTGGCCGTTAGCGTTGCATGTGAATTGCCACATTATAAGTTAAGTATATCGTAGCAACGACTTCCTCTCACATTCGTGCGTGAGTGACACGGACGAGTGAACGCCTCACTCATGCGCTCTCGAGTCTTTGCAGCCACCGTCTCATTCATGCACATCCATGGTTCAGTCTCGCTGCAGTCCTCAGGAATCTGCCGCAACTACCCATTCCCGGTCATTATTATTAGCCGTTAAAGACACAACAGTAGACGCCGCACATTGGCGGTTTGGTGTTTCGGGTACGATACTGCCAAAATTATGCCAACGTTACTTTGATGTAAAAGTATTAAATAAAGCTTATTGACTGTTTTCAACTTTCACAGCAGCTTTCTGTAGATGTTGCACAGCTTATGTGGAAGCGTAACATTCAAATGATAGACTGCGCCAGTATAAAGAATTCAATTGATTGATCCTTGTGGCTTGTTTATCGATAGTTGAAGTAGACTGACACAGTGCGCTATTTTCTTGCTGTAAGACCACAGAAACAACATTGGAAAATTGTAATATTGCGAGAAAGGCAACTATTTACGACGTCAATAGAAGTTGACACTTGACTGGTGGTAATATGGGGTTGACATCCTACTACTTTCAAGGTGACCATGACAAATAAGGTACATCGACGCGAGTCAAGGTACCTCTAAATTATTTAACGTTCTCTATTTTTCAGTGAGCAAGGAAAGTGTACTCACAGGAGCTCAAGAAAGATCAGTTCTTCACACAGCAGCTTCCGTTTCACAAGCTCTCAGAGTTTTGTTTTTCTTACATCTTAAATTCTTAGCCTTTTTTGGTCTTCGCATTTCGTTCTTCTCCAGATAAGCAAAAATACCACCTCTCTGCAGCAAACTCTTGCTTATTAAAAGCTCAAGCTTAACCCTTCCCAAGCTAGATGAATCCCAAAGTTCGCTTTGAAATTCCTAAGGAAACTGATGCTTGGTGAATGGTTAAACTGATACAATGTAGAAAAGTGGAAGTCTTCTTGCTTTTTGTTTTTCCCAAAGCACCCTCGCGGATCCCTGATCTCCAACCAGAAGTGTGCCGTAGCTCAAGAAATCAGGAAAACTCCACTGCGTCTCCCAACATGTACGGCGCACGCAGCCACCGAGACCAGCAGCATCGGACACGCGCCAGCTTCTTGGGGGAGAGCGAGGGAAGGAGGTGGGGGGGGGAGACGCCGCGCCAGGAGCACTACCACCACCTGGGCGTCTGGACGCGTGCTGAGAAGCTGTACCTTTATGTGTCCAGCTCACGTCTTTATCGCTTCTGGGTCCTCTGGGCTCCGTGTGGCGCTGGTTTCCAGCCCAAGCTCTCGCTCTTTAATTTTTCCAGACCACATAATACCGCTGGCCAACATTGTAAAGAGTCCACCTGTGGTCTGAAATTTTGCTGCGTATAAGCTTTCCGTTGCAAATTGCATCTCTGTCTATCATCAATTTGAAATTGACAAATGTAGCACATTGCTCATTTTTTATTTCAGGGGTATTTTTATTAACCGATCCGAACATTTAACTAGTGAAAGGATTTCATCAAGGTGCCACTATATCTGGATATGGTGCTTTAGTGTGGAAAATGAACTTTGTGAGAGCTGAGTCATGCGATGCTGTGGAGTGCTGGTTCCAACTTATATAACTGCTTACAAAAGCCTCAAGCTCCGCGCTAAAAGCATTCATTAATATTCTAAGTCGTATCTCTCCTTCCTTCCGCCGTATCATGGAAATTATGCGAACTAAAAGTCCTGCTACTCGTATTTCTCAAGCAATCCTTTTAATGAGTGTGCTTGAAGCTTCATAGTATTAACAAAATATACCGCAAACGATTCGCTAGCTGGTAAGCTAACCAAGTGTTTTAATGATAGTAGAAAATTGGGCTTGAAATGCTAACTACATATCGTGTAGCTCGGTAAAAATCTATCTCAAGCCCAGATGACGCCTACTGACTCTAAAGCTGTCACAAATTTGGAATCGCTTGCTATTTTTGAGAGAGTCCAACATTGATTTCTTCTGCTACTTTACTTATGTCTTAGCTGTGGCAATTGACATTTTAAAAACAGAGCTGCATACAGAGTGCATACGATACCTGCCATGTCTGCTCTATTCCTGATGAGCATTTTATATTGAATCAGCTGTTAATGAATGAATAAATTATGCTTCATTTTCACTATATCTCTGCGGATAGTTGCCTCGTTACATTAAGCTAGATATAAAATTTAGCAAGGTCATTGTCAAAGCACTTTGCGTGTTTTGCATTTGCGTTTCAACCTGCAAGTGTTGAAGTACTTCGCTGTCGGAGGGCGAACCCACCTCTGTTTTCCTTTGGAACTGAACTCAAGCGCCAGCAATGTTTGCAATACGAAGTGAACTGCTAAAACTTAAAAGTCGTGCAAGCAGAAAACTCATGTCTTGGCAGCAGTTCTAAGTTGAATACTAAAACAATTCTGTTTTTAGCGCCAAAATTTCAAGTGGTACCGACGATGTTCCGCCCGTTTAAATGCTGGTGCTATTCCGTGCCTCACATACCACGCCGTTCTCATTGCCAATCCGCGGCTGCTGCTCAATGAAAGAAAACTTCAATGCAAACCGTGTAAGGAACGCCAGACAAAAGCTGTGAGAAAAGTCCATCTATAAAGAAAAGAAAAGGACAGGCACAAGGAGCCCATAAGGTTGCTGTAGGTTCTGCTTTGCGTCCTTCCAACGGTCGCTCTTTTGAGTCGAGTCAGAAATTCTAACCTCCCGCCTGCCTCGGTTCCCACAGCGCTTGCTCCAGCTCTCATAAATTCTATGCTCGCTCTCTACCTTTCCTTTCAAAAGAGCCTAAGCTAAGCTCTATGGAGGCAACTAAAGACTGAATAAATGATTCGCTCGTACGAACATCACATAAGGGAATTAATCAAGTATAGCAGCACGAGGGATTGCCACGCGTCGCCTCCAGTTGCCGATGCATTATTCGCCAGTGCCGTAGGAATAGCATTGCGCCCGCTGCAGCACGCACGACACAAGGGACTGGAAGCACCACCCGAGGTGCTGGAAGTGAGGTAAGGAAGCAAAGTGTGGCAGTTCGGAAGTACGACCCATGGATACCCCGGCCACCTAACAAAACCATTTATTAGATGATCGCTTGGAAGAATTTGCGATTCATTTCCTCGTCTGTCAGAGCCGTTACGTCAGAATAAATTGAAAGAAGAATAATAGAAAATTACTCAGCCAAATATGCAGAGTGGTATGTAGTTATTATAGATGTTATTAATGTGTCCTACATATATGAAAAGCGTTAAAATGTTGTAAAATGCTTCAGAAGAGCTGAGCATATTTCAACACCGTGCTGCATCACGGATAATATTGTTTACACACAATGAAAATTTACTTTGTGTTAATAAATTGAAAAATGTAAAGATGCTAATTAGAGCTCACTTATTGGAGAGCAACACTTACTAAAAACGTATAGTACTGCATCACAGTGAGAATAAGGTCTAATAATGACTGTTTTATTATTATCTCTGTCGGGTGCTGGTATAGTGGTGTTCAACATACATGAGTCATATCCAAACAAAACTATGGGCTTACACAAGGCCCCAAGACATCTAGGGGGGCTTTGGTTTAGACTGCATAAATTTCTTACTAAAATCATAAACGCCTTACAACATGAAGTGCAATGTAGCGATTTACATCTATCGCTGGCGGAGATAATTGTTACCCGCAATGCGTTACCCCCGAGCGCTTCATATCGCTGACATGTGCTGAATGGTGACGAATAGACTCAGCAGATCTATATATAGCTCTTCTGTGCTGTTTCTATCTACACATTTGCTGCACTGTGCTGTCCATGCAGCTTCTTACTCTCTGCTTCAGAAGTGAGTGCTGTCAATGGGGCTTGCCTCCCCAATAATGAGTCATGCCCCCCCCCCACAGTCCCACCCCCTTTCTACCGTGTAACAAACATGCATGTATGTTTGTATTGCGAACCCCTTCCATGCACATTGTGCTACAGCCCCTCCTGCCCCCTTAGCTTCCGCAAGTCAAATTTCTCGGCTGTGCTACTTTCTCCCTAAAGTCCGACTCCTACATGGTCCCACAATTTAGAAAATTACTAGACGGCCTGTGACCCGTTGGGTCGTCATTGCGATCGTTTTCGCTTTCGCAAAAAAATCAGGTGTTATTTAGCTAGTCATAGACCACACGCTGTTCGACCGTCCACTCCTGCCCGTACTGGTTGCCATCAACAGCTTCTTTGGTTCTCTAACGAATATTCAACACGCAGTCTGTCAGCAAATTTAATTTATATGTTACTTATTTCAGTTGTTTTTTTAGTAGCAACTTTTAAATTATCGTGCCCGTTCTTCCAACCGAGGGGCCGGTTCCACGTGCGTATCACAGATACAGTCGAATTAAAGAGCTAATCCATGAAAGTATTAGGGGTTATGCCCTAATCCCTCGAATTTCTTCCCGTCTAAAAGCGAACAAGCTGTGTGCAAAAAAGTGCGACACAAATAACTAAATAAATAAACAAGCAAGGTTCACAGACTTATAGCATAATATAGATAGATGTGCAAGTTTTGGAAGGACGGCATGCTTTGACGGCAGTGGAGCCTATTCTCTGCATTGAGCTGGTGCAGGCTATGTTTTTTTCTGCACCGCCGTGCACCACACGTGTACCACAACGCGTCTAATACCACACTCTTTGTCACATACTGTAAAATATTCAGCTCTACACTCTGCAACTCGCTCAGCACCATACTCCACACATTTCCTGCCACGCTCCACGCAGCCTTCACCGCTTCTCTCGTCACACAGCAGTTTCCTTCACAGATTTAAATGCCCCGATCCTTAAATTCCTTCCAGTCCATCTTGTGCTTTTTTCCATTCTTTTTTTCTTTCTTCGGCTTCAGTGAGAGTCGCGGCAAGTTTTTCTGTCGCCAAACTGACACACGAAACTTTTTGTGGGCTCCAGATGCCACGATCGAGGAGGGGGGAGGGGGCGGAGAAACGGTGCGTTGGTTGGGGATCGGGTGAGCGCGTACAGGACTAGAGGTATATGACTCACAGCAACTGCGGTAGTAAGAAGAACTTGATTTTCGCTCCATCCTAGTTGTTGTAACGCCCTAAAATATATCTCATGGTATTTGCTCACTCAACTGGAATGTATCTACGATAACCAGGTCCAATGAAAAAATACAGATAGTGAATTAAGAAGGGCCATAATTTGACATTAGATATAGGTACACGTCGACATTGATTAATTGAAGTTCAACTTGACAATATTACAAAAAATAAAAGTCCGTTTTTATCATGAAAATAACAACGTCGTAAATGTCGTACATGCGCGACACAAGGTGTTATAGGGTTAGGCTGGGGCCTGAGATGGTATTACACCACACGGCGTCCCGTCACTGCCAAGCCTATGGCCGAGCTATGATGAGTCATACCAATGGTAGCGTTTTTCTCCAAGTCTAAACTATCATGATTTTAGCTCGTGAATCAAAATTTTGAATTCCTGGCAAACCATAAGTTTTAGGATTCTAATAATTTCATAACAGCTTGTTTTAGTTGCATATCTACCGTAAATACAAGCACTGTAATGGAAAAGCTCATTGGTATCATTCCCATGGGCTGGGAAAGACTCGCCGTTGGTTAGACTTCTGTGCTAACTCGCTATCACGAGTTTCCTTTTCATTAATACGTGGAAAACTGGGTCTTGTCTTACATACGCTCATCTTCAAACGGCACTTTTCCTCCTGCCTGCAATACACTCGTCTCATCTTAGCACATTCTTACGACAGTCGCCTGATCTCTAGATGAACCTCAAAAGTATCGGCGACTTTAATTCTTCAGGTCGTTAATATCCACGCAGTTGGGATGCAAACTTTGCTCCAGTCTTTGGCGATTAAAATGTCAGCCAAAAAAGTACAGACGAGTCTTTCTATGCCGCTGGAGGAAGGGAGCGTTAATCAGCACAAAGTACGAATTAATCAGAACAAAGTGGAAATTTATCTGAGTCAAGACGAAAAATGAGAGGCTGAGCTGTCACTTCAATAGAACTCGCGAGGCTGGAACACTTAATGTTCCGTAAGAAAAGATCCTCATATGAGACAAAGCGCCGCTGGCTGTAAGAAATCCTACAGCTGCATTTTACCTTCAGCATCTCATTAAGTGCGCGCAAGATTGCCCTTTTCCAAAGCTGATTAAATCTTAAAGAAAGTCGATCAGGCTACGAATGTTTCTTTGGCTGCTTTTGAGCGAGGATGTGAAGAGACGGAATTGCCCTGATATTACGAGAAAAACTAAAAGGAAAAGTATTGTAGCGATCAAAAAGTGAATGGCCTGTGAAATTTTACAACACGAATATAAAATGCTTGTAGATAACAAAAGTTGTTGCACATTACACGAGTAAAATTGAGTAGTGCGGGCATTTCTCTAGTGGACAATAGAAGGGATTAGGCACGAATACACAGATTGTTACATGGGCCGTATAGCTCGCTGCGCTTGAAATTTTATCAGTCTCAATTTTCAGTGAATAAAGAGCTAGTGTGCACTGCTTCTTGTAATTCGCTTTTCCTTAGGTCAATATCATTTTCTATTATTTTTCTAATATTTCCTATTATTTTCGAGTAGAGTCTCCACGGAAACCCACAGGCTGTAGCATAGCATAGCATCTCGTGATAATAATCAGAGAGTCACTCTGCTTCGAACAAACATTGCCCTGTGGGGTTGACGAAGTGTCCACACTTTGACTTAGATGTAATTAGTTTTTTTAATAATGTTAAGTACGGTGAATCAGGGTAACTGTGTTGTAATAGCTGCTTCAAGGAGTTTTGAAGACATGTAGTCATGAGTACAATTGAAGAAAAGGTGCACGCTAACATTCTAGTGAAGCAAGATTATGGCAGCATTTCTTCCTCAATTGCCTACTTGATTTGGACAAAATGGCAACAGCTCATACAGGGCCGAAACCTGAATCTCGGCTGCTGTCTGGGAATGGGCCTATCGGTCCGTCTACTGCCGCCTATCGAATCTAATTAAGACTCGGACAGCGCACACAACCTGGCTCAGTTTGCACTTACATCCATTTTTACCTCCGCCAAGGAGGTTATGTTTTTGTCGGGTTTGTCAGTTTGTCTGTTTGTGTGTTTGTCTGTCTCTCACCAACATAACTCAAAAGTTATGGACAGACTTTGAAGAAATTAACAGGGATTGTTCAGTTTGTTAAGGAGGAATAGATAATTAACTTTTGCTAAAGATCCGTCCATCCGTTTGTTTGTTTGTTTGTTTGTCAGCCTAATTTTTCTCAGTGCCATAACTCAAAAAGTTATAGACGAATTTTGTGAAATTTACATGAGTTGTTAGGTATATCATGAAAAGTAAATGACTAACTTCTGTGATGATCTGTTCGTTCGCATATTTGTTGCTCTGTTTGATGTTATATAACTCAAAAAGTTTTGAGAGAATCTTTATGAAACTTGCAGGCATTGTTAGCAATGTTAAAAGACATAAATGATTAGATTTTGGTGAAGATCGGTTGATTCGTTTCTATGTTTGAGTTGTGATTGTCATAATGCTTGTTACGCAATAACTCAGAAACTTTTGAAGCTATCTCTATGAAATTTACAGGAGCTGTTAATAATGTTAAAAGGCAAAAATGGTTACATTTTAGAGCAGAGCAGATCGGCTTAGTCGTTTCTTTGTTTGAGTTGCATTTATTATAATGTGTGTTCGGCAATAACTCAAAAACTTTTAAATCTAGCTTTATGAAATTTACAGGAATTGTTAATAATGTTCAAAGATACAAATGATTAAATTTTGGTGCAGATCGGTCGGTTCGTTTGTATGTTTGACTTATGTTTGTCGTAATGTCTATTAGCAACATAACTCAAACAGTTATGAAAGGATCTTAAAAAAAAATTGCAGAAGCTGTTAATACTATTAAAAGGAACAAATGATTAAATTTTGGAGTTGATATAAAAGAAATCATGGTTTCAGAACCAAATTGAATTTTTCGTTACCATTGCCTTACTTGGCGGAGGTATGCGCTCTCAGAGTGTTCTAGTTCTTCTTGATTTTAATCCTGAGTGACTTTTGTTTAATTTGTAGCGATAGAAGAGCATTGCATGGCAGCTTTAAGATGACTGCTGAAGTGTGGAGTAAATTATTAACACCATGTCTTGCTTGCTGTCTGTGCTGCAGTTGGGATAACTGTAGCTACTGCCTAACTGCAGCAGCGGCTCTACCAACTGCACCCAATACCAGCAGCCACAGCCACAACTGCACGCACTACCAGCAGCCACAGCCCCAAAAGCACGCACTGCCAGCAGCCACAGCCACAACTGCACCCACTGCCAGCACCCACAGCCCACTGCCAGCACCCACAGCCCCAACTGCACCCACTGCCAGCACCCACAGCCACAACTGCACGCACTACCAGCAGCCACAGCCCCAAAAGCACGCACTGCCAGCAGCCACAGCCCCAAAAGCACGCACTGCCAGCAGCCACAGCCACAACTGCACCCACTGCCAGCACCCACAGCCCACTG
>LQNS02278187.1:5546368-5559916 GCA_001587735.2 Parhyale hawaiensis
GACAGGGCCTGCACTACAGGCCCCAGCAGTAGCCACCACCAAGACACCATGAGGGACACAGAGAGGCTCTAGCCTCACTAAGAAAAGATCGCTCACTCAGACATAAGCAGCTTGCGCTCCCCGAGGTGCGAGCATACACCGCGTAAGAGCCCAAGTGTCGTCCCCCATCTCAGTAAGTGGTTCTGAGGACCCCCGGCGGGGATGCCGGCCCTGTACCGTCATCCCTCAATCTTCCGTGGATGCAGACGGTAGATTTGCGATCGGTTACGGCGTGAAACTCCCAGCGGGACAGCGGAAATATCCTTGCCGTCATGACCTCCCCCTTCGGAATAATGCCATGCTAAAAGCTAGCCAAGATTCTTTGGGGCTAATACACAAAATGTTGGAAGAAATAGGAAGCTGAGGTCAGTGTGCGGCGAATGTGCTTCTTGTGCTTGTCTGCTGATGAGGCGGGCACGACAGTACGGATCTGTGTCCAATGCTGGGGACACACTAGGCATTTACACAGACAACTTGATGCAAGGATGCGAGACTCGGACGTCGTTTATGCCTCGGTATTTATGCTACCGATTTTAGGTATGTATTGAAATGCCCGCGAGCTGCTCATCCGCGCAACTAGTTGGGCGTAGAAATGCATAAGGAAACGAGCCCAAGTGCCTTTACTTTAAGCCAAAGCGTCTCACTAACTACACAAATTGTTGATACTGATCCAATTTTGTTTAAGCTTATCGGTCAAACTATTACCTGTGTTATTAAAATGGATCAAACACTGTATATGCAGAGAAAAAATCAATTCCTTGTAATATGAGATGCTGTGAAAAAGAGCCAAAGCCGTGCCAGTGACGGCCTTACCTCTGTGGGGTCGCGGCTTTAAGAGTTGAATGTCAATACATATGTTTGAGGGGAGGGTCACGGGAATTGGCCGGGATGGGGGGGGTGATGGCTTGAGGTGCCTTTACTCTATGTGTCCCCGGCATTATGCTTGGGCCATACTGCACAAACAGACACTCAACTGATGAGTGGACTTTCAACTCGCTCGCCGTGCGACATTCCAGATGTATCTTAGATACCGTAAATAGGGGTGACTTCGGACAACAACAGGTAAAAAGGAACTATTGCAGTGACAGGAAAAGTATCAAATGTTAGAAGGAAACTTCTACAGTGTAATAAAGGTTGATATCTCTGTACTATATCACTAGGCTCACACTCAAACTCGACTAGCATAAACACAAAAAGGAATACGTTTTGTTTGTTGGGATATTTTTGTTTGTTTTATTTACAAAACGTATTCCTTTCTGTGTTTATGCAAGTCGGGTTTGAGTGTGGGCCTAGGGATATACTACGGAGATATCAACCTTTATTACACTGTAGAAGTTTCCTTCTAACTTTAGATACTTTTCCTGTCACTGCAGTAAGTTCCTCTTTACCTGTTTCTGTCCGAAGTCACCCCGTTTGACGGTACCGAGTTTCGCAGTGTAATTTGGATAACCTAAGAGCAAAACGGTTGCTCTGGGCATGTGATTGTATACTGAAACCCCGCAATTCGAACAACTTGTAGAATGGTTGTAAGAATTACGTACCTGTGTTATAGGACGTGGAGGTAAATTTATGCCCCAGCATACTGTACCTGCGTAGCCAATTATTATATAATCACAGTAACTCCTTGAAAATTAACAAAAATTTTAGAGAAAATTACAGAGGTGCCGAAGATGCTAATTCTACAGTTACCGCACCACAATATCGCAAAAAGCACCTCAGCACAGGTTGCAGAGTGCGTGTTGCTTTATAATTTAACTGCCAGCTAAGTTCAGAGTCTACTCTATTACTATTAGGGAGCCGGAGTGATTTTTCGGCCGTTTCAAACGTAATCGGTTTGCCATTAAGGCAGGACTCTCAATCCAAAGTGACAACTTCACGTTTCAGGAATCGAAGTTCCAAACAAGTTAAGCTAATCGGGCAAGTTTATCTCGATCAATTCTAGCTCATCATATATTACCTTCAAATTTGAACATTTCTACTACCCTGAAGAAAGAGAAATAGCAACTTTGTAATATTTAAAAAATCCCGCACTGCTACAACTATATTTAGGAACTGGAATACTGCTACACGGATATTTACAGACTAAAACACGGCTACAAATATAATTAGGAACTATAACTCGGTTACAGGAATATTTTGGAACTACAGCACGGCAACAGGAACGTTTAAGAACTACAAGGTGGGTACAGGAATATGCAAGAGCTACAACACTGCTACAAGAATATTTAGGAGCTATAATATTGCTACAAGAATATTTAGGAGCTATAATATTGCTACAGGAATATTTAGGAGCAACAACACTTCAATAGGAATATTTAGGAGCTAAAACCCTGTTTTTGATTTTGAGCAGCCTCTTGTTTCACCTGTGGATTTTTGAGCGATCCACTATTGATATTTCATCAGCATCAATATTTGCAGTTATAATCTGTATTTTTAATAGGTATTTTAGAATATATTGAATACATTTGAATGTGCTATCCCAGTGCATTAATCAAGATCTTAATAATGAACACGAATGTCCTCATTATTACCTCCACAGAGGAGGTTATGTTTTTGTCGTGTTTGTTATTCTGTTTGTCTCTTTGTCTGTTACCAAGATTACTCAAAAAGTTCTAACAAGATCTTTACGAAATTTGCAGGGGTTTTTAGGCATGTTAACAGTAACAGATGATGAAATTTTGGTGAAAATCCGTTCATCTGTCTGTTTGTGTGTGTGTCTGCCTATTTTTTCTTAAGGCCATAACTCAAAAAGTTATCGACGGATTCTCACGAAATTTATGAGTTGTTAGGTATAATACGAAGAGTGAATGACCAAATTTGTGGGATGATCTGTATGTTCATTCGTTTGTTTGTCGCTATGTTTGATGTTGTGCTTGTTGGCCCAATAACTCAAAACGTTAGGGATGGATCTTTATGAAATTTATAGGAGTTGTTAGTAATGTTGAAAGACATGATTGACTAAATTTTAGTAATGATCTGTTAGTCTGTTTGACTGATGTTTGTCATGTTTGTTAGCAACATAACTCAAAAAGTTATGAACGGATCTTCATGAAAATTCCACCAATTGTTAATACTATCAAAAGATACGAATGCTTAGATTTTGGTGTTAAAACGAAGAAAATCATGGTTTCAGAACCAATTTCAATTTAACGTAACCGTTACTTTGCATGGCGGAGGTATGCGCTCTCAGAGTGCTCTCTAGTCCTTATTATTATTAATATTATCTGTGGCGGATAGTCCATTGGGACCCGACCCCACCAACATATTGAATAGAAAAATACAAAAATGCAAATGGAAGAATAAATCTTGAATAATGATCTTTTTAAGAATTTAGGACCTGAATTCAGCATAGAAAAGAACCTGTTCCTCAGAAAGGCTTCCATGCAAATAAAAGGAAAGGGCCTCGCCTTCACACAGAACACGAGCCGCCCCTAATTATTATTATTATTATTATTAAAACTTTACGCCCGGGCCGCCACAGACAGGTAGCACAACCCAAATGAAGCAGTTTGCAACACCGGGTAGCCCGAAATGCTGCTAAAGAAAATCCAACAAAAAGCCATTAACTGCTGACTTGGACGCCTCAAGGCCAACACGACCGAAAGCTGATACCGGCAATAAATTCCAAACCTTAACAGACCAGGGCACAAAGCACCGACTGAACTGACGAGTTCGGCACCTAACATTCTCTAAATGTAAAGAGTGTGCATCAACGGCAGCACGTGTAATCCTCCTAAAGACTTTGAGAGCAGGGACAACCAATGTGTAACCAATATCTCAATGTCTCTCATTGCCACTAGTATGCAAAATTCTATTTAAATCTTTGCATCATTCTAGATAATAATTTTAAATTGGCGTAAAAATTTACAGGGAAAATCATCGCCTCTTTCGTAAATGTAGTTTTTCATTTCGTACAGTTTATTTTAAAATGTCAAAATGAAAAATTAAGAAAAAGGTGGAGGCGAACCACTGTTAACTTCAGTAATAATTAATTCGTTGACCTTTCACACTTTTTCTCTATCATATGTAACGCTTTCTTTCATATAATAAAATCGTATATCTCCCACTGGTGCACAAGTCTTGAACTTCACCGTTGAAAAATCTTCATGAGACCTAATTACTCGCTAGAAAATGCAAAGACACAAAGTGCAGCCTTACAGACTGAACGGGAGAGAATTCCATTTTTTCGGTTCGTTATTAAAAGTTGAAATTTCTCCTTATGAGACGACAGGCGCGGGGCAAAACTGAGAATATCAGAGGAGCAAAATTAAAGGTCAACGATTCTAATTAGAGACTTTCTTGCCGTGCGCCTGTGAGGACAGTGGTGAGGCGCCTGAGCAGCTCTGGAGCTCCTGGCGTCTGAGAAGCTGTAGGGCGTTGTGTGTGCGAACAGCTGTAAGGCGTTGTGTGTCTGAGCAGCTGTAAGGCGTTGTGGGTCTGAGCAGCTGTAAGGCGTTGTGTATCTGAGCAGCTGAAATGCGTTGTGTGTCTGAGCAGCTGTAAGGCGTTGTGTGTCTGAGCAGATGTAAGGCGTTGTGTGTCTGAGCAGATGTAAGGCGTTGTGTGCCTCAGCAGCTGTAAGGCGTTGTGTGCCTCAGCAGCTGTAAGGCGTTGTGTGCCTCAGCAGCTGTAAAGGGCTGGTTGCCGAAGTAGCATGTAGTACAGGGCTCACAGGTAAAACAAAATTGTGAATATCATAGAAAATCAACGAAAAAGTCATAACCCGAATATCTAAATTCAAAGCCCATTTCTAAGGTAAAAAGCAAACTCCGCTTATTGAGTATCCAGCACTGGCACCGCTTTTACTGTTTCGGCCACGCAGGGTTAGCTTAGATTAGATCAAATAGCTGGCAGTAGACGGACCACGAGACCCATTCCTAGAGAGTAATCGGGATTTATGTTCCAATCCTCTATGAGCTATTGCCGCTATATCAGAACCATATAGAGATATGAGGAAGAAAAGAATAAACTCAGCCAAGAAGTTGATTGCACAAGCACGATTAATTACATCAGATCCACGGAGCTCGCAGACGTAAAGTTAATTAGGAATAAAAGAAAATTGATTACGGGCAACTCTGAAGATTTGGTCGTTAACAGCTGGTAGCTTCTAGAGAAGGATTTCGTAACTGTGGAGGGTGTTGTTCCCAATGTTTGTCAAAACAATTTTTAAATGCATTGACTGTCTCTGCACCGAAATTTCGGAAGGGAGTGTTTTCCATTTGTCACATCAGACCTTTGAGTATCTGCACAAATCGATAAAGTAATGCAATGAATAAAATGAAGTGAATGAATCATCGCGCCCGTTTAACCTTACGCCACAAAAAAAGGAAAATTAGTCACAGCTCAAGAAATAGATTTCATTGGTGAATGTTAACTCCTTTCAGATCCTATAGTGCAGCTGTTTATTCACAATTAATTTTTAGCATATTTTATATATATATTGGCATAATAAAATAGGGTAACGAACTGACCTACTCAATGCTTAGTGTCACTGAATTGCATAGAGAAGCTTTTGTAAAGGTCATTTTTATAGTCTTGTAGAAAATCTTCATACTGATTATACATTCCAGTGCTCTACCATTCACTTGGATATTTATATGATATCAAACAATAACTGCTGAAATATTGTACCGACTACTCTCCTTTTAATCCCCGCCTCCAAAAAATCGCTACTATTTATGATTAAAAATTTACGTTGGTCCTTAGCGTTGTCGTCAGCTAAATCAAACGCACATAAAACACCGAATAACATACTAAGTATACAAGACAGCAAGTGAAGGTCTCACCGAGCACCACTGCTCCTCAGACGGACCTGTACACACCCCCCAAGTGCTGCTGTATTGACCAGCGTAGGCAGAAGCGCACAGGAGCCTCACCAGAAAATGTTATTAGAGCGACAAAAGTTCATAGAAGACAAGCGGCGTGTGTACGCGCCACACCCATCCTACAAACAGGCAGCCAGTCCCTGAGAACACTTGTGTACACTTCTGCGAGTGGCCCTAAATGGAGTCAAGAAACACGGACTCCTCTTTGGATGTCCACTCGGGGTTACTCCTCATCATACTGCAGTGACTCGTAGTACGAGTGCAGGACGCTAAAATAATTAGGAACTAAAAGGGTTGTGATTATTATCTCATGCACGGCGCTCGTGCTTCTAAACTTGAGCAAATTGAACAAAGCCACATACTCTGATTTGTTGCTTCATAGATCTTCATTCTTTTAAAATCATCAGATAGTAAATTAAATGGCTTGGCCCAATGTTGAAATAAGAATTGAACTGTTCGCAATAATTAAACGTTACCCCAGGAATGCCTATAGAAGACCTACACGGTCAATACCAAAGTATTGATGTTTAAAAAACTGCTAGTAATCGCAGCTAAACACTGAATCTCAAGAACCAAGTTCAGCAAAAAACTTCATTTCCTGTGCATGGACATGAATTGATGCGTGTTCTACTGGTTTCTGCTTCTGCTTCACCAGGCATAAGTAACATGATTTCCATCAGGTTATAAGCGTCAGTTCGATTTGATGAACTAAGGAATAAATTCATTCTAACCTGTAAATATCTTAGAAGTCACGAATACTAAGATTTGATCATGGAAAAAGGTCACAGCAGTAAATATAGCTATGCTAACACTACATATAGTCTTTCTGCAATCAGATAGTCAACACACGTCAAGCCCCCTTGCATCACAGAGCAACCAAATAAGTCCTCTACTATCAGTGATGCTGATAGATGTGAGACTTATTTATATTGTCTCCTGTAGCTACTGGCATAGATATCATTCTATTGAGCATTAGCTGAAACTCTGGTAAATCAAGTTTTGTTTACTTCACGTTTGTTCTTATAGCATCTACGTGGGCATGCAAGCTGTTGCTATCAAATTTACGCTGAACTAACCCATCAATTACTCAACAGCTACGAATGCATTAGTGAGAGTCTTATTTTATTTTTCAATTTCATAAATTTCCTCCGCAGCGCCTCCAGCAACCTTACGATTCGTGCTGCCACAGATAACTTGAGATGTTGCACAGCGCTAAGGGTTTTGTACTTTAGTTCTTCCAAAAAGTCAACCAGTCGGCAACTTAGGAATACTTTACAGGAACTTATTCATCATCTTTTGTTATGCATGACACTCGCCCTCTCTAAAGAACGTGCGCGAGCAATAAGCGTGGAGGAGGTCAGCTATTAAAGAGGTTTAATGTCCACTAGGAGCTCCAGGGACAATCAAGCAGAGAGGAGCAGCTACGTGCGTCTAGCGAACCAAGTTCCGGGGACATAAAGCGACTGCGTGGGACGGCCTGCTGCTGTATACGGGACACAGCTCTGCAGGGTCCATGCAGAGCAACAAACAAGTCCTGCGTTGATTAATGAAACAACAACAAAAAAAATACTTTTTAAACCTACTTCTTAAAAAGGTCGTGCTATTCGCTGCAAACGTTTTCACTCGTAGGAACACAAGAGGATAAAGAAAACCTTTGTACTAAAAAATAAATTGGTTAAAATAGGGTTAACTGGAGCCACAGTGGCACTTGTTAGAGCACGTATCGTCACGTGGGAAGCACGTGAGGCCAATGTGGAGAAAACCACTGCCATATCAGTTACCCGGCAGCCACACGGGCTCAATGTGACTGCCGCGGCTACCACCTCAATAGCTCGTTACGGCTACAACCCACGTGCACGGAATCCACCCAAAGAGGTCCACCAGGCAATGTCGCCAGGGACGACAACTTATAAAATACTGCATACAATTGATGCAGATATTCCTCAAAGTTCCGTTGAACTCTACCAGAATATTTAACATGCATGGCATGCATATTCATGGCAAAATACCGAACTCATTCATTACAAGAGAACCACAGACTAACATTATACTTGACAAACCACCCCAAGAAAGCCGTCCGGCAGCTGACTGATGGAAGTTCGTTGAAATGAACAAAGCGACCTCGGACAGAAAACATCTGTTTAAGATGACACAAGGAATGTATTTACTAGCAAACAATGCTCTCTCCTCATCATAGAGAATCAGTAAAATACAATACCGCTGTGATTAATTTTAAGTGATTTTGGTGCTCTAAAGTTCGATTACTGCTGCTTTCCATTGACTAGTATTTAAGTGTAAATTTATATTTCTTGAACTTGACGCATTCTATGCATCACCATAGAAACTTGGCTCTGGTTGGAAGTCGTATGTTATTAATTAAAGAATAACTTATTGAAATTTCGTCTTTCAGTTGTAGCCATCTACGATAGAACGTCCATTAGAATGTGTAGTCACATATACTGCAATCGTGTAATTTATATTTGACTTGTAGTTGAATGGAAGTTCAGTAGCCTTACAACGACTAGACACACACACACACCTATGCCGTTGAACTTCTGAGTATTCTCATTACTCAATGTTGAATGACCTTCAAATGACAGTCAGGCAATAGCGATAACTCAGTCGCTCCTGAAGTATTTACTGCTGGATCATGTTGACTCATTCTTGAGTGAGTAACTGACTAGCTGCACAAAACTGTCCCTCAGCACTGGCACACCAGACTGTCCCTCAGCACTGGCACAGGCACACCAGACTGTCTCTCATCACTGGTACACCAGACTGTCCCTCAGCACTGGTACACCAGACTGTCCCTCAGTACTGGTACACCAGACTGTCCCCCAGCACTGCCACACCAGGCTGTCCCTCAGCACTACCACACCAGACTGTCCCTCAGCACTACCACACCAGACTGTCCCTCAGCACTGGTACACCAGACTGTCCCTCAGCACTGACACACCAGACTGTCGCTCAGCACTGCCACACCAGACTGTCCCTCAGCACTGCCACACCAGACTGTCCCTCAGCACTGCCACACCAGACTGTCCCTCAGCACATCCACACAAGACAGCCACGCACACACCCACACTCGCCACATCATTTGTCACTCACGCCTTGTGTGCCCCACACCGCGACTCCTTAACCTAATGAGATCAAGTCTTGTGCCGCAGCCCGGCGCCTGTCTGCTCCTCTTGGTTACGAATATGCTAAACAATGTGCCTCCTTAGATATTTTTGTTTCTGTAGTTATCCATTCCATTTATGATTAGCTATAATAATACGCACTGTACATCATTTCATCATAAGCAGAAGAGCAAAATGACTGACGTATTTTGTCTAGGTCAAAAATTATGTGGCGTTTTATGTGAAAAAGACAGTTCGGGAGTACATTCATTTTCTCAAGTAACCTCAGAAAAATTTTGTCCCCTTATAGAGCTATTTTGCGCCTCAAAGCCATCATCTGCTTCAAGAGTAGATATTCAAAACACACCAGGATGTACGGGAACTTTGGTTCAGAAACGAAGGGTAATGCTAACACTAGGACTACAATACAAAAATACTACCATAGATTTACGGCAACTACCGTAGTTACTGCACTGCGTCCAGTACAGCGCCTAGCGTTTATACTGCCTATATCGACTCCAGAGACTTCTGCAGAGTACATACCTGTACAGAGCACAGCAGTACACAACGCAGCTGTACACAGCGCTGTACCTATCCATTACACTAATCGGCCGCTCCAGAGACCAGTTGAGACTGTACGGCTGCCACGCCCTCTGCTGGCGTGCGCTCCAGACACTCGCTATAAAAAAACGCACGCAAAACACACGACCAAACCTTCTAAGAAAATGCGGGGCAAGATGGATGGCCATCCTTGCTTGTCCCTTACTGCCACGTGAGTGAGGGTCCGGGGTCGGGGGGCCTGGGGGGCAAGGCCACTACTTGAGTGGTTTTGTCGGGGCTGGGGCCTATGGAACTCTGGTGGGGAGCTATAGCCTATGGAACTCAGATAGGGCCATAGCCTATGGAACTACGAAACTCTGATCGGTACTGTGGCCTATGGAACTCTGATCAGGGCTGTGGCCTACGGAACTCTGATCAGGGCTGTGGCCTATGGAACTCTGATCAGGGCTGTGGCCTACGGAACTCTGATCAGGGCTGTGGCCTATGGAACTCTGATCAGTGCTGTGGCCTACGGAACTCTGATCAGGGCTGTGACCTATGAAACTCTGATCAGGGCTGTGGCCTATGGAACTCTGATCAGGGCTGTGGCCTATGGAACTCTGATCAGGGCTGTGGCCTACGGAACTCTGATCAGCGCTGTGGCCTACGGAACTCTGATCAGGGCTGTGGCCTATGGAACTCTGATCAGGGCTGTGGTCTACGGAACTCTGATCAGGGCTGTGGCCTATGGAACTCTGATCAGGGCTGTGGCCTATGGAACTCTGATCAGGGCTGTGGCCTATGGAACTCTGATCAGGGCTGTGGCCTATTGAACTCTGATCAGGGCTGTGGCCTATGGAACTTTGATCAGGGCTTTTGCCTATGGAACTCTGATCAGTGCTGTGGCCTACGGAACTCTGATCAGGGCTGTGGCCTATGGAACTCTGATCAGGGCTGTGGCCTATGGAACTCTGATCAGGGCTGTGGCCTATGGAACTCTGATCAGGGCTGTGGCCTATGGAACTCTGATCAGGGCTGTGGCCTACGGAACTCTGATCAGCGCTGTGGCCTACGGAACTCTGATCAGGGCTGTGGCCTATGGAACTCTGATCAGGGCTGTGGCCTACGGAACTCTGATCAGGGCTGTGGCCTATGGAACTCTGATCAGGGCTGTGGCCTATGGAACTCTGATCAGGGCTGTGGCCTATGGAACTCTGATCAGGGCTTTGGCCTACGGAACTCTGATCAGGGCTGTGGCCTATGGAACTCTGATCAGGGCTGTGGCCTATGGAACTCTGATCAGGGCTGTGGCCTATGGAATTCTGATGGGAGGCTATAGCCTATAAAATAATAAATAATGGAAGTATGATGGGGACTGCGGCCTACGGAACTTTGGTTGAGGCTGTGGCATATGGAGCCGACATCAGGCGGTGGACTACGCTGCTTCGCTCGACTGCGGTTGAAAGTCTCCAACAGCCGTTTAACTTTTTGGTAAAATTTTGCAAGTGCGCCAAACTTGCTTTTCATGTTTTTGTTGACATATTTAGGTAATAGAAGGCATTTCAAGACATTTTTCGTGAATAAGATTTTCGTCGGAAATGTTCAGTTTTCGAGATATTTGACTTTGAAGTTTCCATTGTTTTCCTATGGGAAAAAATACCTGGCGACCCCATGGGAACCTAAACTGATCTAAACTAACCATACCTAACCTAACCTTGCCTTACCTAGCCTTACTTATCCTAACCTTACCTAACCTTACCTAACCTTACCTAACCTTACATAACCTTACCTTACCTAACCTAATTTTACCTAACCTTACCTTACCAAACCTAATCTTACCTAACCTAATCTTACCTAACCTAATTTTACCTAACCTAATTCTACCTAACCTAACCTAACCCAAAAAACCTATAAAAAAATGTTTTCGATAACTCTGTGCGTGTGGGGCTATTTTCACTCATAGGAAAACAATGGGAACTTCAAGTCAAACATCTCGAAAACTATGCATTTCCGACAAAAATGTCATTCATGAAAAAATTCTTAAAATGCCTTCTTTTTACCTAAATATGTCAACAAAAGTACTGTAAGCGAGTTGAGTGCACTTGTAAAATAATACACTATTCCTATTGGATGAACCAGTTTTGCAGCGCATCTGGCTACATCACATATCCTATGTATTGGTAAATAATTACTCAAATGTTCTCTTCAACAGAAGAACTTGTCATCTATAAAAGAATTCTGCTTGTCCCTTCGTTAGTTAGTACGACTCGCAGTTCATTTACCACAAATAGTTATGTCAGCTCTAAACGAATACCCCGGGGCCAATTTCAGCCAATCAGCAACCGCCTGACTGACGTCAATTTCAGCCAATAAGTGACCGGCGTGTCACTATTCTGAGTAGAAAAATGAGGCCGCGAGTGAAGACTCCTTGTACTATACCAGAAAGACTTTTCCGCAATTGTTAATCAGTTATTTCATTATCTCAAATTGGAACTACACATACACTCAATTACATAAACGAAGGAAAATAATAGACCACAGATTTGATGCTTTATTGTTTTGCATCTTGACTTCCAGCGGCATTAAAAGAACTGATTAAATCATCCGAAAGTGTTTATCTAAGTAAAAGCGAATGCTTTGCCTGAGTTAGAATGATTCGCATGGATTTAAAAAGACAAAATTGGATGATTTTCATTCACCAAGAAAACTTTGCATTACAACAGGTTATAAAGAAGAATGTTATACATACATGGAGAGTACAATAAACTGCAATTGAACAATTTTACCAACGTTTATATAATAAACTTCAGCGACACACACTTCGCCGTTCACACACACGACGCCATTGTGGAAATTACCCAAGATGCCTCGGTCCTGGAATTACCCAGGATGCCCTACTGCCAAAGAAGTGACGTTATTGGCTGATACACTTTTGTGTGACGTCACAATTCTGCAAGTGCAGGCTCTACTGTGTGACATAATTACTACAGTAAGTGAACTGTAGTACAACTGTGACGCTTTCATCTGTATAAGACAGGGGAAACTTAAGGTATCCTTGATACGACCTGGGAAGAGATTAGTAGGAGGAGTTAAGTTTAAATTTCAGATGCATCTGCTTGAAGATCTTAGGTAGAAAATTCACTGTCTGATTTGGAACCAAGGCTTGGAACATTATTCACACTTTGTATGCATGATACGAGTCCAAGGGCATCATAATTGAGGAACAATGCTTTTCTCCAGTGGAATTTCCACCGGTTCCAGCTAGTCATAATATTAATTCGCTTGTATCTACGTGTGTGTGTGTCACGCTCTTCACGCTCTTAGAGACTTGACTTCATTTCACCTGTATCATATCTACGCTTTCGTTTTTCTTTACAAAAATTTTACTCGCTTTGCTGGTAGCGGATGGCATTTCTCAAAGAGTCTGAGGCGTAGCCAAGATACGCTCTGGGTAAAGGAAACGGGTCGTGTTGGGCATCTCTGCTCTAAATTTATTTTTCGAAGAGAATATGCTGCTGGGAGAGCATCAGCCAGTGCAGTGCGATGTCTGAGGAAATACTAAGGTATCTTCAGAACAAAAGAATATTCTTTAGCGGATGAAACAATTAACCCAATGTATTTTCGTTTATTGTATATTGCTTTGTATTGCATTAAACAAAGCAGGAAAATGATGGGTTGTTGATCAGCAGTATTCACGGGTTCCGAAATAGTGAGAAAAAATCGGATACGATGACAAAAAATTAGAAAGTGTAACCTTATGGCGGGCTAAATTATCTGTCAACTGTGGGAAACGGAGCTTTAAAAAAAATGTAAGAAAATAAAAGGAGAACATTGCAAGAAGTACCGTCGTGTTTCTATGTTTTCATCAAGACCCAAGTGCGAATTCTCTGCTCGGAGAACAAAGGAGTGATACATTTTATAAAGTAAGAGCATTAACAAATCGTCGAATTCTGACGGGTCTCCTACGCTTCACGTTAGAGACGGAATGCGTAACGATAGACAGGGTTGAGCGGCGGATGTTAGTT
>LQNS02278187.1:5636826-5669555 GCA_001587735.2 Parhyale hawaiensis
CCATCCCATCAGCAGGAATGACTTTTCCATCCTAGATTCTTAAAATCCCATCGAGCTCACAACATTAGAGTCCCTCCACATCCATAGAACCCAACCCAACCTCATCATTATGACTTCGGCTGCACCGCTCCATACTGTCCACATTTAGCCTGAAATCTGCGCACTGTACAGGAGCTGACATCCAGCCCCTGCATGCAGCTCCGTTCATTTGCGCTTTAGACCTTTCCCCGACAACATCCATACTCCCCTCATGGATATTTATTTATAGGTTGTACGTCATTTTTCCTTGTTTTCTGATTATGGGATTTTTCATCCCAAAACGTGAAACGTCAAAAATCTTAAATTAATCGACTTCTGTTTATTACTAGATTTTTGCCTTAGTATAGTTTTTTATCCTAATTTTATTTTGCTTTTGTATATAGAATACCTAGGCAGTGTTGATAGCTCTAACGTTTCAAAATTTCGTTCCCCTGACGACGATCAACGTATAGTTGTTGGAAAGCTTGGGCTGTAAAACATATAACTCAGAATATATTCTTAATACTCGTTGTAGACTAAATGACAATAACCTTTGCTACCATACATATACAACACAAAATACCCCGTGCGTCATTTTTCTCCATTTTGGCGAGAGAGAAGCGAAGGGGGGAAGGGGGGGTAAGTTTCTTATATGTCAAATTATTTCGAAAGTATTTCGGGCGACGAAAATGAAAGTCTATAAAAACAGCTCAGATCAGCTGAGAGCCCCTGACCATCGGCCAGCTATCTCATCATCTACGGCTGTGACTCGCCCAGTTCGATCAGCTTCATCTAATGAGATTAACCGCAGCTTGTCTTGAAATTTAATCCTGAATTTTTGGTTCGCCATTTTGGATTGAGCTAATCGCAAGCGTATTACGCTTGATGTACCGAAGGCTCAGCCTTACAAAACTTATTTTGCATGAACATATAAACATGCGATACAACAGCGGTGATCCTCTACAAAAGACTTAATTTCAATGTAGACCGAGTAAGCTCGGAGCATCATAAATATGGTAATAGCAGTAAATCTAATCTTTTCACTTCACCTATTGAAAAATTATATTGCTGTTCCCCAGCATTCCAGATGGAAGATCGAACTTTAATTCTATTGGTTACCTGGAATGGCTGTAGCTATAACACTAGACATAGCACCACTGGTGAAGAGGAATAACACTAGCCACAGCACTACAGGGATAGCACTGGTAGTGACGTGACCCAGCAATTTCCTGGATATCTTAAATTAGGCTAACTTCTGCAAATTGCGGTAGTGCCGAGTCGAATAGCTTATTTTTGAGCTATCATCTATGTTGTTCTTCAACACATCGTTACTATGTAAGTTATAGCACATGCGCGCTGCAATTCAGTACCAGTAGCCAGTACTGGTGACATGGTCTAGTTTTGGCAATGGATATCATAATTTTTATCCCAATTTTATCACAATTTTTGCTAGAAAACGTTTGGGAAAACAGTAAGAATATCAATAGTAATGTTGCACGCACTAAGAGTTTACCTGTCTAGAATCTATCGAATATATAAGAAGAAGTAAATGCATTCGTTACCTGGACACAATTTCTACAGGGTAAGAACTGTTGATGTTACTTAGAGAGGGGTTCAGTTTGATTATACAGTATGTAATGAATATAGAATGCGTAAGTCAAGGGCACAAAATAACATAAGTAGTTCTTACACAGTAGAAATTGTGACCAGGTAACAAATGTATTTACCGGTAGTTCGTTTTAGGTATTCCGTTTTATTCGATAGATTCCAGAGGTAAACTATTGGTGTACACATTCTTACTGATATTCTTACCTTTTAACGAAACTGGTGGTGACGCTGGCCTGCGAGGCCTTTTCATTTTTAGGGAAATTACAATGCGGTCAATATTAACCCTATATTTCTCTTTCAAACTTTTAATTGCAGTGGACAGTTTTATGCAGCATTAAGGCGGCATTAGAAGTTGCATGCAACAAGGGAAGTCCTGCAGCACCGCGGTGCTACACAGCCGATTGGTTCATTACCCAATTATCACCATGATTTACCAATCATTCATTATTATTGAATCCACAGTATTTACATACCGTAATTAATATAATATCAAAATAATCATTCCAATAATTCCTGAGTAGTTATTGGCTTTATTCCAATGAATTTAATAATGCATCTATTATGCGATGAAGCAGTAGCAGGCAAAAAATATACATCACGCAGCCAAATATTTCTTTCCCTAATTTTTATCTCCCCTAAATTATTGTTCTTCTTTCCTCAGGTAAGAAATAGAGATCCATATCTTTACGCATCTAAGACTAACTTATTGAACTCTCTGTAGTTGAATATCTCTTTGGCTACCAATAGCTGTAGTTGGCACGCTTATACTGCCTGGGAATGCTGAAGACATCGCCACTAGCCACTCCTAGAAGGTTCTACCATCGGAGCTTATCAGCTAAAGTAAATCAATGACGAATTATGCCCATGAACAAATATTTTGTCAGGCCTACATAACGTCGACTTGTAAAACTAAATATTCGTAAAGAGCCTGCCACTTCTCAAACCCCCTTGGGATGCTTATACTAACTTACCTACTTACTTAAGAGTAAGTCAATAAAGATAAATTGAAGTCTCACCATAAAAAATGTTACAGTAAAATCCATATTCCTATATTCTAAGTAGCTCACTCATGTACAGATATAATGTAATGCCTGCATATGTAGCAACAAGTCATAATCATACAATATATTCTCCCCCGTCGTAGATATGTGTCGTACACAAGCCCATAATCAAATTGCTTGGAGTCCTTTATGAAAAAATAAAAAACAAATACATCGCCGATAAACTAACATGAATCATGCATGGTACGAGAGCGCATGAGTATGCATCAGTACCTGTACCTTAAATGTAACAAGGAAGCGCATACAGCGCAGCTGTACTCGCCTCAGTACACCTGCACGGTTTCTCTTTACATCAGTACCAAGAAATGGTAGCTCAGTCGTGCTGCTGAATACAACTCGAGTATTGACTATGACCAAACGTTGAGTTTCTCATGCGATCATCCGCGTCATTTGTTGACGCACTCACTCATTCACAAGCGCGCACACACACACCTAGACTCACCTACACTCACACACGTATATATTTCTGTATACCTCTGCAGTATACAGTATACTTCTGTACTCACAGTTTATTTGTTTATGATGGAATCCAATTTACGAATTTACGGTCATGCCGGTGATCTCCGAGACGCGCGATCTGTTGTGCCGCAGCATTGTTAGAGTTAGGTGTGCCAAACATGATAGTGTCTCTCCCCTTCCCAGAACAAAACGAAGCATGATGAGAACACGAAAGTACCGCTAGGTGGTTCAATTTACTGTGGGTATACTATTAAATTTAAGTTCTGTATTCAGTGTTCCTGAAATAGCCGACACGAGCAGCTAGCAGATAAGCAGGGTAGGAAGACAAAAGTGATTCAAAAGTTGCGTGCTGAACTCCATTTTTCTCCGTTAATGACGATTTTTTGCCTCTCACCTATAAACTTAGTTTCCCAATCGTCCAGACTCTTTTTCTAATGACGTTTGACAGAGTCAACAGACCTTCCAGCCACGGTAGCAGCAGCCTTGGGTGCTGAACTGATGGCACTGGAGGTGACGGGATCAAGTACTAAACCAGGTGAGCGATCTTTGTGGCAGTCGGTGGTCTGAGTTAGCAGTTGCTTGGTATGTACAGCTACCATGTTGGCGCTTAACCTACCCAGAAATGGAAGGGTAGAAGGAGGGAGTCATTGAACCTTCTGTCGATGGCGCCACAGTTCTTGACGACCCGTGGTCGACTGTAATCATACTTTTTTCTCAGGATTTGGCTTATATCTGCAGCACAAACCAGTGCGTGCGGGTTCCGTAGTGGAGGGTGCGGTGAAGTTGACTTTACCTTTATCGTAGAGCAACCCAAGACCGAGAGATAAATGAGGCAACGGCGTTAACAGCTTTACGAAATTTAACAGCTAGGATCTGGTCAAACAATCCTAAACAAGAATAGCCTTCCTTTCGCCCGGCACATACTCTGCCGTTGCTTGAAATATAATGGAGATATAATTTGAAGTACATCTAATTCTTCTTCTTCCTCGTTGGTATCAACAGGTGCGCTGCTACGTTAAATGACCTTGAAAAGAAGAGATTTTTCGACTGCACCTAAGTAGCCACGTTTCCTGAGACTCGTGACACCAGTGCCTCCTATATCTCTCTGCCTTGGGTTCTCATCGGCTTGGAAGAACTAAGGACGTTGTCAAAAGTAATTAGAAAGTGAATCTAGATGATGGTGAAGCTAAGCTTATGGACGGCAGGCAGGAAATTTCGTCTCAAAAATCGAAAGATAATATTATTAAGGAAGAAAAAAAGGAGTTCAACGCAGAACTATTTTATTATAAATATAAGGTCGACTAGTCTAAAAATAAAATTTGACGTTTCGGGACGTCCTTTCCAATCATCAGAAACTAAATCAAATACTATCAACTATAAGAGGAAAAATTTATTTAAACCTTTCTTAAACCTAAGGCTAATTGTGCTTGCTCTCCTTCTCTGATTGTCTCCAAGCTATTCGTGAGGCCAATGGACGGAATACTGTATATTGTGCTGGTAAATGTAAACCCACAATAAACGGTGCTATACTACCTATCGATAATTTCTTTTTATCCGATCATGCTTCTTCTTTATCATTATTATTTATCTTATTAATATCATTATTATTGAAAACACACATCCGGACTCCCGTGAACAGATACTGGAGCCAAATGACGCTTTCAACCTAAGCAACGTCAGGAAGCTAAAGACGCTGCTAAGAAAGAACCATTAAAAATCATTTACAACTGACATCAACACATGCAAATCCACACAGCCAAACGAGCCAAAACAGACCAGGGAGGAAAACCGACTGAATAGATGAGTTCGATACCCAAAGGTCACCATTGTAGAGGGGTGTGTTTTAGCTGCAGAGCGTACATTTATCTCTAAGAGCTTAAGGGCAAGAACAGAAAAATACAAGCAGTGTCTCTCGTTGTTAGATATCTTATAAAACATACATAGACAGGCAATGCTCCTCCTATAAGAAAGATTCACCAGATCATTCTAGGCATACAGTCCGCCCTTTGAGCTAACATGTCGATCCAGCAGGCGCAAGTGGCTGAGGGCAACAAAATACCAGAACGGTGAACAACACTCTTAAAAAGCCAGCCCCTACGGCTACATATCCAGAAAGGATTGTGGTTTCTTCCACCCATTTATTAGTCGCAATTCCTTGTGAACAAGAGAGTGCCTGGCTCCATCATGTCATGAAATTCATTTGACTGGTACCATACGCACTTCTAAGTCTGAACCACATTTGTGGCATCAAATGGACCGCGGGGAAAATACCGGTATACCGTTGCAGGAATGCATAAAAGCATAAACGAACTAGAGCGCTCTGAGAGCGCATACCTCCGCAAAGTAAGGCAACGGTAACGAAAAATTCAAATTTGCTCTGAGACCATGGTTTCTTTTGTATCATCTCCAAAATCTAATCATTTGTACCTTTTATTAATATTAACAGTTTCAGCAATATTTTTTAAGATCCTTTTATAACTGTTTGAGTTATGCTGCTGACAAAACTTATGACAAACATAAGTCAAACATACACACGAAACAACAGATCTGCAGAAAAATTTAATCATTTATACCTTTTAACATTACTAACAATTCCTGTAAGTTTCATGAAAAGTCACTCAAAACTTTTTGAGTTATTGCGCTAACAAACGTATAATCAAACACAGCAACAAACATATGAACGAACCAACAGATCATCACAAAAATTTGGTCATTTACTCTTTGTGATATACCCAACAACTCATGTAAATTTCATGATAATCCGTTAATATTTTTTGAACTATGGCATTAAGAAAAATGAGGCAGACAAACAAACAAACTGATGGACGAATCTTCACAAAAAGTTAATCATCTGTTCCTCCCTACATACCTAACAGTCCCTGTAAATTTCGTCAAAATCCGTCCATAACTATTTGAGCTATCTTGGTGAAAGACAGACAGAAAAACAGACAGACAAACATACAAACCCGACGAATACATAACCTCATTGACGGAGATAATTACATCTCTGTCACCGAACACACCATTTGCCTTCCGTAGGAGGCCAAACCTACTCGAGCACATGACACGAGACTCTGAATTTCTTTTTCAAATGTCAGCCCATCAGCAACGACACCGAAGATTTTCACAAAGCTGTACCCCTGAAGCACAATCTCACCTACCTTCAAAGATGGATAACGAGGTAAAAGTGTCCGAGGCTGACTGACATTCATAAACCATGGAGCTAACTGAGGTATAAAACAAGAAGAGTACAAGCTGAGGCAAAGAGTATCTGTTGATCGTGCAAGCATCATTAATTGCTGCAGATCCGCAGAGCTCGAAGACGTTAAGTCAGCTAGGGCAAGATAGATAATAGAATGCGATGGCTTAAAATCTCTGGCAGTTACACGCTTGGGACTCCTGGAAGAAAAGTTCATAACTGTGGAGGATGTTGCTCCCAATGTTGGTCAAGACGAGTTTTAAACACATTGACTGACTCGGCACCGGCAACTTCCTAGGGGAGTCTATTCCAATTGTTCACAATGAAGTACGGGATAAACTGCTGGATGAGGGTAATTCTTCGATCTTTATACTCAAGTCTCTGGCCGCTGTTTCGCAGTGGATCTTTAACATCTCTATCAAAAAATCCTGTTTTAACCACGTCGATGAAGCCATTCAAGTACTTAAATGTTTCTGTTAGTTGACCCCTAAGTGGTCTTTATTCGAGAGAGAGAGAGAAAAGTCCGAATAAATGTTGGCGACATTCGTATAATTTTTTTTTTTTTACAGCTGATGTATCAGCTATGTTGCTTTGAGTTAGATGCTTTCAATTTTAACATCTTTGCACGAATGTGGCAACCAGAATTGAACAGGAAATTCTAAAAGCGGACTCACTGGGTCTTTGTAGGAAGAAATTATTGTGTCTGTGGATTTGTAATCAAAATTCCCTGTAATAAATATCAGTACTCTACTTTCCATTTTGACACACGTGTTAACTTGCTGACTGTCGTGTAGATTGTCTGTGATAGTTATTCTTAAGTTATATTGTTGGGTTACAGCTGCTCATTATATCTCGTTCATTTGCAATTGGGCTGAGGGGTTCTCCGGCTCTGGCCCAACGTAAGTGACTGAGCATTTGTCGACATTAAAGCTCATCTGCGGGACATGCTATGAGGCGGTGCAGGTCTTGTTGGAGCTCAATTCTATTCAGGCAAGATGGCACAGTTTAGTGAACTAGCAAACAAAAATTCAACGTTTTAGGATGACGCCATTCAATTGAGCTACTGTGTCTCGTTAACTTGCATACAAGGCTGAGTATTATGCCGAGGCTCCAAATAAAGCTACGCATGAACGAGCTGGGAGAATATTTCCGTCACTATCGCTTCGTAGACCACTTTCTATATCGCTTTGCAAGCGCTTGCCATGAGCAAAGGCTGGCCACATAATGTTAACTAGCGCGCACCCAACTTCATGAAACTTGTTTATTGGTATATCCCACCTTCCTTGTGGTAGCTTGTAGCTAGAAAACCATAAATAATAACACTGGCTATCACCAAAACTCAAAAATTCAAAATTCGGATTTCAGCTATAGAGGAGGAGGAGGAACACGAGAAACTCCCATTCTATTTCTGTCTGCTGACGTGGCCGCAAATACCTGGTCGTATCATTGTCTGTCTGGCACTTAAAGTTGTCCTTCCCTTCACATCTCTCTCCCTTTATCCTTTGCTTCTTTTTACTCCGTCTTTATTGCCTCTTCTTCCCCCTTGCTATATATACGCCAAAGCTCTCTGACTCATTCCCGAGGTCATGCGCGTTCACGTGACAACCCTTCCGGCTGCTGCAATTGCTTTCTGATGGAAATATTTACTTTCCAGTCATTACCAGTTCTTCTATAGAATTGGAAATAGCACAATTTTAATCAAGTTTTTATCAATTAACTAACTACCATTTCTTGAATAAATCACATTAGCAACATAATTAGACACATGTCGTGGCACTATCTAGCAACGCTCTGCGAACGCACCTCCACAACAGCTGGAATACCGGAATATATATATACTCACGCCAGACGTGTGTAGTATCCATTGAGAAAAAGGGGTTGTGCCATCAAAGGTTACGCTCGTATGGGAGAGGGACCGCCA
Source organism: Parhyale hawaiensis (assembly GCA_001587735.2). Classification (NCBI taxonomy): domain Eukaryota; kingdom Metazoa; phylum Arthropoda; class Malacostraca; order Amphipoda; family Hyalidae; genus Parhyale; species Parhyale hawaiensis. The sequence goes on from LQNS02278187.1 coordinate 5,645,093, forward strand.
GCAGACGGCTTGAAACTTAGTTTTATTGTCGGTAAAGTTTGCATGTGTTCGGGAAGTGGGGGTGGCGAATATTGGAGTAGAATTTTCATTGTTGTGACATCCAAGATAGAGGGAAACGCAGTATTATTTCTTGAGTTTGCTGCTTCGAACATTTTCCTGAACAAATACCTATTCAAATACGGAAAAAAACTTACAAATAAGACTGTTCATAAGAAATGCACTAAAGAAGCTGTGGGAAGAATAATATTGCTCATTCCGATAACTGTGATCCTTATTGAAGGAATCAGCCAAGAAAAGTAAAATTATATTAAAACGTAAAACACAAGTTACTGCTCTGTTCTCCCAGACTGAATAAGTTCACCAATTTACCAACAAAAATGCGCACGTGCGCAGTGGCTGCTGATACGCATCAACATGGAACACGGGAACACCTGATCAACTGACAGTTGAGAAGAAGCTCGGTGATTAATGGCGGACCTGATATTATGGTAAACTCAGCAACTTCCGGAACTGGAAGTGCTCATCGTGTTGATGCAGTCGAATTCATAGTCCGCTCGAGTTTTAATAATTTGACGGAGAAAGAGGAAGTGTAACTCAAGATAGTATTGGAAGCTTAATTCCGAAAGACTTCACGTTTAATGAAGCCACTTTTTATTCAGAAAATAACATGAGTCTCCCCAGTGCCATGTTAATAGAATTCTAACAGTGGAAAGCTAGCCCTATGAAAGCAAGTTATCAACAGGAACATTGTATAGAATAGACATTCAAAAACTATTTAGGGATGAATTTTAACGGAAGGTTAGAGTTGAGAGCTGCTTGACGATAAGTCTTTAGTTAGCGGAGATTTAGAGCCTCAAAAGCTGCGCATTTGCCTGAGAGGGGGTTTGCTGCTCAGAGACACCGGCCGAGCTGAATGAGAGCGAGTGAGCTGAGCACTGGTCTATATGAAATATGATTAATGAAGCGCAGGAAATGATTAATATCGACAACCAACAAGTTCTCAATGTGTACGGAGAGCAGAGAAGGAGGTTCACTGAGAGGACACCTGCGCAGTGAGGGTGGCTGCTGAGCTGAATGGGACGTTGACAGAGAAAACTGAGGTATTCAGTAAAAAACAACAATGCAGTCAACCGAGTATGGGAGGAAAATCCTTAGAAGTGGAAAACTGACTGAGAGTCATAGGTACATATTTAGACTGGAAAAGCCCTGTAGTTAACTGACCTGATGAGACCTATAAAGCCGGCCGCCCACGTACGACTTCCGTCGCGCTAGCAGCGTAGAGTCAACTCAACTGTTCCGAGTGAATTTTATTGGGCATGGCTTCAGTATGTGCATTATTCAACTGTCCTAAAATTAGTAGACAACCTTAACCGCCGCTGCAATGGTAAGTCAGCGAGTGCTAATATTTGGTCGATTTAAAAATTTTTCCTGATTTATGAGACAGGAACATTAAATCATTTGAATTTATCTTGTGCGTATTCTTTTCATTGAAATATAACATCAGGAAAAATTTATCACTTTTTCAGATTATTTAAGCATCTTCATATTTTTCTACAAGGTGCTCATCTCAAGTACAGAACACATTAGCACATTAGCAAGGATCAGCTCTATGAGTCTTACAGAGGTTCCCGAACAAGTGCAGCAGCACAGAACATTCAGGGTGGACATGGAAATGATGCGGCGAACAGGAGAAGTTATAGGTAGTGATTTTCCCGTTTTTGAGAAAGAAAAGTTTCATCTTGAAAGACGAAGAAAGGAAAAGAAAGGGAGTCGTCTTCCATCACGATTATGCTCGTCCACACACAGCGCTGCTGACCAAAGCTCTCCTAGGAGAATTCGGTTGGGAAATTTTGCCCCATCCACCATATTCTCCTGACCTGCTCCCTCGGAATATCATCGAGGAATACGAAATCCTTTAGCTAGCCTTAGGCTAACTTCATGAGAGATTGAAATTGGTTAGATTCATAATTCACATCAAAAGCTAAGGTATTTTACAGGCAAGGCATTTATAAGCTCATTGACAGATGGAATCCAGTTATAGAGAACAAAGGAAATTACTGTTATGAATAATTTTTTCAAAAGCACACAGTTATGTAGTCTCAAAAACACTTTTCAATCGCCCTAAACTTTTACACCGACCTAATAATTGTGAAGTTTTTTGCGTCACTCGCAATTCTATGAGAACTGAATTCGTAAAAGAGTATATTTTAGGCGTAATGGCCAAAGGTCTATAGTCGCGGTCAAGGCAGGGTTGTCGGATTAGTTAAGCTGATCAAGTTAGAGCAGTCTATTTCGCCATTTGTGCCTTTTAGGGGACAAAAATAAATCAAATATCCATTGGTCTTTCCTACTGAGAATTTCCTTATGGTACTCTGCCTCTTTTCCTCAAGATACCCTCCATCATTCTTAACGAGAAGCCCTCATCATTGTTGCAAAGAGCTGATAAATGGGTCTACATTATTTTCCTTTGGCATTCTCATCACTTTATAAATAGAAATTTCCATAGTTCTTGTTGTTGCACGGTGTCTAGTTCAGTGCAACCCATCTTACTCAGCTGTTTTAATAGCATTGTTATAGTTGATTTATAACAGAGAGTTATGGTTATGTCTACATATTCATTTCTTTCTACAGTCACTTATTTTGAATCATTGTCTTGCAATATATTATCCTAAACCTAAGCTTGGTAAGATATAATATACATGCGAGAATTTGAGTTTTATAGTTATTGGTTACCTTTGCGAAAAAAAGTCCTGTTTCTGCGGGCGTTTATCTGTCTGTCCAACTGTCTGTCTGGCTGTCTCTCTGTCGGTCTGTTAGTAGCATAGCACATAACGCTAAGGACGGATATTTATGAAACTAACAAAAACTAGCAGAAATGTTACAAGGAACAAGTAATTAGTTTTGGGTAAGATCCGAAAGATACGCTGGATTCTGAACTATTTGAAAGTTTCGTTAGGACTCATCTCTTGGCGGGGGTCTTCGCTCTCAGAGTGCGTCTCTAATTATATTTGCTTTATTTTAGCAAGTAATTTGCTACGGTCACTGTTTGGCTTTTAAAATTAAATTTACAATTGCAACCAACTTAATTTGAGAATGGTTTTGTGAAGCAACTTTCTCTTAAATAAACAAACTTAAAAAATAATTTCATTCCGAAATTGTCTTTTGAAAACGCTTTAAAATTATGACTTTGTTATCAACATAAGGTACATTTTACTCTAAGACCGGAATCTTTGAACATAATAACTGAACATACTCCAGCAGATTCTCCATATGAGTGACAAAGAGATGAGTCCCCAGGGATCTGCGTACCAACAATACACACACCGCACTGCAAGACGACGATTGTGGAGCGCGACCTAAGGTATGACAACACAGATAAATCTGCAGTAGAAACGCTGAAAAAAAAACCCTCGAAAGAGTACCATACACTAGTACGTTATGCCGCAACCTTGCCGCTATATCTCTTGTTAAATAAAGGAGCGTCATTTCGTTTATTATGCGAACTTATTACTTTCGAAAAAATTAATTACGTGTACTATGGGAGTGTAATAACTACCAGGTAATTAAATTATCTTCACGCCTGCCCATCCGCAGACTTTTTACAGTACATTGCGCAGAGAAGCGGAAAGGAACAAGCAGCATGTCAAGAAAAGACCAGTAATCTACACGTGTAACAGCTGAATTGCATGCAAAGAACCAGTTTTGGAAATTGGCTTTGAAGAATAAACTTTCTGTGATAGTAGTCTGAAATTCTCAGATAACGAAGCTCAAGCTAGGACTGCGATAGCTATAGTGTATGCAAACGTAGCAGCCGAAAGAGACCGAATACCGCCAGCTCTATGCACCCTCAAGGCCCCCACTGACCGATCCGGCTCCTCTAGAAATTTTATTTTTCCTGTGAATTAAACAGAAAGAATAGTGATTGATAGCTGATATGATCTTATATTTGTTAACTAAAGGAATTTTATGCGAAGCATCATTGGTAAAGGATTATTTAACTGGCGGGTTTGATGTACTCAGTCAGAACGCATTTTCTTCTTAGACATTAGTATATAGAGTTGAAATTCACTGTAAAAGAAAGTAGTAATAAATAGTTGCTGCAGTATTTACACTGCTTTATAACAAAGTTGCGTTCTTTTGCACCAAGAGTTCTATGTACTTCTGCATTCTTGCCAGAAAAAACACCAATTCTTGAGAGGAAGCGCAATCTAATCAATATAAGGTTAAATATAAGAAATCAATTAGCAATTAAACGAACGTAAGCAAGAAGTGAGTTTCCTGCCAAACACAGACACGCTTAAACGATATTAGCGTCCTCCAAGTTATTGAAAATCCGTTTCGGCAGGTTGATAATTGAATGATATATACCCGGGAACAACTAGACTAATATTAGTATATTTGATTAGATTAGGAATTGACTGAATAATAGGAAGGTGGCACAATCGACCAGCTGCTCGGGAGCATCAGGAGACACCACGCAGACGCGTTCCCGGGCCTTGGATGCGCTGGCCCAGTTTACGAACTGAACTGGCCCAATAAAGACCCAGCTGCGCATGGTAAGAACAATATTACAGTCCATACTATAGGTGCGAGAACCCGATTTTGTAGTTGGTTTTTAAAAAGTTAAAGAAGCATATTTCAAACTGCGCATAGTGTTGGAAATAATTTAAATAAACGTATTAAAGAATTGATTAATATTCCAAGCCAAGAATTAAGCTTAACGATCGAAAAGTATAAGTCTATGATAAGGCGGGCAGAGAAGAACGTCCAAACTCAAGAGAATAGGGGGGGGGTGGGCACCGATGTGCATTTGCACTTCAGAAAAAGAAGTGCTTCAAGCAATCGCTCGCCCGAAAGGACAAGACTCTACAGGCGGCTTCACACGATTGTCACTTGTTCCCTGGCCGCTGTACACACATCCAAATGTTTCGTTACTAACTTTTCAACACCGCGGAAGTTCACAGGTTTGTGAGTTCTAATTCACTTCAAATTTAAATAAAGAAAAGAAATCTACAAAATATAACCAGCGACTCATGCTGACGGCCATCTAACGTGACAACTAACATCTCATCAAACTCTCGATAGCCACACAGCTGTGCTAGCACGGAGGTAAGGAAACACTGGAACACTGCGCACCTTGTAGAGAGAACAAGTGACCGTAGTGTGAACCCTCCTTGACGCTCACATGAGTATTTCTCACGCCCTCCTCACTATTGCACAGAAACTATAACTATGGGGAATTAATTACATTGCCCAACAGCTCTTCTTCCTGCTTCCCTCATTTCTTTGAGAAGACTCCCCGATCATTGTTGAAGAGAGGCCCACCCCCACCACGACCCCTCCCGTCCCCCATGTTTTTATTGACCTCCCTGCTGAGGGCGTCAACAGGTTCCGGTGCCGGGGGTGTGGTGCCCCTGAGGAGGGGGCTGAAATGGAGTGGGCTGCACTAGGGAGAGGGGGACCATCCACGGGGAGACAGGGTCGGGACAGGAAGTGATTCGAGGGACGGCAGCTCTGAAAGAAACAAAGCCATGCTACTAAGCTTCTTTATATTGAATATAAGCATTCAGTTTTATTATGTTTTTCTCTTTCTTCTTCTCTATGTAAGGCAATAGCTCGTAGAGGGCCGGGGCGGCAGTTCGGGCTGCTGGTTATCACCCGCAAACGAAGTATGAGACGTAATAATCTTTTCGTTGAAGATTAAGTATGTATATTTGTATTTATGTTTGTCTGTCCACCTAAAAATTGGGTAAAGGAGTCGAGCAATGTTCACAATTTTTTGCAGGGAGTCAGGTGGATTGACCTAGATATGAAAAATGCCAAAACTCTAGAGTAAACTGGCCATCAGAAATGACGGATTTGAATTTTGTTGTCTTTCCACCCAAAAAGAGGTAGGAATTGAGTCATAGTAATAATAAATTTTCTTTCTTTCAGGCAGCCAGGTGGGTTGGCTAAACGTGAAAAATGCCAAAGAAAACTAGAGTTAGCTGGCCATAAAAAATACCGCCGTTGAATACCCCCCCCTCCCCACCGCAGGTGATGGTCTTACGCCATGAGGCGTTCCACTGTAGTTGGAAATGGGCTTGTTGGTCCGTCTGCTGACTGCTATCTAATGTAATTTTCAAAATATTGCAATAGGAAGAAACTCTTACGTCTGCTGCACAGACATGAAGAAGATTTCCGTGGAATCGGGCACACAAGTCAGGAGAGCAGCTACATTACAACCTCACTGGAAAAAACTACATTTCGAGACATTCATCATTTTAGGTTGTGCATTATCATTTGACGTTCACAAGACAATTACAGTTACATCGTGCATTTACGATTGTTTGACTGTATCTTTGCCATAGAGAAAATCTAATTTTATTAGCTTAAACTTCTCGAAAAGTCTTAATGTGATGAACACTTGACTGCGATCCCGGGACATGTAATGAGCAATCACTCATTTGTGCATCATGGTTCTTTAGGACCACCAATACCGTGCTTCATATTTGTTACTTGAACATTACAAAGTGAACGAATTGATATTAAAACAAGTCACTATCATTCATCTTTCTTTTAATTCCAAGTTTGTCGAAGGACATATGTCAGATAAATATGGGCTTGTAATCATAATTCACTTCGAACGAGCGCGGACCGTACACTACGCGCAACTCGGTGAACGTGGTAATGGCAGAACCATTTCACGATAACTATGTACAAAAGTGTTTAAAAATTGTGAAACATAATACGTTATTTTACATAAGGTAAAGGTAAGGATTTGCTCACCACCTGGTCCTGCGATCAGTTATTGCTTCTCCCAACACGCCGGCATGTACCGCAGCCGATGTAAAAACTTTGAATATGTCTGCGTTTTCCCATATAATTCAATCAGTGCAACAAGACAAAATAAAAGCTATTTACTAACAGTGTAGCTGCTGCGGGAGTTCCCTGCAGTAAGTGGAGTTTATATCATAAACATATAATATCGCATTAGTAAGGACATTGTACAGACAGAAGAACTTAATCTTCAAACGTATAGCATACTCTGAACGTTTACGGATCGAATATTACCACTGTATCCCACGCGCTGTTAGTCGCGCACTGTTGCAACGCAAAAAATAAACAGAAAAATATCTCAGTACCATTTCTATTTAGAATTTTTGTTGTCTCTTTCGCTTATCTGTCTCATCTGTGATATACAGATTAGACTGCACCACAGAGCTCAGCTGAAGTTAACCTTGTCTGCCCCTGCAGGGCGGCTCGTGGGTTTCGCTTCGCTCTAAAGAAATAATCAGATAAAATATTTTTATTTTAGTCACGATATCACAGCTGCTGTAAGTCACCAGCCGTGCAGGTGCAGCTCCGTCTCAACACTGCAGCTGTCTTATCTATGCCAAGAGAAACAAGTGAAATCACATCTGTTACAGATCTGAGCGTGCGTCTGCAGCTTGATCCTGACGTACAGCTTCATGTGACAGCAAGTGTATAAAAACAGCAAAGGAAAACCAGAGTTTTCTCGGGAGTTAACAACCTGCTCCATAGGGCACATCATCACGCGACAAGAGTTTAAGAGGCATTTTGATATCGCTTGCCGGGTTCTATAAAGCCTTGGGTTCAGACACACACACATGGTGCCAGTACAATGCTCGCTGTCGCGTCGATACAACGGGTGACCAAATACACGCGTACTGTCCCTCAGATAGCAGCAGCTCTCACACAAACTTCTATCATATTTATTATGCACAAGATTTATGTCGTAAAAGTTTAACAAAAGAAATGAAGCTTTGAATTTCAAGTTAATGCCAGGAGCTGCTCGACTTGCTTATATTATAACTGTCTATTGAAGCAATTTTGCTGTGACACGTCCATCATTTTCTTGCATATTTGAGCAATTTAAATTGCTCCAAGCGTCGCTTCTCAAACCTGGCCACAATTTTCACCGTAATTGGGAAGTAAATTCCACTGAAATTGAGGAGCTTCGCCGTTCTTAAAGAATTAAACTTTCAGAAGCTTGAGAGACCCAACCTGTAACTAACACTGCCACCAGATCACAATAGCTCATTTAAGCTATTAGCCGCGCCGGGTCAAGTCAATATGGACACCATATCGACCCAGACAGTCGCACATCTTACAGTCGGGGCTCTGAAATCTTCTGCGCTTTGAATGATCACCATAATTCCCCGGCCTGAAGTTTGAATATATTTCTTCTCGCTTATTTAGTGAGCAAGTCAATGCAGTGTAGCCATTTAGGGCATCTGTTATGCAGCAATGATAACTGATATTAACTTGAAATTTGGTAAAGCTTTTCACAAACTATTGAGCTCATCCCCAACACTTTATTTATATTTTCAGCGACACTACGCTTTTGTGCAGCTCTTCGTAGCGCAGTGCGGCAGACTCAATTCTCATAGTTTGTTGGTAATTCTTTACATTAGATATTTAGAGAGTGCACTACAAGATCGAAGATTTTACTTTAAAAGGACACCTAAATACTTTTGTTACTGTGGATTGTAATTTTTTCGATCCATTACTCCAACCTGCCCGAACATCGGGTCATCAGTACCAGTAGAACTTTTAGTCGTGATTTACACTACTATACATGCGCTGTCAGGGGGACAGCAATTATACAACATGTAGACAATACGACTTTTAGTAGTTTGTGGAACTAACAAGCAGAACTAAGACAGCTGACAGCTGCTCTCAATATTTCATATCAACAACCATCCTGCTGAAAGTGCCTGATAAACCTGCTGTAAGCGGCTACTTGAACTGTGGGGATAACTCGCTGTTAGTCACCCCGCTGGTCACGGACTGCAGCATCACCTCTGCACAAGATCGGTGGCGTGCATAACTCCACCTGGACTTTATCTAAATTAAAAATCATCAAGGTAAGTCTGTGAATTGTTCCTTCTGACCGGCCTTGGCAGCGACCAAACATATACAGTTTGTATAAGCAAAACAGCGCAGTTGAAGATGAAATGTTTTATTTTCTTGGTGTAAAATTATCTCTGATGATAAAATCATAAAATCAATTCACACTGTTTATCTTTTTTACTATCCTAAACTACTGAACAACTCAAACAGACCTCATACATAGCCACAACTATACTAGTCTTAAAAAGGGTTCCCGTGAAAACAAGTAGCTTAGAGTAGTCATTGAAAAAAAAAATCCTAGTCTTTAAGTTCGACAAACCACCTCAACTCTCCCAGTAACTTAAACCTTTAAAGAAACTCGTTTTAGAAAGTGACCGTCAGAGTGAATTAAGTTATTGCATTTAATTAGTATCAATAGCGGGCGATGATGAAGAGAATTAGCGTACTGCAACGGGACATCATTCATCCTCGTACTGGTTAATAGACACTGCAATAGCTGCAGTTTCCACTGCAATCCGTATGATTACACGAGATACATATCTAGTGTGTCTTCTGATGGCCGGTTTGCACGTCAGTCTTTTGAACGACCTAGCTAATCCTTCAACTGTTTTGCGTGCTGTGTGTCCAGCGAATGAGTTACAAAAATGCTATCCTTCAATACCGTTAATTAGGGAGACAAGTGAAGTTTATGGTATCGTTTCAATAGTGAAGTTTATGGTATCTTTTCAATAGTGAAGTTTATGGTATCTTTTAAATAGTGAAGTTTATGGTATCTTTGTAACAGTGAAGTTTATGGTATCTTTTAAATAGTGAAGTTTATGGTATCTTTTCAATAGTGAAGTTTACGGTATCTTTTCAATAGCGAAGTTTATGGTATCGTTTCAATAGCGAAGTTTATGGTATCTTTTCAATAGCGAAGTTTATGGTATCTTTTAAATAGTGAAGTTTATGGTATCTTTGTAACAGTGAAGTTTATGGTATCTTTTAAATAGTGAAGTTTATGGTATCTTTTCAATAGTGACGTTTACGGTATCTTTTCAATAGCGAAGTTTATGGTATCGTTTCAATAGTGAAGTTTACGGTATCTTTTCAATAGTGACGTTTATGGTATCTTTTAAATAGTGAAGTTTATGGTATCTTTGTAACAGTGAAGTTTATGGTATCTTTTCAAATTTGAAGTGAACTAAAACTCAGACAGACCGCGCTTTGCGATACTTAAAAGATACAGTAGCACTTTCGGACGATCGATGAAAAGGATGCTGGCTAAAAACTGGTTTATAAACCAGTTATTAAAAAATATATATACCCGTTTATAAAAGCATACATACAAACCATATACAAATAGCTATAGCAATTTCAGAGTTAGCATTACAATACATTCATAATACTGAAGATATTCTGACCGAGCAAGATATTCCTCTTCAAAGTTAACATTTAAAAAACGCAGCTACTGACCATAAGTTCTTACCCTTACCCCGCACATGTACTATATGTACACAGAGCACTAGCTTATCTGCAACGCAGGTGTATAGCCTCTATAGTAACGCTAAGAGCAAACGCTGACTGTACAGTTGTGAGATATAGAGCTAGCGCAGCTCAGAAGTATATACTCATCCTAACATCAGTCTATGTAAAATTCTATAACTTACATTTATTTTTTACCACATGTGAACGTCGAATTTCATTGTTCTCGGTCTCTTCTCTCACAGTCTATTTTTTTATGTTTTATTTTAAAAGTCTTTGGTCTCTTCATGAGGCTTGTCCTTGATATGAAGGTAACTCTGCTGACGTTGCAATAATGCTATTAATCCATTCAGGTCCTAATAAGAAGTTTGAGGAATATGTTTATGTGTATAAAATTTTCACAAAGATGCCACCTAGCGCGCAAGCCTTATAACGCGCAATGAACATCATATTGGCATGAGAGGCACAATGTTTATTTAATACAGAACGATTTCAATCTATTAGTATACTGTAAGACTAATATCATGTACATTTCTTGGAGCAGTGAGCCAAATACGCAACCCTTTTGAAACGAATTTGAAGGTAACATCGGGCGCTGTAGGTAACAACACTGTGCAGCAATTTTGTGTCATGTACATATACTTGTCGTAAGTAGCATAAGTAGGAGGAATACGTTGACCACCCGGTTTAAATAAGCACTATCTCTCTCTCTCTTCAAAAACAGTTTAAGGTAACTTATTTTAGCTTAAAGTGCGGTAAGAAAGAACTATGTATATAAGGTTTCTTATTTCTATAGAAAATACTTAGAAGCAAAGCTTAGAGCATTATCTATGGGGAAAACCAATCTAGGATTTCAGTTATTCTTTAATTAATATAACCGGTAGTTAACTGTACGAAAAATTTCCCTCTGTCATTCAACAAATTCCCATGCTTGTAAATCTTCTATCGTCACTAGTCTATACGTTTATATTACCGCTCATATTAAATGTATTCATTGCTAAACTGCTCTTGCTTAGTTTTGAAGAATAGTATATCAGAGTATCTTTAGAAATTGGTGGAATGTTAGAGATAAGAGCGAACATATATTCGTAGAGCACTCGTGTTCTACAGGCTGTTATGAAACAACAGGCACAAACTTCTACAGTAGATAGAGACACAAAAAAGAAACACATTTTCACAAACACCGAAATTTCCAAAACTCGTTAATTTTCGAGATACGGAACTTTAAATTTTTAACTTGAGACCGTTTGAGAACCCGTGTCAAACAGACGTTATAGTGGAAAATGAAAGAATATTATGGAAACAAATGTACTAATTGAGGTATCGAACATAATTTACAATAACTGTTCGAAGCATCTACCATTTACTTCAGTGCAGACCTAACAGCTCCTCTGAAAAGAGTTACACACAAGAGAAAGCATTCTTGATCTTCAACGACGTTGTCTGCTACGACCTCGATCCTGGGGATAAGATCCATTTCTGACTCCACAGGTGTTTCATTCACCAAAGTTTTCATGCGGCCTAAAAAAAATACGGATTGAGATCTGGAGATCTTGCAGGCCATCCCATTGGACCAATTTACAATATCCACTTGTTCGGAGACGTGTCGTTGAGGTACTGGCGAACAGCTTCATGGTGATAGGCAGGAGCCTGTCATGCTGGAACCACATGCAAGATAGCGTTGTCAGAAATTGAGGTCAAACCAGAATGAACGTCTAGAATTCACACATATTACAGTCAACAATTTAAAACTACGCATCTTCAAAACTAACGAGTTTTTGGAATTTTGGTATTCGTGAAAAAGTGTTTCTTTTTGGTGTCTCTACCTACTCTAAAGTTTGTACTCGTTGTTTCGAAACACCCTGGATATACCACGCAACAGGTGGCAGCACGTGTTACTAACAGCAATAATGCAGTACTTCTAACTCTTCTTGCTGTGCTTCTAGAAACAGAAACAAACCGCTCTAAAATAAAAAAGTTTTGGGACATGACTAACTGCAGTTGGCCATGTTCACAGCTGGGCGCTGCCTGTATTGGGGGGCAGGGATATTGGAGGGACTTGCGGCCCTGCTGCTCTTCTACGTATGTGTCCAGCCAATGGCTGTCTCCGCCAGAATCTGGGAACAGGCTGCCCGGCACTGCTGTAGCGCGGCCTTTCCGGTGCATGGTGTTGCTATTTGTGCCTTTCGTACCATCCACTGTAAGATCTTCTGTCAAAAGTTCATCGCTACATAATATATAAAAAAGTAGGTGAAAGATGAGCAAGAAAAAAAGAAAGAGAGAGAGGCAAAGCAGTTTCTACGGAGGTTACGCAATGATGACTTCGACCGAACTGATTTGATTCGATTAGCTTTCCATGTCTAAACTTTAAACGAATTGCAAGCGTTAATCTCCAGCCTAATGCGCTTGAGGTGACAGGGAGATGATCTCGGCCATTGCCCATCAATAGAGCATTACTGGCACTCCTGATGTGCTGTCAAATATAAACCTCAACAGAAATGCCAATATGTCGAATTAGCCGTAAAATTCCGTCAGTACCTTAATATGAACCTCGTGTCTCCATCATGATAATGAATAGACATGTTCCAACCATAGCTTGTATGACGGGCTCGAACATGATAGAATATGATTAGATTAGCAGTTAATGATAAGATACATATCTTTGTAAATAATTATGTAACTGTATAGCTCCCGCGTACCAGTGTGTCGTAAACTGTACAGCCGATATTGCATACCATCCGGTATCGTTTACCACCGCTCCCCACTCACCAATTCTCGCACTGCCATAATGTAGCGTTTAGTCCTCATTGATTCAGTGAAACAACCGCTAAATTAATTCGCAATGTATCGATAATGAAGACACAGTGCGCGTGGTGCGTTATCCAGCGCACCGATACCACAGGGTCCAGTCAACAAAGCACTTTAGTATTTTGATGGCAGATGGGCTGTGTGTCCAGGTGATGTTTTGTGCACTGATTTCATCAAATGCTGGACGTGCAAGTGCAAATTATGCAAGTGGACTACACTTTTATTCACGATGAAAACCTTATTTATGACTGAAGCCGTCAGCGATATTCGGTAATTTTCATAAGGATGCCGCTTAATGCAAGCCTAATGTACAACCTGCCAACATTGGTAGGCCGCCGCGGCTGCTGGCACTCTAATATTAAAGGAAGATGCATGGCAATTCGCTGTGCCGCCATTGAGCGTACACCCGCCCTGGTGCATTATAATAAACTCCTCACAACGAATTACGTTATTTTATAATGACTATTCCCTCAATGGAGCTTATAATTTAATGCGCATTGGATAGAGCTCTGTAGTATGAGTTTATTCTAGTTTCATGCCACAGATGAAGATGACATGAAGTGGCAGGCAGCGGCAAGGCTGAGGTATTATTGATACACCGGCGTGCGGCTGTCTCTACACTCCGGAGGGAATTGTAGCAGCTGCTACGCGCTGTGTTACTTTGAGGATTTGTTACACTTCTGTTCTGTTCCCACAGCAGATCACTTAGTAATGTTCTCATTTTCCTGAACTTGTATAATGCTTCGATCTAATAATATACTAACAATTGTAAAGCTAGAGTAGTCTGTTATTAGTGCAAAACACACCTCATCTGCAGCACGGCCAAGTGCAGCACCAGCCCTGCAGCACGCACCCTTTCGCAGCACAACTCTCAGCACCAGCAATAAATCAAGCAGCACCACAGCAGCAGCAGCGGCCGCTGCGCGCTTCGTTTAAACTCTAATAATAAAAGTGTCATAAGTCAGGCGGGTGTTTTGTAGGAGCTGTGAGCACCGAGCTATGGGGCGGCTATGGGGCAGTTCTGCCTCTGCTCTGTCTCTGCTCTGCCTCGATCTGCTCTGTCACTGTTCTGTCTCTGCTCTGTCTCTGCTCTGCCTCTCCTCTTTCTCTGTTCTGTCTCTGTCTCTGCTCTGCCTCTCCTCTTTCTCTGTTCTGTCTCTGCTCTGTCTCTGCGCTGTCCTGTTTCTGCTCTGTCTCTGCTCTGCCTCTGCTCTGCCTCTCCTCTGCCTCTGCTCTGCCTCTCCTCTTTCTCTGTTCTGTCTCTGCTCTGTCTCTGCGCTGTCCTGTTTCTGCTCTGTCTCTGCTCTGCCTCTGCCCTGCCTCTCCTCTGTCTCTGTTCTGTCTCTGCGTTGTCTCTGCTCTGTCCTGTTTCTGCCCTGTCTCTGCTCTGTCCTGTCTCTGCTCTTTCCTTTTTCTGCTCGGTCTCTGTTTTGTCTCTACTGTCTCTGCTCTGCCTCTGCTCTGTCTCTACTCGGTCTCTGCTCTGCCTCTGAGCGATCTCTGCTCGGTCTCTGTTCTGACTCTGCTCATTCACTGCCCTGTCTCCGCGTTGCCTCTGCTCTGTCCTGTTTCTGCTCTGTCCTGTTTCTGCTCTGTCCTGTTTCTGCTCTGTCTCTGCTCTGTTTCTGCTCTGCCTCTGCTCTACCGCACAAAAAAGCAGCAGCTCCTCGACAGCGCCATTTTCCCAAAAATAACGCCAGTTTGCCGCCGTTGTTGCAATTTCTCTCAAAAATAAAGGCAGCTTTCGGGCGCCGCTCTTTACTCTTGTCATTAGCTTAGAGAAATTAATAACAGGGCGTCGTGAGGCACTTTATTGATGGTCCTGCCAAAATTTGGGGATCATACAAAAATAAAATAATTCCTTAGGCAAAATTTGCTGGGCTATAAATTGGAAACCTTCAGCTGCTACCCCTGCAAAGGGGGGGGGGCGCTGCCCCTGCAGTGTCGTGTGTGCTACAGCAGAGGCTGCGGAAAATACTGGGAGCTGAGGCAAGTGTTTGCTTATTTTCGTCTCAGAAAATGATAATCTACAGCCACACTGAGAAAAGAGAGATACTTCACAACCAGCACGTGTTCATGTGTTCTTGCGGCATATGTTCCTGTGCTCCTGCAGCACGTGTTCCCGTACTCCTTCAGCACATGATCCTGTGCTCCTGCAGCACGTGTTCCCGTACTCATGCAGCAGGTGTTCCCGTGCTCCTGCGGCACATGCCCTAAATCTCCTGCAGCACGTGTTCCTGTGCTCCTGCAGCATGTGTTACGGTCCTCGTACAGCATGTGTTCCGGTGCTCTTGCAGCACGTGTTCTGGTGCTCCTGCAGCACGTGTTCCGGTGCTCTTGCAGCACGCGTTCCAGTGCTCCTCCAGCACAAAAACTTCTGCAGGTAAATTCTGCTGGTGGACAACCCTGTGTGCTGCTTGGAGAGACAGCACTTCTCTCAGGGCAGTGATAACCGAACCCCACATTTGAAAAAAGATGCTAAAAAAGAACAGCGTCGTATGGACCAGCGAGATGTGCTTGTCTTAACGTGCGGACACACCCGGCACAGCCAGTGCAGGTTCTACCATCAGTGCGCTGGAAACCTGCTGGTTTTGAAGCGAACCTTTTGTCAGTTAATAACTCATCTGACTCCATTCCCTAGCAAAATTTGGGGCGGCAGAGGTCCGGCCTTCGGTTCTAGCTTCTACTTGGTCCTGAGTTTTGCTAGGGTCTTGCATTTTCCTCTAGCACGAACTTTTCAGCCGCCTAGCATCCCAATTACCTACAGTCCACCCCCGCAGACATCAGAATGGCATCCTGACAGGTGACACTGTATCGGCAACAGTATAGCGTGTCTAGATAGTATGCAAAGCAGAAGCAGGTCACAGATGTCCAGACTACTTAGTATGCAAAGCACACAAGTCTGTGGCTGCACAGTACTCCAGTTTTGTGAACCACTGGAAAATAACACTGTGACTTTCAGCGTAGAGAATTATTAAGAATTTCTTCCTCATCCTTTGTTAAATTTACAAATTTATCCCATAAGTTTCCTCATTGAACAACCTCAGCGAAAGAATGACTTCAAGATCACGGTCTGCGAGTACCTTCTGAGACACTTCCTTTTTCACCTCGCATCCAACTGCCTTTATGTCTTTAGCACCTGAGCCGTGCACTAAAAACCCTAAAGTCCCCATCTAATTACCCTATTTCATAGGAAATTTAGGAAATACAGGTTCAGCTGAGATGTTAGAGAACTGAAGTAGGATGCTAGGCCCCCATTTGCCTGCAGCAGCTGCACTTTCGTATACAGAACAGGCTAATTAGCCTCCTATGCAGCAAACGTTCAATAATTCAGAAATAACTGCAGCGCTCTGCCTGCTGCTGTGCACGTACACTAAATATTCCTCTTGATCAAACGACCAACCTGACAAGTGCCGCGAATACAGTTCCCCATCACCTTGGGAATAAATCTTTGCTAACCCATAAAAGTAACGTTACCACCGTAGTAATAACCTCAACACTACCTTCTCAATAACCGCATCACAACACAGATGATAAGCAATTACCACTCTCAGACTATCCCCATCACCACCCTGACAATCACTATCAACACAATGGAAATTGTAACCCTCTGACAACTTTGTCCTTAACCCTATCACCACGCTGACAATAAGCCCATCACACCCTGATAAAACGCCCTTCACCACTCAAGCAATCAATAGCCCGCTCACCACTCTTGCAATAATCCAGGCATTACCCTGGCAATGATAACCCCATCACCACCCTGACCTTAGCCCCATCACTACCCAGGTCATAACCCCATTATCACCCTGGTGTTAACCTCATCACCACCCAGGTCATAACCTCATCACCACCCAGGTCATAACCACATCACCACCCAGGCCATAACCTTATCACCACCTTGGCAACAACCGCATCACCACCATGTTCATAACCCCTTCACCACCCTGGTATTAACTGCATCACCACCCTGGCCATAACCCCTTTACCACCCTGGTAATAACCCTATCACACCCACGTCATAACCCCATCACCACCCACGTCATAACCCCATCACCACCCACGTCATAACCGCATCACCGCGCTGGTCATAACCCCTTCATGACCCTGGTTATAACCCTTTCACCCCCCTGGTCATAACCCCATCACCTCCCTGGCCATAACCCCATCACCGCAGCTGCACCCTCACCTGACGTAGGTGCACACTAAGCACGCGTCACACTCGACGTACGCGGCGCGTGCGCANCTTCACGACCCTGTTTATAACCCTTTCACCCCCCTGGTCATAACCCCATCACCTCCCTGGCCATAACCCCATCACCGCAGCTGCACCCTCACCTGACGTAGGTGCACACTAAGCACGCGTCACACTCGACGTAAGCGGCGCGTGCGCACAAGAAGCACCGAACTTTCTCCGACTGCACACGTGAGTGCCGACAATTGCCGCCAGGGGGAGAAATTCGCCAGAAGTCACCTCTGTCATCCATAATCTCGTGAGTGAAATGCTAGCTACCTATGTGAGGCGGGGGAGGAGTGGAGGCACTGGAGTGTGTAGAGTGACTGGAGCATGAGAGCGAGAATGTATAGCAAGAATGCGAGGGGAGCATGAGCCAGTGACAGTCCTCTATTAATTACCTCCACTACTTCCAAGTTCTCGTAGTTTTCGCTGCTGCACGCTTTGCTGAGCAAGGTTCTCTTTTTAGTTGTGGCAGCAGCAGCCTTGTTTAAAAATAGATACTGATGATTTTTTGGCGATGCTCATTGCAAAGCATCATTGTGACTAAGAAGGCATGAAGCAACAAGCTAAATCAGTACTATATGATAATTCACGTCGTGTTTTTATTTATTTATTTATTTATAACTATATTTATATCTTTCCTGTCACGCTCTATGGGAATAAGATCGGAGAAAATTCAGATTTCAAAAGGCGAAAAAAAAGTTGGGTACCTTGGAATCTTTTTCTTTAGTATTAGATAGGGGAAAAATAGAACTCAGTCTGCTTGCCCTTCTTGCAAAAAGAAAATTCGGGTATTTTGGAATCTTTTTTTTCTTCAGTATTAGATAGGGGAAAAATGAGGAAGCCCAAAAGACGGTGGGGGTTTTGGTGAAGTGTTAATTTTTTGCCGTCATTTATAATGACGGCACAGGCCACTACTAAAAGTATATTTTTAACTGCACATGATGTTTATATTAGCGTTACCAAAAGGAATGAGCACAATGAAAGAAAAAATAATGTAGCTTAGTTTGGAGAAAATCAGCTTGGAAACATAATCGATGAGCGATAAATTAGCTTCAAAAACTTCTCACACAACAATCGCACATTTTTAAGACTCCAGGTTTTATTAGTTATCCTAGTTTAATGACCACGCTAACACCAATGTATTACTACGTCATCCACTCCTGCTTAATCTCTTTTTGACTCATTAAAAAGCCTTTTTTGCTCTAGATTCTCTCCTTTCTTCGCTTTTGTCCATACTACGACATCTTTCATAGTATTACCTTCATTTTGTAGCTCCGCCTAAACTATGTCCCTAAAAATTGTTGTTTCCAGATATCGAGCGATATCCACATTTTTGCTTGCTTATTTTTCAGTCTTCTGCAGCAAACCAATTTCTCTAATTACTGGTCGCAAAACTTCCTTGCGTGACTTGTCGATATTTCGTTCCTCATTTAAACCCGCAACTTCGCGTTCCCTGTAACAGTTAGACCGACATCTGGTGTAGTCTGTACGCGGGCTACAGTGTAGTATTTTGCACTCCAAACGTAGTACAGAGTTTGAAAGTGTTATTGCTCCCTGCCAGCACAGCAGTGAATCAGCAAACAACCCCCCCCCCCAAGAAATGTAGCTAAACTGTTATATCAGCCAGCTTCTAGAAAGTATCATTTGTCAAGTTCTGAATGTTTCTTTAAATTTATGGTAACTTAAAACTAAGCGATCTGTACAGCTTTCTGCTGCTTACGAGGCAGCATAACACATTCAGACGCTGTACGGCGCTGACGGCGTCAAGCGACTACAACATGACTCATTTGGAAAGCTTATCCTGATGTATCATGTCGCTCTGTGTACCTGATAGAACACATCTATTTGTATCTTGATTTCGCCATGGCCTCTGACCAGTTCGAATGTTGTATAAGCGGCGTAAACCACCAGACTTTGAGTTCTAACGCGCAAGTTTAAAGAGATTACAAAAAGTTCTCAAAGCGACCCTTGTGAAAAAGCAGTTGACAAGACGGCTTGTATTTGACCAATATTTTGGTCAACATACGGCTGTGTTTGCAAAGAAGCTTCAAATTAGCGTTCGAACACTGAGCACTACTTCCGGAAGAAATACTATAATTGACAAGGTTACATCGCACATATCATACCAATTTTTCGTCTCTCTAATTTTCTGCTGTTATCAACCGATGTATTTTTTTTTTCATCAACTACTGGCTAATATCAGTCACTTTTTCTCTTCTATAAGTGCCTGTACATTTCAATAAAAATTATGTTTCTACAGCTTTCCACCAGTACTAATAGGTATTTCTTTCTCCGATTACCTGGTATTGTCAACAGATTACATATATTTCTCAATGCCTGTTACTGTCATCAAGTATTATTTGCTTCTTCAGCTTCTCTAATGTATATAAACAGCTATTTGTTTCAGCTGCAGCATGAGTGTTGCCATCAATGGATATATATGTACATAATTTCTAACCTGCTCCTAATAGCATCAAATATTTTGTTTCTACCTTTACCGGTTAATATCAACACCTCTTTTCACTTCATATTCTCATCCTTGAGCCATGCTTCCAATCTCGGAATCAATCCATATATCAGCACGACCTCCAGCTCAACCTTTAGTTCTTTTACTACGGCAGGTTTTACGCTCAGAGACCTGATGAGAGCGCTTGTTCACCGCCGAGGTTACTAAGTTCAGTCTCCAGAACAGCCTTGGGCTCAATACGGAGTTCCCTGAAGAACATATTTCCATTAAAGCAATCATTTGCAGGGTTACAGCGTACACTTATTGCTGCAGCGTAATCCCTCGCTGGAGACTTGTGTCTATGTCTCCAACTGTCGCTTGCTCCGCACTTCTATACGATACGAGCGTGTGAGAAATGCCACGTTGGATTTGTATTGTGCGCAATATCTTTCACTCTGAATGAGTATTGAAGTTTTGCTTCGTGTAGAGTAGTGTTCCCTGTGAATGCTGAAGTTCTGTTTAGTGCGTACAGAATATCGTAAATGATTATTGAAGCGCTATATAGTATAGATCTTCTTTCACTGTTCTGATTATTGAAGATTTTTATAGTGCATCACTTTGTCTACTGTAAACTAGCATTTTAAGTTCTAAGCGGTGAAAATATTATGCACTGGAGATAAGTGTCGAACAATTATGTTTAGCTCTGCATTGTGAAGAGTATAGTAATGGAATATGCTCAGCCAAGGAAGAATTTTGCTGTATGTAAACGAGTTTTTCCTCATTCTCTCTCAATCAGCAAAATTTGCACTCTAATAAAAGAATATACGCTCATCACAAACGAAGTGGCTTAAATTAGTGTATTTTAGACGAATGTTTACGTTCACTGCTTTATATTTACCGTGAGTGCCTCAAGTTTTATACAATTATTTTGAATGCGTTATCTATTTTACTCCAAGTGTGGAAAAGAGAAACGTACAAGACTATAAAATATTTTCCTGAGCCTTACTAAGGAAACGCCACCAAGTAGTTCTGTCAGCTAAGCAAGAAAAAAAAATCAGCTTTCACTTGCGGTCGTCTGGTGTCGAAAACTGCACTGTTCTTTTTTTTTTATTTCTTCCAAGAGTATTGCGACTGCAGATGGTAACTTAGAAATTTTTCTAATTCGACATGGCACATGTTCTTTTTGCAACGTGTCACAGAGAGATGGTAGCCGCATCGCATGGCACTTTCTACAGTGAGAAACTCTGAAGAGCGTCATGTATAACCGGCAGTAGATACATCAACCCCACGTATGTTCAAGTGGTTGGCAGGGTTTTGAGACTTGACGTGCTGCGTTAAATTATTAGTGCAGAGGTAAAGAAAATATCACTTTACGGAATATTTAGTTGACTATCATTTTTAGCTTTTTTGCATGTCGAAATGGCATACTGAAGCAAAACTGTTTGGAAGTTCCGAGTCTCCTATAGCTTTTAGGTGTCATTTCGATACTTTAGAAGATTACAGCAAATGGATAATTACTGGAAATTTTAATATATATACAGGAGCCTTTGCTCACGAGCTTTTGGCGGCCAGTCGTAAAAAAAAAACTTCAGCTATTTCATACCATCTCATCACTTCACATTAATTTAATCCATAATGAATAATGTACAGTTTTCTACTCAACATTTTCACTCGATTCGAAAAAGTGAATGTGTTCACCTCTCAGTATTTTTTACATTTTGTTAAACTATTTAAATACTGCATTTTCCCAAATATTTATAAGTAGCAATTTTTCCGGCTATTAAAATATACGCACAGAGAAGGGTTTTATTGGATTATACAACATTTCCAGTATTTTCATAGCTAGTGATAATTCCAACAGTGGGGCATCGTGCCACTGCACAGCAACTAGCTGCAACTTTAATTAATTGGTGTTAGACATGCATATTCGCTTCTGCATTTTGGATTATGATTTATTGTGATCATATATGCATGTATCTAATTGGCCTAATAGAGGTAGACCCCCTCCGAGAACCTTGTAGGTTAGGAATGCAAGGACTGGTTCTGCCATAGTATAATAAGTATTTCGGTATATATACGGGTTCACTATATACTAAGCTTCATATAACACTAGTAGAACCAGTCCTAGCCTACCTAACCTACAAGGTTGGTGGGGTAAGAGCTCATTGGAAGGGGTGCTGTACCAGGGTGGATGGTGGCAGCACAGAAAATTTGGGACGTTTATCTGTCGAGAAATGGGCGTGCGTTCCAACGTAGACTTATTTTTCTTCAAAATGAGACCAAATTTGCGCAAATCTATGGTGTTTTCAATGTTTTTTTTTTCGTCATTTGAAGCTAACAGGCCGTTAGGTGGCCTGAATTTTTGGTACCTCTATCGAGACGCCGGCCACTTAACAGGCCGTATAGGAATATTCGTGGACATCTAATAGGCCGCATCGAATTCTATATACTATGTAAGTTTTTAAAACATTGCCAGAAAATATTAAAGAGCCAACCTTCTGCTTACAAGAAAATTAAAAATCAGTGCCGATTAAAATTAACCCTTAAATTAAACGTAAATTCAACCTGAAAGCGCACACAACTAGAAAACCTTCATGCACTGGTTCGTGGTGCTGATATATGTCGGATTGCTGAAATAGTAGTGCGCGGCTGCAGTCCACCACAGATATCCAGAGCTATGGCATCAAAAAATAAATGATGACTGCAACCTCCTAACGGTCCCAGTTCTTTGTTAGCTCAGGGGCCTCGCAGTGGGCTATAAATGTCAGAAACGCTGGCGCTGCACTCCTGTGCATGACAACACAAGTGCGATTATTATTTCGTTAATAATCTAACATGCCCGACGTGACAACCACTCAATGATTTGATCTTAGCACGCCTATGACACTACCCTCCTGATTTGTACAATATATATATGTATATATATATATATATATATCACTTAGCAATCGTCACAGCAGTAAGTAGACTATGTTATAAAGAGCCACCCAGTGACTTTATCTTAGCATACGCAAGCCTAGCAAAAGTGATCATGAGGGTCCAGGTATGCAGGTGTGGGCTCCATGAATGAGCGCTTCCGGAGGAGCGGACCGATCGATATGGGAGACACGACAGAGCGCCGGCAGCAGCCCTTGATTTCCTCCCTACGAGGATCACGCCCTCAGATCGGACCAAATTGTTGGTCCAATTTGAGCTTCTGCAGATTTTCTCGTACCAATTGGCAGGGCGGTGGGAGGAGCCCGAGAGAGAGTGTTGTACTTATTTCTTTCCAGTGATTCGGTTAGAAAAATTCGTCACTGAAGGATGTAATGGCAGGCAGTTAATGACATGGCAGAGAGGGCGCAACGTGCCTCCTTTGGTGTACCAACACGCAAATTGCCAGGCGATGCAGATATGCTGGAAAGGACAGCTGAAAAATATGAAAAACTAAACACAGAAAATATAAAATATATTCATATAAATATGTTAAATTTGAGGGTGAATCGTGCACAAGATGCACTAAGAAAGCTCTACAGTGACAGTGAACCAAAGCGTGCACTATGTAAAACGCATAATAGACAAACAGTAGAGATCCCTAATGTACGGTAATACACATCAGAAAGGGAATGATCTTAGAGAAAACCCTTGAAATATATTTTGAAAAATATTGAAATTATGCATGTGCCATAACTACTGTGCGACATGGGAAAACCTACACCAACATAGTGATGTATCCTTAGGCTCTCACATAGACCCTGAATACTTTTTGTTCAAAAAATAAAATATTCTATCAGATAATGTATTTTATCAGCAGTTTTATCATCATATACTGTTAGAAGAAATTTATACGAAATAGATCGTGCTATGCGTTCTATAACATAAAATAAATTTTTCTTACAAACGGCAGATTACAATCCTTCAGTGGCGTGTGAATATGAGCTCTACACACACTCAAACTTTGGCTTACAAAATATTCATGCGCAATTAGTAAACTGTGAACTAACACCTGCTCTGTATTGCTGTGATAACGAAAGATATGTGACAGCTGTTCAATTATTGTTGCTCCAATGGTGGAAAAGCTTTTCCTTTTACTGTATAATTAAATATGGAGCCCACACGACAACAAAGAAAAAAACCTTGAAAAAGTAGCATTACAATAGTTCGCAACTGATGCTGAAACTCCATAACTTATTGCTAGTAAGATGTTAGGTCTTATATTCTACGTCACGCATGTAAAACGAAAAACTTGACAGGCATGCAGACAAAATTTTCCGGTCAGTAAAGAAAGCCTTGCATCAAAACTCAGCCGCCCTGACAGATAAGTGTAACACTCGCTAATAAAAGGAAGCAGTGAGGGCTTAGCAACCGTGAAAGAAATTTGTCTGTATTTAGAGCGAGGGAAGACGAGGAAGTGAGTCAGTAGAGCACGGGAGGAGCGGAAGTTCGGTCGCGTGACAGCATCTCACTGCCAAAGACAGCTGTAGCTCGCTGCAGACAGACTGGCAAGGTGTGCCAGCTAACCTTGAGGCAATAACTAGCGCGTCAAATCACCGATTGACTTAATAAGCCTTGCAGAAAAAAAGCCAAGACAAAGCTGATAGAAATGTAGGTCTGTGGGCCTGGGTGGGGCTCCTCAGCGGGGACTAGAGCGTGGCAGCGCAGGAGCTTCT
>LQNS02278187.1:5694007-5728440 GCA_001587735.2 Parhyale hawaiensis
GCAAACACAAAGAACTTAGTGCAATTCTACACAGTGAGCGTCCGTGAACAGAACGCCAACACTCACTAATTCAACGCTATCGATTAATGCAATTAAATTGCGGAGAAAAATCCGAAGCAATTCGCTACCGCAGCAACTGCAGCTGGCCAGCTAGGAGACAGAGACGCTGAGGCCGGCCGTCGCTTTACAACCATCAAGTCGATTCTGTACACCAGCTAGAGGGCAACAGTGGCACTACACCAGTTATGCCAGCCTCCGCAGAACATTGCGCACAATAAACTGTAGTCGGCAAGAAGGACTGCATCTTAATAAGCTAGTAGATTATTGATTAAAATGAAAATAATCAGATATATAAGGCGCTTTGCTCTATGCTCTTTCTCATCGTGATCAATGACTTGGAGATACAAGGTAAAATTTTGGTTCCTTCTTTTGCAGACGGTTCACTAATGTTAGCCGCTAAACAGTCAGTGTCAGACGCACTCGCGGTTAAAAAGTTGAATGTCCAACATCTTTTAGCGTTTATCAGACAACATGACCTTCAACGAAACAAAATTTGAATTGTTACGATACGATGATAATTCTTCTCTTATTGAATCAGCATCCTACACACAATTTACGGAAGTGGAATCGGAAATAAGAAAGTGTTAAGGGGCCTTGGAGTGAGAATACAAGATAGCGCCACTTTTAAGGAACACATGGCGAGAGCTGTGAACTTCGGCAAGGAATGAAGCAGAAAGGTGCTTCGGACTGTCTCCGTCGCGAAAGGCAGACATGGATGGAAACAACTGTTACTGCCTACGATTGAATACTGCTTCTCTCATTGGATGCCGAGCAAACGGAAAGACCTATACCACCTCTAGGCTCTCCAGAGATCGTTCAGCGCCAAAAAATGCGAAGAATCCAAGGTATATACAGACTATCACGAGACTTACTTTGAAATGTACTCGTTCAGCGCCAAAAAATGCGAAGAATCCAAGGTATATACAGACTATCACGAGACTTACTTTAAAATGTACTCTATCACAAGGAGCTTCGAGTTCTTCACTATCATATATTACTGGAAAATCTAGAAGGAATTATTGTGAATGTAAACGAGGAAAATATCGCGAGATACTCGGAGCGTAGATACTGGTTGTCTTTGCGAAGTAAGATTCTGATCAATCTGACGGCGAAGCAGCTGTAACAAAATATTTTGATAGTTTCGCCGTCCGGATCGCAAGATAGTACAACAAAATGCCCCGTCATCTTTGAAACGCCAGCCGTGAAGTTTCAATCTCATTGAACTCATAGCTACTGAAAGTACCAGACATGTAAGGTGTAAGTGGTTACGTGCATTGTAGTGATAACTGGCTGCCAGCTCAACCGCTGGTCACTGAAAGCAATATAACCTCTGCACATGATACGTTGCGTGCATAACGTCACCTGGTGATGCTTTGGAAAACAGCACAGGTATGGTCATAATTGTTTACAAGATGGTTTGCCATCAATGCTATATCACTCTACGAGTCTTTTTTTAAAGAAATAATTTGTTCGGGTAGCTATAACTGAGTGTCTTGGATATTTTATGATCATCTACTTTTCACTCTGAACTGTCTCCAAAAGTTCTCTTTCCTTCCAAAATTCTCTCCTAGTTTAAATTTTTATTCCTGCGCCACGCTGACTACTAAGGATATCAGACCGGAAGAAAGAAGATAAATTAATATCTATTCTCTAGTCTGCTAAAATCAAAATGCATCTTTTCATGTTTTTTACTTATTTTCTTGGAGAGGGAGAGTGTTGCATTATGTCTCTTAAGCGTCCCTTAAATAAAGCGTCGAATCATACATGGGAATTTCACGGTGTAGTGAATAAGGAATCTAAAATATCTGAGCAGAGAGAAAGATATCAGGCGTGCTTGGAAGGTGTATGGCTCGGTAGAATTGACACGTCGCTGCTTTATTTGCAATGTTATCCCTCTTCTGGAATACTGCTCCGTAGTCTGGGGTTCCGCTGCTGATTGTCATCTGTATTTGCTTGACAAAGTGATTCGTCGATGTGCGTTCAAGCTGGATGGTGTTGTGCCTTGTGATCTGGCGCATCGTCGCAAGGTTGGTGGGGTCTACTTTTTGTATAAAATTTATAACTGCCTTAGTCATCCGCTGTTTGATTTTTTCCGGAGTCATTTGTATACTCGGGTGAGGTGTACTGGTGCTCTTTATGAGTTGCCTTGGAACAGTTACGATGCCGTACGGGCCAGTATTCTCGTTCGGTTCTTCAATCGTGTGTGGATGGTTAGAATGGTCTCGATGGCTCTGTCTTTGCTGGTGCGGATAGTGGCAGCTCTGAAGTAACTGTAAACAGAGCTATTCTGTAATGTCGGATCTGCTCTTTCTTATTTTCTTTTTTTTTTTTTTACTTACTGTGAGAAACTGGCCCGTTAGTTCTGTATATATAGTGAGAAACGTATAAATTACTTCAGGAAGTACTCGATAAGTGGGTATGGTGACAAAACCATGTTTATAATAATAATAAAAAAGAGAAAAAGAAGAAGTAGAAACTGCAAAACAAACCTATAATGTAACCTAAGATTAATATTGGACTCTACAACAAGGTCCACATTAGGCCCTTCAACACAGCTCACACTCACCCCCACTACGATCCCCACGTTAGGCCCTACGTCGCACCTCACATTAGGCCCCACTACGAGCCCCACATATAATTGGCCCCACTACGAGTCCCACATTAGGCCCACAAGCTACCCCACTCGAGCGAGGCCCAGAGTTCGCGTGTCCCACCGCCCCAGATTTGCTGGCCACACAGCAGCCATGTCGCTGCGATTTCGTGTTGCTCCAAAGTTCTGTGTGACTTCAGCAAAAGTTGGCAATCAAGAGTCTGCGTGCCCAACTTAATCAGTGGCTTCTTTTATTAAACCGAAACAGTTCGCACGGAGCGTCTTTTGCAGAGCAAACAGTTGACGTACAAGCTCTTATGTACGTTGTGCTTAGTTTATTTGCCCTATGATAAGTAGCAACAGACCTACTGTACGCTCTGCAAGTTGTCCCAACTACGAAATATCGGACTTCTGGTAGGTTTCTGATTATGATGTTTGTATACTATATTATGTATATCCGTTATATACATACATAATATAATGGATCATATATATTTATAACATCTAGATATGTATGTATGAGAAATCGTGAATCGTGTAAGAAGCCAATGAATTAAACATTGCAATGTAATTGCAGATATTGAAATTTAGCCTAATTATCAGATAGTTAACTTATTTCAGTTTGCATATGTTTTGTAATTGCATATAATGTAGGAAATTTATATGATCTCTCCTATACGTGCAGTGGCGATTCGTTACTCGAATTTTATTCCTCTCTGCAAGAAGTACCATTATAGAAAATTTGATGTAAAGAACAACTCTGCGTTATGAGACTACTCTAAAAACATGCGCCCATTATTATCTTCAATATTATACGTAATTCGCATTAAGTTACCAACGCCCATTACTCGATCCTCTACCGACTTTATCTTCTACTGAGGCTACATTCGTATGATCGCAAGATTAAGTCTTTCAGGCTTTACCTTACTAATCTCGTACTATAATAGTTTCATTGAAGGAAAACTTCCTTTTGAAAAAAATAAAGGATTATAACCTGCGTACGAAGTGAGAGAGGTGATAATGTTTTCGTTGAAGATTTAAGTATATACATATATTTGTAGATATATATAGATCTATATATTGTCTGTCCACCCAAAAACAGGTAGAAGGAGTTGAGTAATGTTTATAGCTTTTTACACGGTGGTTGGTGAGTTAGATTAGATACGCGGCAGTAGACGAACCAACAGGCCAGGCCCGTTCCCAAAGAGACACTGGAACTTACGCCCCGGCCCTCTATGAGCTATTGCCATTATGTTAGTAGGACATAGAGGAAAGGAGAAAAGAGAAAAAAAGGGGAAGAATCCCTGCCAAGAGACGATCATGAATGCACGCAAGAACGATCAAGAGCCGATGATATGCGGAGCTTAGAGATGTCAAACTATGTAGTTGGAGAGGGAGAGAGAAAAAGACGGCTTAAGGTGGCCTGGGAAGCTTTGGCTGTTAAGAGTTTGCGACTCCTGTAGGAGGAGTTCTTAGCTGTGGAGGATGTCTCTCCCAAAGTATGACAAGACGATTTTTAAACGCGTTGACTGACTCCGCACTAACGACATCGGATGGGAGGCTATTCCAAATGCTGTCTATGAAATACGGAAAGAACTTCTGACTTAAGGTCGTTCTTCGAGCTTTATTTTATGCTGGAGTTTTTGAATTGACAGTTGTTTCGCAAGCGATCAGTAAGGTCTCTTTCAATGAGTCCCGTTGTAGGTACGTCGTTGAAGCCATTCAAATACTTTGATATTGAATGTTTCTATTAGTTTCCCCCTGAGTCGTCTTTGTTCCAGAGAGATCAGACCCAGTTCTTTTGGGCGACATTCATACTGCTTGTTTCGCAGCTGAGGTATCAATTTCGTTGCTCTGCGTTGGACTCTTTCTAAGTTATCGATATCTTTACAGAGATGTGACGACCAGAATTGAACAGCAAATCGTAAGTGTGGTCGTACTAATGCCTTGTACAAGGGAGAGATGATGTCCTTGGGCTTGTATTCAAAATTTCTGATGATGAATCCCACTACTCTGCTTGCCATTTTTACACTGTTGACCTAGATGTGACCCATGGTAAAAACTTAGCCTAGCTGGCGATCAAAAGTGACGGCGTTGAATTTGCCTCCACCGCGGCAGATTGTCTTACACCACGAGGCGTTCTATTTTTCCTATGTTAATATTGAAGCTGTACTCTGTTGGATCGGGGCTGTGCCCTAACCTTGTTCATCAAAAATTACTACGTTGAATCACCCCCACCGCGGGTGATGGTTTCAAGCCACGAGATGTTCTAGTTTTGAATATGACTTTATCTTGTCGATACTTCAGGGAAGCGAGTTCACGTTAACCCTTAACCGGGTACTTACAGTCAAAACTTCCACAAATACTACATAATCTCCCTCCTTAGAATAGAGCCTTCACCGGGCGCCACGTGATTGGGTTGTTTCCAACACTTGCATTGCGATTCAGGATGGCAAATCCAATGCTCCAGGCTGAAACTCCGGGCAAGTCAATCCTTAAGTCTTAATTTTACCTTCTAATCGAACACACGCATTTTAGAAAGAGCCAATGACAAACTCGTGAAGTGTGTCTAAACGCAGTTGAGGCTCACACCAGGCAGAGCCGTTGCCAAGGTCTAAAAATGGCGATTGTGTTTCTCGTACGGTCGACATCCTGGCTCTGGGAGCCATTAACCTTGAATGAACACATTTTTAATGTATCAATGAGCAGCATTAGCACTCAATTTAGTTCGCTGCGCAGGGGATTTGACCCAAACACTTTATGAACCATCATGAAATATCAAAGATCATTGAACTCATCTCTCAGTTATAGGCTGAGAAAAATACTGCTCTGGTGTCCCATTAGAGCCGTCCTGCGTACCGAAAGAGAAAGATAGGGTAAGCGTGTTGTGTGAGTAGTTGTTAGTGCTGCCGTCTGAATGGGCAAGGTGCTGTGGCTTAGGATAATTCTTTCATTCAGTTGTAGTAAAATATTCCAATAGCCTCACCGCCTGATGAACAAAATAACTAATCATTTAAAATACTCGATGATCGTTGAATCTGTGAAAATAAAGAACTTACTGAACCGTTACGAAACGTGCCGGACGGTCGAGCTGTAAGCGGTTGCGTGCAGTGTGGAGATAATTCGCTGCTGGCTGTCCCGCTGGGCATTGAATGCTGTATCACCTCTGTACAAGACGAGCGAATTGCGTAACAGCCCCTGGACCTCTAGCCTGAACAACTTCAAAGGCAGAGTCTGCTGAAATATATGAGTCAGGAAGGACTGTATACCGTCCCTTTTGATCATTGATAAGAATGCTGCAAAGTAAAAAGTTTCTCCAAGCGCTTGGACTTGCTAACATGTGTCAATGGTAGCTGCACTGTATGTACGTGTAACCAGAGACACAAAAGTTTATTGCAGTGTCATTTGTGACAGCACTCGAGAGCAAAAGAAGAAAAATCACTTAATGACAGGCGAGTCCCGACAACTGATGGCAGAAATCGATTCTGTGACACCCGCTTCTTTAGAGCTTCTCTTAACATTGAAAGTTTCACGTAGAACAGTTAAAGCTTCTTTGCAATACTTAAATTTCGTTTGCTTAAACCTCTGTAGAAGTATACATTCCAAACAGTTAACTGTTCTAGATCGAAGAAAAGGAAACAGGAAAAAATAAAAACTAACAGGGAGTTAGAAAACCGAAAGCAAAAAGTTTTGATACGAGGAGACAGTGAAACAAATGCACATCTCACGACAGAGAACAAACAATGATGAGTGCTACCATCTACAATATAAAAAAGTTCTCTGCATTTTTATCTGTTTATTTGTTTATTTTTTATTTGTCTGTATGTGTATCTGTACATTTTCTGTAAAGCTAGAAGAAAGCAGATAGGCAAAAATTAAGCCAGGTTGCAGACAATGGCAAAGTGTACGGCAACCTAATCTCTGGATGCCCTTCTTGGCCATTCTTGCATTGCCAACGTTGGAATCGAAGCACTGAAGTTATCTGAAACTTCATTCACTTATGCCTCATGACTCTTAGTTGCTTCCCGCAGATATAATAATATCGCTGCATTATATACGCTTCCAACTTTATTTAATTTATCGGCGAAACAGCTTTTCATTCAGCAAAAAAAAATCTTCCTGTATGATATCCTAGTGTATCTATGATACTGAATCTAATTCAATATTTTGTGTGATGATTGACTACCTGCAGAATAGAATTCAATTTCTTCCAGTTCAGCTAGAGAACAGAAGAGTTTCACTTCGCTGCGGGTAGACAGCCACGTACGACCATCTCCGATGTTCCTTAAGTTTAGCAACGTCCCGTCAATTTTGACGGCCAGCTACATTAATTATGTTATAAGTTATAATAAAGCACACCACTTTATACATTGATGTTGGCATCTGTCCTTATGGTCGTTGGGTACCATCTTTTTCTCTCTTCTGCATTCTTCCCGCCTTTATTTTTCTTTCTGTTTTTTCCTCAAATATTCCCGTGTTTTATCAATACAATGAATTTAGTTTTCGGGATAATGGAGACTTAAATTTTAGCCCATAATCAACTCCACTTCGGCAATCGAAAAGACCACGAACTTCTAGACATTGCCTGTAGACCAGCAAGTGGTCATGATACTTTCATAAAGTGACCTACTTCGGTTAAAAGAAGATATGTATACTTCGAGGGAATCTATTATTATCTATTTCAAATTTATGTATGGAAAATCAATTACATGCAATCGCTTCAAAACCAAGTAACTGCAAAGCTACGGATTGCTAAACGTATTTTCATTCTTCAATAAATTTAATGACTGTGAAAGTAGAACATTAAAATAAATTTCAGAGAAACCCTTGAAACTGACCCGGTCTCGCTTTCCAGTATTTTTGATAATTACTTTTCCAGCATTGCAGTTCAAATTGAGAGGACAATTCCTACTTTTGACACCAGCCCTGCTTCATGGACCGATCCTTCCTCGCTCGTCCTGCTACTGAATCCTAGGTTAACACTATCTTTCCATCCCTTAAACTGAATGGAGCTCCTTTGCATGAAATACCTAACTTCATATATAAGAGAATTTCGGGTATTATATCTGGAAGAGTAGCTAACCTGGTTAATGAATTCATATCCACTGGTATTTTACCTGATGTATTGAAAATTGGCCGGGTAGTTCCTATTTTCTAAAATGGTGACAAAACAGCCGTTGCTAACTATCGACTATAGTCTGACCATTTTATGAAGGCGGTTCGGTCGTGGTCAAATTCCTCTATAGCGTTGCCAATGCTTTGGGTATTGCTGAAATTTTGTTTGGTCCATATCATGGCCCCGCCCACTACCTGTATATAGAGAAATCTCAGAAATACCCACAGAAGTGTCACCGCTGTAGAGGAATTTGACCATGACCGAACTACCTTGATAAAATGGTCAGACTATAATATCAACTCTTCCTATTCCTAGTATGTTTTTTGAAAAGCTCATGTATGAGCTTATTTGGTCTTATTTAGATGAAGTTTTGAATTTTATGCCAAACTCAGTCTGAATTTAGATCTGAATAATGTACCTCTGATACAATTTGTAAAGTTTGGATTATGTTTGTGCCTCTGGTGAGAACGGGGATTCTTTTTTTTTTTTTCGCTAAGCACTGGACAAGGTAGACCATAGAATTCTCTTAGAAAAACTGCGGTTAGGTACTTGGTTTTTGGGGACCAGTGGGAAGGTGGTTTCAGTCTCGCTTATAAAACAGGATGCAATATGTGAGTGTAATGAATGCACGTTTTGTTTGCTTGTAAACCATGACAAGTGGTGTACCACATGGGCCAACACCTGGACCATTACTCATCTTACTTTATATTAATGATATGCATTGTTCCGATACCCTTCATATTATTTACTATGATGATGATACCACAGTGTTTTTTGTACGATAAAAATCTTCAGTCTGCCGCAGCACATCTAAATAGTGAACTAAACAAAATTGACACTCGGTTACAAACCCATAGCCTATCTTTACACACAAGCAAAACTAAATTTCTACTTATAATTAAGAAAAAAGATATTACTGACCCGGTAATAGTAATTCGTAACAGTAAGTGAGATAACTTGCTCAGTAAAATTTCTCGGTAGTTTGCTGGATGACAGACTGTCGTTCCAGGAGCAGGGTGCCCAGGTGGTGTCCAGGCCGAGTCGGGCGCTGGAAGTAATTCGTAGACTGTCCTTCACAGTTCCAGTGCATCTATTACGTTCTTTGTACTTCTCTTTGTTTTACAGCCATATGACCAATGGTATCATTGTATGGGGGCACCGCAGCAAGATGGTAGCGGATAGTGTGGGTGACCTTCAGCGGCGAGTATTTAAACTCTTGTGCCTTATAATGCAGTGAAGGACTGCAAGATAACGATCGGCTCCTAATTCACATTGCCATAGGTGCTAAACTATACCTGCGTTCTTAAATTATTTAACGTTCTCCGTGGCAGTCATCAATATTTCCTACAAAAAAAAAACGTTACAATGTCAAGTGCACCACAATTATTTAACGTGGAATATTCAGCACGGTGAAGTATCAAACTAACATCGTCGCACAACGACGGGACAATAACTTTTTGAAGGAAGCAATTATTAAATACTGCAATGAATTACCACTGAACATACGCAACGCCGATTCAATTCCTACCTTCAAGTCAAAAGTAAGAAAACATTTAGCCCAATCCTAGTTATCTCATCACTTACGCTTAACGGAAATTTGATTTGGTTAGTTAGGCTTACCCAATCTGGATTACGGGGAATAGCGCTTTTGGGTGAGCGTCAGCATCGGCCACGGCTGGCCTTCGAGGCCTCTTTCTTTCGTGTCTACTTCGCTGCCTTCGTTTTTCATGCTTGCGCTAGTGGTGCCTTGCTCTCTTCTTCCTTATTTTTCACGACTGGCTGTTTCTGTGCGCGTAGCTCTGGTGCGGGAGCACCTCCGTGCATGGGTTCCGCGTCTCTGTCAGCATGCTGTTGCCGCTTAAACTTCTTCATCTGTTGGATCTCCTTTGCAACGGGGTTGAGGCCTAAGCGTCGCAACATATCACTACTCATCAATTGTATATATATAGCCTAAATTAAACCTTGACTGCAGTCCACGTGTATAGTTTGCTCTTCAGGGCGCCCACTATCATTGGCTGCTGGGACAGCTGCGGGCCGCAGCTCGCGTTAGTTAAGTTTGTGAGTTGGTCACGGCCTTTCGGTCACGAGCGCATTGCTGTTACAATCATCTGTGGAGAACCTCACAAACGTTATAATGGACCTACTATATAGTTTTCACTGGCCGTGTTATGCAGTTTTTCGCAAATAATTCTTAAACGAATTGTCGGATCACTATGGTATTCCGACACAAAGCCTTTTGCACCCCTACCTAATTTATGGCCCGCATAGCATATCGCTATATGTGTATACACGTTCGGACGACGACACAGTGTCGCCAGGAGCCGAAACATCTGTATTTTGCCAAAAAATATCTGTAGATCTAAATACTTTCACTAAC
Organism: Parhyale hawaiensis; assembly: GCA_001587735.2. Taxonomy (NCBI): domain Eukaryota; kingdom Metazoa; phylum Arthropoda; class Malacostraca; order Amphipoda; family Hyalidae; genus Parhyale; species Parhyale hawaiensis. Next base: position 5,704,151 of record LQNS02278187.1, read on the forward strand.
GTGTCTTGTCTGTCATTTGACAATAAATTATGTTACAGACAGTTTCGAACGCTGTAAGTGATACGGCCTATGGCAAACTATACCCTTCGATCGATTATAGCTTGTATAAAGATACCAAACTACGGTAGCCACATCCGACGCACACTCAGAACTGTGGCGTAACTCTGTATATAATAGTGGATCTAAAAATCGCTCTTTTATCTATTTTTCTGGCATTAAGATAAAGAGATTTTAATACTGATCTACAAATCTCCAGATTTTTTCTCTCCAAAGATGCCCAAGATCTCAGATATTTGGATTGATTTGTTTTAAATTCATGAAATTTCAAAAGATTCCTATCAGAATTTTCTCGTGGATTTAACCAATTTTTTTTATTCTTAAATAATTGCGATAAATGAACCTTTGTCATTGTGCCTATTCTTCTTTGTGAAGTCCGTTAATTTATTTCTCGCCAAAAATTCCTAGCAGGCAACTTTCTAACAAACTACCGATCAGTTCCAGTGTTGCCAATTTAGCCGATTGCACCCCGTCTTAGCCGAGAGCGCTTATAGCCTCTAGCTGGTAGCCGAAAATTCAGCCAATTCTGGTGTGCTCCTTGCCAATTTTTGGCAGTTTTGGTGCTATCCTGCATGGATCTGAGGCAATTGCACTCAATACCTTCTCATAAACCTGCATATAAAGAATGGCATTGCTCCAATGTCAAAATATTTTCCCACTACGCCACTGTTCTGAGCGTTTGTCGGATGTGGCTACCGTAAGTAGGTACTTTGTTTACAAGCTATAATCGATCGATGGGTATTGTTTGTCATAGGCCGTATCACTCACAGAGTTTAAAACAGTTTGTAATATAATTTGTAGAGAAATGACAGACAAGACACGTTAGTGAAAGTATTTAGATCTACAGATATTTCTGGCAAAATACAGATATTTCGAGTCCGGTCTACAGACATTGCGCCTCGACAACCTGGCAACTCTGGGTCGTCGTCCGAACGAGTAGACGCCACTTTCTGGCTTCAGTTTAATATAGACCTAATATACGAGTAAACTCCTCTGTATACACATATAGCAATATGCTATGTAGGCCATAAATTAGGTAGGGGTGCAAAAGGCTTTGTGTTGAAATATCACAGTGATCCGACTATTCGTTTAAGAATTATTAGCGAAAAAGAGTGTAACTCGGCCAGTGAAAACCATAGTAGTGACCAAACAGCTCCTTCAGCTACCAGTGGGCTTAATACAATTACCTTATTTATAGAAATTGTCATAATTTTCACGATATATTAATCAACTTTATTTTTATAATAATGCTTTTCTAGTGTGCGTATCTTAGTTGTGAAAATAGATATCAATTAGAGGAACTATTGAAAACACTGACGTAACCCAACTTACGATCAAATAACTCATTAATATAGATTGAGTGTTATTGCCACACAATCTATAAGCACTTAGAAATAGTATTCTTCGTTTTGACAAAAAGGGTATCTAGTTTTTATATTAGTATTTCTCTTGCTCTTGAAAAATGTCTTTCATGTAAGATCATCTGAAGCGAATAACACCGTAGTACGAATGAGTGAAGTGACGTATTAAATCCTCGCAGATACCTGTAGATGAAGAAGAAATAAATGTAATGATCATTACTAATACAATTGTTATTATTTTACAATTATTTTTACCTATCAAACCTATTATTATTTAGTTTCTTCGAGTGAATCTCATTGTGTGTGCATGAGCCCAAGCCCGAATTAAAGCGTTTCTAACGGATAATTTTTACTCGCCTTCGTACTTATTTACCCACTGTACACATTTATATCAAGTCTCTTCTATGGCAGAGCGTTGAGAAGCGAACTGAACGTATCGCGCGCAGCCGCAGGCACGCATGCGTCAGTGAAAGTGACTCGCTACTGCGCCCTGTAGTGCACCTGCGCCATGCTCCGCCGCACACTTTGCGCATTATTATGGTGCATGCGCCAGCCAATACTCTGTGCAGGTCTTAGGCCAATATGCAACTGTGTGGGTACCTTCGTCGTCCTCCTATATGCGACAGTGATTATACTGACTTTATTCGTCCTCCTATATGCGACTGTGATTATACTGACTTTATTCGTCCTCCTATATGCAACTGTCATTATACTGACTTAATTCGTCCTCCTATATGCAACTGTGATTATACTGACTTTATTCGTCCTCCTACATGCGTCTGTGATTATACAGACTTTAATCGTCCTCCTATATGCGACTGTGATTATACAGCCTCTATTCGTCCTCCTATATGCGACAGTGATTATACTGACTTTATTCGTCTTCCTATATGCGACAGTGATTATACTGACTTTATTCGTCCTCCTATATGCAACTGTGATTATACAGACTTTATTCTTCCTCCTATATGCAACTGTGATTATACAAACTTTATTCGTATTCCAATATTCGACTGTGATTATACTGACTTTATTCGTCCTCCTATATGCAACTGTGATTATACAGACTTTATTCTTCTTCCTAGATGCAGCTGTGATTATACTGACTTAATTCGTCCTCCTATTGCGAATGTGATTATACTGACTTTATTCGTCCTCCAACATGCGAATGTGATTATACTGACTTTATTCGTCCTCCTCTATGCGACAGTGATTATACTCACTTTATTCGTCCTCCTATATGCAGCTGCGATTATACAGACTATTTTCGTCCTCCTATATGCGATTGTGATTATACTGACTTTATTCGTCCTCCTATATGCGACTGTGATTATACAGACTTTATTCATCCTTCTATATACGTCTGTGATTATACAGACTTTAATCTTCCTCCTATATGCGACTGTGATTATACAGACTTTATTCTTCCTCCTATATGCAACTGTGATTATACTGACTTAATTCGTCCTCCTATATGCGAATGTGATTATACTGACTTTATTCGTCCTCCTACATGCGAATGTGATTATACTGACTTTATTCGTCCTCCTATATACGACAGTGATTATAGTCACTTTATTCGTCCTCCTATATGCAGCTGTGATTATGAAGACTTTATTCGTCCTCATATATGCGATTGTGATTATACTGACTTTATTCGTCCTCCTATATGCGACTGTGATTATACAGACTTTATTCATCCTCCTATATGCGACTCCCAAACAAAATTTAAGGCCGCCACGGCGCTACCCGACACCTAACTTGCAGTTCTAACGTCTGCGGCGACTCTGCTTTTTGATAGGGCTGTTAGGATATCTTACTCGTCCACCCATATGCAGCTGCGAGGGTATCTTATTCGTCATTGTATATGAGACTGTGAATGCATCATGGTTGTCCTCCTTTACGCGACTTTGAGGGTTCCATAATCGTTCTCCTATATGCGACTGTACGGGTACAATAATTGTCCTCCTATATGCGACTGTAGGAGTGCAGTAGTTGTCCCCCGTATATATATATATATATATACGACTATAATACTCTGTCTCTGTCGTCCCCCATATACGACCGTAGGGGTACTGTAGTCGTCCTCCTATTTGCAACTATGAGAGTACCATGCTCCTGCCTCTGGTGTTTAATGAATCTGATTGAGAACATACATAATTATACAGGATACTAAGCCGCAACTATTGTTTCAAATTATCAATTGAAAATAGAGTATATTGAGACACTACATGCGTTACTAGGTAGTACCTTGAGCTTGAAGAGGATAATCACCTGTGATTGAAGTTTGCGATTTCATTCAACGCTCCATGTGATTTGGGCATGTGGAGAGACACTCGTATTTAGATGTTTTATTTGAAAACTACGACAGTCTTCTTAATTATAGTGAGAAAATTATAGATATTCTATGGCTGTTACTTTATCTGCTTGTGCTGTTTACTCTCGCTTATTTACACCAGCGATGCCGAAGTAGAAAATTGTGAGGAGAAAGTCATCGGGACGTCCGTAGAAGGGTACAATACCGTCAGAGGTTAATGAGTGCGCAAGATTATGCAACGATCTTCTCAGTTGCTCATCAGAGTAGCACAAATTGCTAGATAAAGTGGGCCACTTGCGGCCATACTTGCATCCCTGCGGCCCGTACACAGGCGTAAACAGGGCTGCACGTCAGAGTTTCCTGCAGCCTTTTTGTTCTCTGGAAGCTAAGCGGCAGGGCTGCAAATATGGCCGCAAATGCCCGCCACTGTTCTAATTTTTTTAAAAACTGAGGCTTTTGAATAACATGAAAAGTCTGCATTGCCTTGAGAAAGTTCCGGTTCTTCACGAGCGTGATGGTTACAGCATGCAGACTTAGCCTTATTTTAACCAAGTTGTAAAATTTTAACTCCACGTATTGTACTGTAACTCCGAGCATTTTTGTCCCATGGGACAATATTGTACAAGCATACGCTGCCGAAGTGGGTTAAGATGCTATCATAATTTCTAAGCCGAATTTCCCTACCAATAGCGCGCGCTCGATCGTGCAGGACCATCGAGTAAGGTCATTGGGTTCTGTAGTTAAGGTCTGTAGTTAAGCCAGTAAGTATTTCTGCATAGTAATAAGTGTAAGTATCTTACTCTATAAAATGGCGCCACCTGCGTAGCCAGCACCTCAAACTTTGCGTTTATTTTAATCGCGTACATAAAACAAGTTCTAAATTTGGTCGGAAATAAAAATTTGGCAAATTGTTTTACAGGAAAATATCTTGAACGCGAAATTTCACCCCAGAAATTGGAAATAGATTTTCAATGGGTTGAATATTATTAAATGAAAGATTTCTGGTATCAAGAGCGCAATATATACTAGGTGGAGAGAGGGTCAGTGTCCTCTTTATTTTCATATGTAAAATTTTGGATGTTGTGTACAGTAATTTTTCATGTGGACTGCTCTCGGACTAGCTATAGCACCGCGTAAGATATGATAACAGGGTTCTGTTTCTGGGACACACATGTGGTATAGGATAAGCTTAACGATGAGAACAGTGTAAAGGTATCTTTCGATAACGGCTCCATAAAATGTCATTGAATTTTGACTGTGGTCCATGCATTTGAATATTCAGTCTTTTCCCAATCCCATAGATATCTAATCTAATATCCAACGAAAACTGAACCCGATGTTTGACCGCAATAACTTTCAATGTTTATACAACAGAATAACTTTAACAAAATACATGTTCTCTATTCAATAAAATGGAGAAGAAAATTGATGTTGGCTCTTTTCGACTCTCTTTAAAAGTGGTAATATCATTTTCCTAACTAATGCTTATTTGTACGTAATTTTTATTATTCGTTTATCGATATATTTATTTATAATTTTATATTTTGTACATCATATGCTAAGTTTTACAGTTACGGTTGTTTATAAAGCTCCTCAAAAATTCAAACTTCAGACGATCCTGTTCTATGTAAAGAAAACATTTTAGATTTATCTGGCCAACATAGAAATATTTATCTTGATGTAGGTACTTTGCAGCGGTTGCATAAGAATAACACTAGAGATATCTTTGCAGTATTTGAAATACTGCCCGCTTATAGATACATATAGAGCCCTTGTGTTTTGAAGGGCAATGGCGACCGCCACCTTAGCCTCGATCCTATGAGTGGATTGATAAAGGCCACTGATGAGGCAAACGATGTGTATGGCAGTGACGTAAGTCTTGAAAAGTTGATAATTATCCTTATGCTACCCGTTACAAATCGCCCTGCAGGTTGTACAAATACCAAAGCAATAAGAAATTAGAGTACTCTGGGAGCGCATACCTCCACCAAGCAAGGGAACGGTTACGAAAAAAAATTAAATTGGTTTCTGAGACCATGATTTTCTTTGCTTCAACACCAAAATCTAATCATCTGTGCCCTTCAACAGTGATAACAGCTTCATTAATTGTTTTAAAGATCCGTTCATAATTTTTTAAGTTATGCTGGCAACGAACATACTAATAAACATTATTTAAACTCACAAACGGGCAAACCAATCATCACCAAAATTTGATCATTGATGTCTTTTAACATTACTAACATCTAGAAATTTCTTAAAGATCCATTGATTATTTTCTGAGTTATTGTGCTAACAAGCATAAAATAAAAAACAGTGATAAACTTACGATCGAAAAAACAGATCATTACTAAAATTTGGTAATATACTCTTCGCATCTATCTAACTCATGTAAATTTCATAAAAATCCGTCCATAACTTCTTGAGTTATGGCATTGAGAAAAATGAGGCAGACAAACAAACAATGGGAGGGACGGATCTTCATCAAAAGTTAATCATCTGTCTCTCCTGACATACCTAACAATCCCTGTAATTCGTAACATTTTGAGTTATCTTCGTTACCGACAGACGAACCCGACGAAAACATAACCTCCTTGGCGGAGGTAACTATGGAGCACTCTGAGAGCGCATACCTCCAAACCGATTTGCAAGCAATGGAGCAAAGGGCTATGAAAGTCCCTGTGGCTGCCCTCTGTAATCCTCAGATGTCATCTCCTAGTGGAATAAAGGTTGGGGATCCTACAGGNCTTTATTCGTCCTCCTATATGCAACTGTGATTATACAGACTTTATTCGTCCTCCTATATGCGACTGTGATTATACAGACTTTATTCGTCCTCCTATATGCGTCTGTGATTATACTGACTTTATTCGTCCTCCTATATGCAACTGTGATTATAGAGTTTATTCGTCCTCCTATATGCGACTGTGATTATACTGACTTTATTCGTCCTCCTATATGCAACTGTGACTATACTGACTTTATTCGTCCTCCTATATGCAACTGTGATTATACAGACTTTATTCGTCCTCCTATATGCGACTGTGATTATACTGACTTTATTCGCCCTCCTATATGCAACTGTGATTATACAGACTTTATTCGTCCTCCTATATGCGACTGTGATTATACTGACTTTATTCTTACTCCTATATGCGACTCCCAAACAAAATTTAACGGCGCCATGGCGCCGCCCGGCACCTAACCTGCAGTATTAACTTCTGCGGCGACCCTACTTTTTGATAGGGCTGTTAGGGTATCTTATTCGTCCACCAATATGCAGCTGCGAGGGTATCTTATTCGTCATTGTATATGAGACTGTGAGGGTATCATTGTTGTCCTCCTTTACGCGACTGTGAGGGTGCCATAATCGTTATCCTATATGCGACTGTACGGGTACAATAATTGTCCTCCTATATGCGACTGTAGGAGTGCAGTAGTTGTCCTCCCGTATACATACGACTATACTGTAATACACTGCCGTCCCCCATATACGACTGTAAGGGTAATGTAGTCGTCCTCCGATATGCGACTATGAGAGTACCATGCTCCTCTCACTGGTGTGGGAGATTCTATGACTGTTACTTGAATTGCTTGTGTTGTTTACTCTCGCTTGTTTACACCAGTGAGGTAGAAGTAGAAAATTGTGAGGAAAAAGTCATCGGAACGCCCGTAAAAGGGCATAATACCGTCAGAGGTTAATGAGTGCGGCAGATTATGCAACGATCTTCTCAGTTGTTCATCAAAGTAGCCCAATTGCTAAATAAAGTGGGCCACTTGCGGCCATATATACTTGCGTCCCTGCGGCCCGTACACAGGCGTAAACAGGGCTGCACGTCAGAGTTTCCTGCAGCCTTTTTGATCTCTGGAAGCTAAGTGGCAGAGCTGCAAATATGGCCGCAGATGCTCGCCACTGTTCTAATCTTTCTTAAAAACTGCGGCTTTTGAATAACATGAAAAGTCTGCATTGCCTTGAGAAAGTTCCGGTTCTTCCACAGCGTCATGGTTACAGCATGCAGACTTAGGCTTATTTTAACCAAGTTGTGCAATTTTAACTGCACGAATTGTATTGGAACTCCAAGCATTTTAGTCCCATTGTATTCTACGGCAAAAGCATACGCTGCCAAATTGGGTTAAGATGCTGTCATAGTTTCTATAGCAGCTTTTCTTACCAATAGTTCGCGCTCGATCGTGCAGGACCATCGAGTAAGGTCATGATGGTAATTCAGGTCTGTAGTTAAGCCAGTAAGTATTTTTGCAGAGTAATAATTGTAAGTATCTTGCTCTATCCAGTGGCACCACCTGCGTAGACAGCCCTTCAAACTTGGCGTTTAATTTACATAATCGCGTAAATAAAACAAGTTGTAAATTTGGTCTGAAATAAAAATTTGACAAATTGTCTTACAGGAAAACATCTCGAACCAGAAATTCCATCCCAGAAATTGGACATAGATTTTCAATGGGTTAAATATTTTTAAATGAAAGATTTCTGGTAGCAAGAACGTAATATATACTAGGTGGAGAGAGCGTCAGGGTCCTCTCTATTTTCATTTATAAAATTTTGGACGTGGTGTACAGTAATTTTCCATATGGACTGCCCTCGGACTAGCTATAGCACCGCGTAAGATATGATAACAGGGTTCTGTTTCTGGGACACACTTGTGGTGCACAGGATAAGCTTAACGATGAGAACAGTGCAGCGGTATCTTACGATAACGGCTCCATAAAATGTCATTGAATTTTGACTGTGGTCCATGCATTTGAATATTCAATATTTTCCCAAGCCCGTAGATATCTAATCTAATATCCAACAAAAACTGAACCCGATGTTTGACCGAAATAACTTTCAATGTTTATACAACAGAATAACTTTATCAAAATGTGTGTTCTCTATTCAAAATTCTCTTACAAATACAATACGTACCGTCCAAAACTAAAGGACAATTTTTCAAAATGGCATAACTTTTTATCTGACCATGCCAGATACTTCTTCTTTTGCACACTATTAGCCAGTGAGATGTTAATTAGTGTGTTCAAATTTGAGACATGTATGAAAGATAATAAAAAAGTTATGAATGAAAAGCTTTTCTCTTTCAATTTATAACGTCCAAAACTAAGGGATAAAAAATGAAAAATTTAGTTAATTCCTTATTCAGTCCGCATTTCTTTATTTACATCGAAGACACAGTTTGACACTGCCATTTGCTGTTCGTTATATGATGGCACTACGTCAGAAAGTTGATTATATCCTGCGACAAGATATCATCAAATTGCACAAGAATAATTTCACTATTAGAGAATTTCTGAGAAGGTAAACCGTTCGAAAAGTGTTGTGGGCAGAATAGTGAAGTCGTACGATGGAACCGGCTACATTGGTGCCCCTAAAAAAGCCGGCAAGCCCGGTAAAACGTCAGTTAGAGAGGACAGAGTCATGCAGCGTACGTCATTGAAGGATCGTTTCAAGTTCTCAGCTGCGATAAGTAGGGAAATGAATTACACAACATGCATGAACGTCTCACGTCAAACCGTTTCTCGGCGCCTTCAAGAAATAGGGTTATTTACAAGACGCCCACAGAAGAAACCGCTTGTGAGTGCCAAGAACAAGAAGAAGAGATTAAAGTTTGTAAACAAGCATGTTAACTGGTCCCATGAAAATTGGGCTAGAGTGTTTTTCAGTGATGGAAGCAAGTTCAATTTGTTTAGTAATGACGGTAAGAACTTTATTAGAAGACGTGAAGGTGAGAAATTAAGTGTAAAGTGTACTAAGAAGACTGTGAAGTTTGGCGGCGAGAGTGTGATGGTTTTTGGTATGTTCTCTAGTCAAGGGACTTCGCTTCTCGTTCGTTTGCGCACCCGTGTGAATGCTCAGGTGTATAAAAATCGGCTAGAAGGTATTGTCGTACCTGATATTGTAAACTCAGGTGTTACCAGCCCTATCTTCATGCAAGACAATGCCTTCTGCCACAAGGCAAAGAGAGTCATGAGTTACTTTGAACAGCAAAATCTCGAAGTTAAGGATTGGCCACTACAAAGTCCTAACCTAAATCCAATCGAGAATCGTTGGAAAACACTAGGGGTGAAAGTTAAGTCAAGAAACCCTATCAAAACGGAAGATCTTTGGATGAAACTTCAAGAGGAATGGGCGAAAATTACTGTTGAAGATTGTCAGAGTCTCATTCGGTCGTGTAGTCGACGATGTGCAGCAGTAATCGAGAGCAATGGACTATTTACCAAATATTGATTGTTCACCACCATTTTGCTAAATATTTCTAGCAAACTATTAAGTTGAATGCATTTTTTTTGTTTTTCCCTTAATTTTGGATGTTAAAAATATTAAGAGAAAAGCTTTTTGTTCATAACTTTTTTATTATCCTTCATACATGGCTCAAATTTTAACACAATAATCAACATCTTACTGGCTAATAGTGTGCAAGAGAAGTACCTGGCATGGTTTGAAAAAAGTTATGCCGTTTTGAAAATTTGTCCCAGAGTTTTGGACGGTACTGTGTATGAATAAAATGGAGAAAATTGATGTTGGCTCTTTTCGACTCTCTTCAAAAGTGGTAATATCATTTTCTTAACTTATGCTTATTTTGTACGTATTTTTATCATCGGTTTATCGATATATTTATTTAAAATCTTATATTTTGTACATCAGATACTAAGTTTTACAGTTTCAGTTGTTGATAAAGCTCCTCAAAAATTCATTGACTTCAGACGATCCTGCTCTATATTAAATAAAACATTTTACATATATCTGGCCAACATAAAAATATTCATCTTGATGTAGATACTTTGCAACGGTTGCATAAGAATTACACTAGAAATATCTTTGCAACATTTGAAATACTGCCCGCCTATAAATATATAGAGCCCTTGTATTTTGAAGGATAATGGCGACCACCACCTTAGCCTCGATCCTATGGCTGGATTTATACAGGCAAGCGATGTGTATGGCAGTGACGTCAGTCTTAAAAAGTTGATATTTATCGTTATGCTACCCGTTACAAATCGTCCAGCAGGCAGTGCAAATATCAAAACAATAAGAAACTAGAGCACTCTGGGAGCGTATACCTCCACCAAGCATGGCAACGGTTACGAAAAAATTAAAATTGTTATTTGAGACCATGATTTTCTTTGCCTCAACACTAAAATCGATCATTTGTGCAATTCAACAGTGATAAGAGCTTTATCAATTGTTTTAAAGATCCGTTCATAATTTTTTGAGTTATGCTGCCAACGAACATACTGATGACCATTAGTCAAACTCACAAACAGACCAACCAATCATTACCAAAATTCAATCATTAATGTCTTTTGCCATTACTAATAACTTCTAGAAATTTCTTAAAGATCCATTTATTATATTCTGAGTTATTGTGCTAGCAAGCATAAAATAAAAACAGTGACAAACTTACGAATGAACAAACAGATCATTACAAAAATTTGGCAAACAAAAGACGGACGGATCTTCATCAAAAGTTAATCATCTGTTTCTCCTAACATACCTTACAATCCCTGTAAAGTTCGTAACTTTTTGAGTTATCTTGTTTACAGACAGACGAACCCGACGAAAACATAACCTCCTTAGCGGAGGTAAGTATAAAGCACTATGAATGCGCATACCTCGGCCAAGCAGCCAAGCAAGGAAACGGTTACGAAAAATTCAAATTGGTACCGAGACCATGATTTTCTTTCTTTGTTTTTTTGTTGTTTGTTTCTTTGTTTTCTCATTTTTCATTGCCGCCATTTTCTATGGCGAGCTAATCCTAGTTCTTTGGCATGGGTCACATCGAGGGCAACCCACCAGACCCCTTGCAAAAAATTATAAACATTGCTCAACTCATTCGACCTCTTGATGGTTGGACAGATAAACAAACTAACATGTATGCAAACTTAAATCTTCAATGAAAACATTATCACCTCTCATCGCTACGCTCGCGGGTGATAAAAATAGAACGCCTCGTGACGTAAGGCAATCTGCCGCGGTGGAGGTAAATTCAACGCAGTCATTTTTGATGACCAGCTAGACCCAGTATTATTACACGGGTGTCATCTAGGTCAACCCACTAAGCTGCCGAAAAAAAATTGTGAACATTACTCAACTCCTTTGATCATTTTTTGGGTGGGCAGACCAATATATATATATATATTTACAAAAAATTAAACCAAGACAAATACTAAATATAAAATCGACTGTACGTAAAATCAACGTTTCAGCACAGTGTGTCCCATCTTCAGAATATTAAAATTTCAAGCTACACGTATGAGGTAAAGAGGGGTTTTTCTTTATTACTAAAGTTAAGGAAGTATATGTGTTGTCAGGGGGAGGAAGTCTAATATGCGAATGAATCAAGGTGGGTGGAGGGCCTGAACGTCAGTTACTGTACAGTCAGCGGGCGTGGAGCAAAGTGGGGACCGTGCGCAGCGGTACAGTCGAGGTCATAAGGTTAAGGTTGGGTCTTGTTCTATGTATGTAGAGGTACGCTGTGAGTTCCATTGGATTAGAGGAGTCTATGATGGAGAAGTCATTCTTGCTGATGGGATGGTTGTTTTGTTCAGCATGTAGGCGGGGGGTGGGCTGAATGTGAGGGTTTTGCAAGTGGTAAGCCGGTACGTTAATTTTACGTACAGTCGACTTCATATTTAGTATTTATATTTACAAATATATATACTTAAATCTTCATCGAAAACATTATCACCTCCCTCACTCCGTTCGCGGACGATAATCAAACAAATCATTACAACAATTTGGTCATTTACTCGTTGTGATATACATAACACTCATATAAATTGCATAAAATCCGCTGATAGCTTTTTGAGTTATGGTACTTATGGTACTAAGAAGAAGAGGCAGACAAACAAGCAAACAAACAGTTGAACAGATGTTCGCCAAAATTTAATCATATGTTACTCATAGCATGCCTAGCAATCCCTATAAATTTCGCAAAGATTTGTCAATAACTTTTTGAGTTTTTTGTTGACAAACAAAGAGACAAACAAGCTCTAAGAAAATATAATCTCCTTGGCAGAGGCAACTGTGAATTGGAAATGTACCGAATATGCAAAACGAAAAAGTTGTGATTACCAGAAATTTTTAATAGTGAACAGCGAAGAGCAATAATAAGCTTAATAACATGTTTTTTGCTCTCACTTACACGATGTCTCATTTTCTGTTTAAAATAAATTGAATGCTGCTCTACATATATGTTACTTCTGTCATGCTGCACTATTATTTACACAAACCCTGTGTTTCTTTTATACCAACATGTATAAATGAGGGTCAGTAGGTGTGCACATGTACGTTTACGAGTAAGTGTGTGTAGGTATGTGTGTGTTTACGGATGGTGTATGTTGTATGAGAAGAAAAACAGGTGTTCTTTAACACTTGAGGCTGCAGTGAGTTACACTTGGCACGTTATATATATACACGTACGACTTATGCATACATGGAATTGCTTTGCCACCTTCGCAGTTTCCAGCAGTTGTGTTCCAGGGCAGAGTAGCCTCTGGTATATTTAATATTTTCTGCACACCTTCATTTCGATGCTTTATCACCTATTCTGCCGACTCGTTCTCACTTGTTAGTGGGTTCGCTGTCATGGTTATACCTACATGTGCTTATATAACATGGAGGAAACATGAAAACAGGTCTATCTTTACCATCCAAGGTAAATAAAGAGTGATATTCAACACCGGCAAAGCGTTGAGGTCTTCTTCCAGCGCTACAAGTACGGTCACTATGGGAGAAAATTAATATCGTTTTCTAGAGTTGTAATACGATCGTCTCAGGGATTCAGGCAGAGATGCTGTATACGCTGCAAAAGTGGATAGGCCTATGTGAACGAACCACGATCACTTTTCAAGCAGAATGAATGTACGAAGTTTTACAGGTGACTGTAAAGCGATCTTGTTATAATGTGTAATTTGTAAAATATCAATGAAGAGTGTCTGAAGAAATGTAATCTAACAACAGTCCTGATAATTTAATTTCTTTTAAACTGGACTTACGTAGTTAAAAATATGTTGTAACGTATTGTTGTGTCTTGGTTGCTCATAGTACATATTAAATAAATTTATTTTACGCATTATTTATTATTTTCATTGGCCTCAATACTTGAGGGCACGAGCCTTATCTCGAACAAGTATTACTTTACCCCGCCCGTTAAATATGCAGCTTACGAAGCGACCCAAGAGTTTACAAGCAGCTACTCAACAATTTTCAGATAAAATTTCCTGAGAAAAATGTATTCAACAAAGAGACAGTCTGGAAGAATGTAAGGAAATAATTTGCTGGAGGCACACGCCTAAATTTGAATCGTTAAAAGATCAGGAAGGAAAGCGACATCATGAAGTGCAGAAAACATTTTCAAAGTAATAATAATAATGTTTTTTGTATTCATAACATTCATTAAAAGTACAACATTTAAGGGCGCCAACAAATAACCTCGACCTCGGCCCTACAGGGCATTCGAACTTTGGTTATGCCAACAACGGAATAGGTAATGCGCGCTGGAGCTCAAGGAGTAGCTACCCACTAGCAGCAGTTACCAAATATTGGCGTAACCAGTGGAACATTGCCTGGAGGCACTTGGCTAGGTGAGAAAGTTAAGTCACAAAAGTAGCAATGAATTCAACCCCATTGCTAATTTCTAAAACTATTCGGGCAAATAAAAGGATCTTAAAATTACTCAGAGGAAGAAGATCATCAGTGGTAGAAATGGTGAGTAAATAACAGTGTTAACTTGATAGAGTTATGAAATAGAAGGGGACCTAAGTTACACATTGAGAAAATCTATGATTTAGGCTCAATTCGAAAATTCACGTTAATAAGTAACACCTCAAGTGCTTTTTTGAATGAATTTGCGTCATCGAGGTCACGAAGTACAACAGATAGAGTATGTGTCTTATTGTCTAGACGCTACTTTACTTAATTCCGTAAACCTAAAGTCATGATTCCCTGTCAACTCGACAAATAATGAGAACCGGGCTCACGGTATCGGTCCCTGATAGAACATCGAAGGAAATATTTCTAAAAAAAATGTGCTATGACTTTCCTTATAAGAAAGAAAGTGACTGTACTTCTAAAAAAACTTAAAACTAGAGCACTCTGGGAGCACATATATGCGCCAAGCAGGGCAACGGTAACGAAAAATTCAAACTGGTTCTGCAACAATGATCTTCTTTGTATCAACCCCAAAATTTAATGATTTGTACCTTTTGATAGTATTAAGAGCTTCTGCAATTTTCATGACGATTTGTTCATAACATTTTGAGTTATGCTGCTAACAAACATTCTGACAAACAGAAGTCAAACATATAAACGGACAAGCCGATCACTACTAAAATTTGAGCAATTGTGTCTTTTAACATTACTAACACGCCTGTAAATTTTATAAAGATCCATTTATACCTTTTTGAGTTATTGTGCTAACAAACCTAATATCAAACACTGCGACAAACGAACGAACCAACAGATCATTAGAAAAATTTTGTCATTTACTCCTCGTGATATACCTAACAACTCATGTAAATTTCATAAAAATCCGTCCATAACGTCTTGAGTTATGGCAATTAAGAAAAATGAAGCAGACAAACAAACGGATGGACGGATCTTCACCAAAAGTTAATCATCTGTTTCTCCTAACGTACCTAACAATCCCTGCAAATTTTGTCAAAATCCGTCCATAACGGTTTAAGTTATCTTGGTGATAGACAGACAAACACACAGACAGACGGACAAAGAGACAAACACAATGAATGCATAACCTCCTTGGCGGAGGCAGTAATCCAAACTAACTGGATCCTGTGGAAATTCCACAGAAAATAAGCAGTGTTGCTCAGTGATACCTCAAACCCGTTTCATGTATACGAAGTATGAAAATATGTTCCAAGCCAGACAGTCTACTTATGACTCGCAAGCAGTAGCACCCCAAGTTTGAACTTGACTCCTCCTATTGTCGGTCCGTTTCCCGGCCGTATCATGGATACTCTAATTTCCCCCTATCTAATACTGATGGAAGCGTCAAGGTCATACTAACTAACAGAAGGACAAGCAGAGTTATAATCAACATGTACGTATCATGTTAAAAAAGACATTGCTGTTTTTAACGGCATTCTTCCATAGAATAAATGAATTTCTAGCTAAATAGCATCCTTATGCAATCTTCAAGTGACACAAGCTGCACTCTGCAGCTTCCAGGATAAAAGCTTCAGTTTGTCATTGGTTCTTAGAAGAAGGTGAATGTTTCCTAAATTATTTAGCATAGTAATCGGAAATGAAGCAGCATTTTGTGAAAATCGTAGCGTGAAGAGACAAACTGTACGAGAATATATTTCAACTGTCATTCCAGCCTTCTCCTTCTTTCCATTACGACAAGTACGCTGGAAGGAAAGTGGATGGTATGGGCTGTTTGTATGGGAACAGTAGCATCATTGGAGCCCCTTTTTATCTTAACGGAGAGAGATATTTGAATAGATATTCTTAATGATAATATCATCTCAAGTTTTCGGAATGAATCTGACGATAGACTCGACCAATTAAAGTATTGTGCATCATTTGAGGTCACCTCAACAAAGTCTTTAATAATCGTGTTAATTTTTGCTCATGGTCATGAGCATGTATGTCGATTAAGCTTTTCCGATCCTACAAAATGTGATAATTTTCTTTGGGGTTATTACATAAAGAGGGAGGAGGTGTTCGTTACTCATGCTCGAGATTTCAACGATATGGGAAACAAAATTAGTCAAGTATTTGACCACTGGAAGCAACATCGGCAAAGGACCATCAGCTCTGTAAGGAACAAACGATGAATGCGATTTTTGGGGGAGACAGTTTGCCTGTGGGCGATATTGTGTCGCACGATTTGGGTTGCGTCCGTAGGGACAGTAGATTGCTGTCCACGATGTTACACTTTTTGATGCAACAAATTTGTTGCATCGCACATCGATTGTTGCTTCGATGAGGCGACGGCCTAATGGCGATGAAAAGATGAGAGGAATTATTTGCCCACAGAAATGGTAACCACGTGGAAGGACGTGGGGAGAGGACTCTTCTTTTGTGCAACTCGGTCGTAGCTGCTTAGTCTCGAAGTCATTCCTGCTTAATAAAATAATAAAAGGATTTGGTCCTTATGCCATTAATACTATTAGAATTACTGCACTTACATTATTTAATGAATTAACATGATTATCCATGGAATAAGTTCGGTTTCCTTTTAAAATTGTTTCCGTGTCATGCAGGCTATGGAATATTCCTACGCTGTGTTACGCGGAAGTATGAAGACTGCTAACTTTCTGGACTAGACAGCTTTTCAATTTGAAATCGTTGACTCAAAATTAACATTATGCTATAATTGTTCGCATTCTCCAATTTTGATAATTTTTTTACACCATGGTACCGCCTCTTTAAGGCAAATCGGATTAACTCAACTTCGCTCGAAGCGGACGAATCCCACACGCATTGAATCAGTTGCTGAAAGTTTCTATCTCACCGACACACGCACACAACTCACGCACATGTATGCAGATCAGTTATACTTCAGCCGTTACTGTATATCAGAAGCTATATTCGATAACCTTCATGTTGTTGCATTTACATGAAAATGCGCAGCCAGGGGCACAAGTGTTCTAAGGATGAAAGTCAGCTTGATGTGCAGAATGCACCAACACACAAACACACTTACATACACACACACAATAATGACCTGCCTCTCCACAACCTGGCCTAATCACGTGCATTGCTTAAAGAAGCTCCAGAGGCCTGTCACTGGATCTCCACATGCTCCACAGATCTTTTGTATTGGTCCCTGAGCTAGCGATAGCTCAAGTGCGGTATCTCAGCATCAACTAAAGTAACGTCATGTGGCTATAGCGAAGTTGTCCTTAGCTTGTGCCGCCAGAGCTTGTGGAACACAAGACAACCTCAACAAAAGGTTTTGTTACTTAGAAGGTCGAGGGAATCTAAATTGCGGTGAGGTAACTCGCAGTGAAAGTTGTGGTTCATGGGACACGGGACAGCTAGTAAGATGCGGCCGGGTCATCCTTGAGACGGGGACTGTACGCTCTACTGGGACAGGACAGGGACGGTACGATGTATTAGGACTGTACGGGATACTTTGCAAACCAAATTGTGTACTGGGACCGGGCAGGAACCCGTACATGTGTAGATTGTCCAGCTTACTGGGGCAGGACAGGGAACCATTGGGACAGTACATGTCCTGGAACAGGCAGAAGACTGTACAGACTGTCGGGTGTGTGTTGGGACAGCACATGTCCTGGAACAGGCAGAAGACTGTACAGACTGTAGGGTGTGTTTGGGACAGGATAAGAGACCTTTGCAGACAGAACGGTGTGCTCACCACTGGAACAGAGGAAGAGACCGTTGGTACAGAACTATAGAGCATACGTCAACAGTACGCTGACCTTTCAAGGTCATTTAATAAGTAAACTTGATTCAATGATAGTTAGCCATCCACCTTCGTAAGACCATACATCATACCAGTAGTCTGTAGCATTTCTGTCATGCTATGATGTGCTACCATGCTGCCAGTACCTGCAGCGCAGCACTTCTGACTGCTTCTTCGTTTTGCTAACTTCCCCATGTCATCACTCACCATTATATCGTCAGACACTTTATAATAACACCACTCATCACAACCTATCGTCATTCAGGGCAGCAAATTATCACTCACCATACCAGATCATCACTTACTACAGCAGATCATCACCCACCACTCCAGAGCATCACTCATCACATCAGATTATTACTCATAATACCAGAGTATCACTCACCACACCAGAGCATCATGTACCACACCAGATCATCACTCACCAGGCCAAAGCGTCTCTCATCACACTAGAGCATCACTCACAACACTAGAGCATCACTCATCACATCAGATTATTACTCATAATACCAGAGCAGAACCCACCACACTAGAGCATCATGTACCACACCAGATCATCACTCACCACACCAGAACATCACTCACCACACTAGAGCATCACTCACCACACTACAGCATCATGTACCACACCAGATCATCACTCACCACGCTAGAGTATCATATACCACACCAGAGAATCACTCACCACACTAGAGCATCATGCACCCCACCAGAGGATCACTCACCACACTACAGCGTCATGTACCACACCGATCATCACTCACCACACTAGAGCATCATGTATCATACCAGAGAATCACTCACCACACTAGAGCATCATGTACCACACCAGAGGATCACTCACCACACTAGAGCATCATGTACCACACCAGATCATCACTCACCACGCTAGAGCATCATGTACCACACCAGATCATCACTCACCACGCTAGAGCATCACGTACCACACCAGAGAATCACTCACAACGCTAGAGCATCATGTATCACACCAGATCATCTCTCACCACACTAGAGCATCATGTACCACACCAGAGGATCACTCACCACACTAGAGCATCATGTACCACACCAGAGGATCACTCACCACACTAGAGCATCATGTACCACACCAGATCATCTCTTACCACACTAGAGCATCATGTACCACACCAGATCATCTCTCACCACACTAGAACATCATGTACCACACCAGAGGATCACTCACCACACTAGAGCATAATGTACCACACCAGAGGATCACTCAATACACTAGAGCATCATGTACCACACCAGAGAATCACTCACCACACTAGAGCATCATGTACCACACCAGATGATCACTCACCACACTAGAGCATCATGTACCACACCAGAGAACCACTCACCTCACTAGAGCATCATGTACCACACCAGAGAATCACTCACCACACTAGAGCATCATATACCACACCAGAGCATCACTCACCACACCAGAGTATCATGTACCTCACCAGATCATCACTCACCACACCAAAACATCACTCACCACACTAGAGCATCATGTACCACACCAAAGCATTACTCACCACACTAGAGTATCATGTACCACACCAGATCATCACTCACCACACCAGAACATCACTCACCACACTAGAGCATCATGTACCACACCAGAGCATCACTCACCACACTAGAGTATCATGTACCACACCAGATCATCACTCACCACACCAGATCATCAATCACCACACTAGAGCATCATGTACCACACCAGATCATCACTCACCACACCAGATCATCACTCACCACACTAGATCATCACTCACCACACCAGAACATCACTCACCACACCAGAACATCACTCACCACGCTATAGCATCATGTACCACACCAGAACATCACTCACCACGCTAGAGCATCATGTACCACACCAGATCATCACTCACTACACCAGATCATCACTCACAACACCAGAGCATCACTCGCCACACCAGATCATCACTCACTACACCAGACCAACACACTGGAACCAGAGCATCACTCACAACACCAGAGCATCACTCGCCACACCAGATCATCACTCACTACACCAGATCATCACACTGGAACCAGATCATCACTCACTACACCAGATCATCACACAGGAACCAGATCATCACTCAGTACACCAGATCATCACTCACTACACCAGATCATCACTCACTACACCAGATCAGCACTCATCACGCCAGATCACATTACCACATCATTGGTGCGGCTCACCATATTAGCTCACCACGGCCACACAGCCACATACCCGTCACACGCCGCCAGATTCCCTAAGCACCTCGCTCCTGAACTTTACGCAGCTCCTCACAAAGACCGTCGTCTTACATAATTAATTTGCTTCCCCTGGGAAGTTCGGCGGTAATTTTAAGGTCAAGAGCAGGTGAGGTTCTTCGGTTGCCTCTCGTGATCGAGGGCGACCACACGGCTACCTGGCAGTCGCTGTTACCGGTGCCAGGACCGTAGGTACTGTACAACCGTCAACCGTGCACTCAACTTACCAACGGATGTTCATCTCGCACCTCAGGATTAGGCATACATTATTAAGCGGTGTGAAGTTATCCTATGTCCACAGCTTTGTGTATTTGGGACATCTCATTGATGAAAAACTTGATGATTACGCAGACATTGGACGACAGGTTAGACGTTTAAATGCTACAGGCAATCAAATATTACGGCAGATTAATAGATGTTCCCTGAATGTCAAGATTCAGCTGTTTAAAACTTATTGCTATCCAATATATGGTAGCTCACTTTGGACCAAATTCACTAAACAGGCCATCAATAAGTTGCGTGTTGCGTACAATGACATATTCCGACGGTTGGTGGGTGTGCCCAGACACACAGGTGCTAGTGATGTGTTTGCGTCGTATGACGTACAGTGTCTCAATATTCTTGCTCGTAAATGTGCATATAGCNCGAGAGCATCATGTACCACACCAGAGCATCACTCACTTCACCAGATCATCGCACTGGAGCATCAAGTACCACACCAGATCATCACTCACCACACCAGAGCATCACTCACCACACCAGATCATCACTCACAACACCAGAGCATCACTCGCCACACCAGAGCATCACTCGCCACACCAGATCATCACTCACAACACCAGATCATCACTCGCCACACCAGATCATCACTCACTACACCAGAGCATCACTCACCACACCAGATCATCACTCACTACACCAGATCATCACACTAGGGTATCAAGTACCTCACCAGATCATCACTCACAACACCAGAGCATCACTCGCCACACCAGATCATCACTCACTACACCAGATCATCACACTAGGGTATCAAGTACCACACCAGATCATCACTCACAACACCAGAGCATCACTCGCCACACTAGATCATCACTCACTACACCAGATCATCACTCACAATACCAGAGCATCACTCGCCACACCAGATCATCACTCGCCACACCAGATCATCACTCACTACACCAGATCATCACACTAGGGTATCAAGTACCACACCAGATCATCACTCACAACACCAGAGCATCACTCGCCACACCAGATCATCACTCACAACACCAGAACATCACTCGCCACACCAGATCATCACTCACTACACCAGATCATCACACTAGAGTATCAAGTACCACACCAGATCATCACTCACAACACCAGAGCATCACTCGCCACACCAGATCATCACTCACTACACCAGAGCATCACACTAGAGTATCAAGTACCACACCAGATCAACACTCACCCCGCCAGATCACATCACCACATCATTGGACGGCTCACCACATTAGCTCACCACGGCCACGCAGCAACATAACCGTCACACGCCGCCAGATTCCCTAAGCACCTCGCTCCTGAACTTTACGCAGCTCCTCACAAAGACCGTCGTCTTACATAATTAATTTGCTTCCACTGGGAAGTTCGGCGGCAATTTTAAGGTCAAGAGCAGGTGAGGTTCTTCGGTCGCCACCGCCTCTCGTGATCGGGGGCGACCACACCACTAGCTGGCAGTCGCTATTACCTGTGCCAGGACCTTAGGTACTGTACAACCGTCAACCGTAAACTCAACTTAGCAACGGATGTTCATCTCGCACCTCATCTCCATTATTCAGTGGAAGTCGGTAGCATAGATACGGTAGCTTGAATGACGTGCGAGTTGAACGAGTGGCATCGCTTGTTTGCCTCGACTATTAGCAGAGCTGAAGATATGATAGGCCGCTGTGACGAACAGAAAGCGGTGCTGGCTTGGTGACAGTGGCTTGTGTGTGTGTGTGTCCGCCACTGGCACAGTGTCTGTTCGAAACTGAGGGCTCACTGCAAGGCAGAGTACTGTCGTGTGACGTTGTGCTATACTTCGGGCTATGAGTCTCAAGCTGTTCCATTAAAATTCATATAATACTCTTGAACTAATTAAACAAATTACAGTCGACATATACTCTAAATCAAAGCCATATAATATACACCGTCGTGCACTTATATGTTTTTATATTTGTATCCTTCTTGTCATACTCTTAACGAAATAGATAGGCGTAGGCTTCAGATTTTTGGAATGATGTTTATGAAGGAGAATTTTGTAGATCGACAGGCAAACATCAATCCAGGTTGCAGAAAATTGCTAGAGTGGGGAATCCTTATCTTTACAACTGAATGCACTTTTTCTCAGTCAACGTTGAAATCCAAAAAATGAAAATGTTTTTAACTTCTCTTAGCGCTGCCATGGCGTCTGATTTTAATTAATTTATCCATACGTTGAAGATATATTACATATTTGCTCTTAGTTAAAGGCGTAAAAAGCGAATCGATGGTCAACGAAGTGCAGGAGAAGCGATTTGTCACAATACAGTAGGTGTAGAATTATTTTTTAGCCTTTTTTCGACGAAACAGTTTTCGCTGAGCGCAAAAATATTGATGTACTGAAGTTGTATCACCCGTGCACATGATACGCAGCGGGAATTTGATTAAATTCAGTTATGCATTACTGCTGGCTGATACAAACTGATTTTAGCTGCATCTCATTTAAGAGAGAGTGCACTGTTCAGATGGATTAAAACAAAGAGTATTCAAATCTTTTGATTATTCGAGTTGGCGGTTGTAGGATAACCTTCAGAAGCACATTAGTAACGATAGCATGATCAATGAGAACGGATCACTACAAATTCTCCGCTGTCATTTTTGACAGCGCGGACGCTCTAGTATCTATACATATTGATATGTATTATTCTTTACAAATCCCGTCGTATAATGATAAATTATAAGCAAAGAAACAAACTCTCACAGAAGAGACGTACGTTAATGAGCTGAGCAATCAAGGAATTAGTCTCTTCAGTGTCCATAAACAGACTCGTGCAGACGCAAACTCACCCAATGATGAGGCAGAATATCTTCTCTGAGAGCCACTTTTTGTCAACTCCTGAAATTGTTCATAATATTCTATCGTAAGTTTCAGCAACATGGGAAGGAGGCCGGCAGTGAGTTGCCGCAGTAGCAAGAATTCGCCTCGTTACTTCCGATTCCGAAAAGGAGGTTATGTTTTCGTCAGGTTTGTCTGTCTGTATTTTGTCTCTCTGTCTGTCACCAAGATAACTCAAAAAGTCATGAATGGATTTTGACAAAATTTATAGTGATTGTTAGGTATGTTAGGAGGAACAGATGATTAACTTTGGGTGAAGATCCGTCCATTCGTTTGTTTGTCTGCCTCATTTTTCTCAATCCCATAACTCAAAAATTTATTGACGGATTTTTATGAAATTTTTATATGAGTTTTTAGATATATTATAAAGAGCAAATGACTAAATTATTGTAATGATCTGCTTGGTAGTTCGTATGTTTGTTGCTGTGTTTGGTTTTATGTTCTTTAGCGTTATAACTCAAAAAGTGAATGAATCTTTATGAAACTTACAGGAATTGTCTGTAATGCTGAAAAAAATGAATGATCAAAATTTGGTGCAGATTGGCTGATTCGTTGTGTTTGTCATAATTTTTGTAACCCAATAACTAAAACGTTTTTTCAATGGATCTGTATGAAATTTGCAGGAGTTATTAGTAATATTAAAAGATACAAAAGATCAAATTTTGGTGCAGATCGGTGGGTTCGTTTGTACGTTTGACTTATGTCTGCCATAATGTTTGTTAGCAGCATAACTCAAGCAGTTAGGAAAG
>LQNS02278187.1:5778041-5790085 GCA_001587735.2 Parhyale hawaiensis
CATGCGGAGCTTAGAGACATCAAACTGTGTAGTTAAAGCGGCAGAGAGTAGGAGTTCTATCTTGTACTACTGATATCGTTTGAAATTGGGTGAGACACTGCAGTGGTAATGGAGTCTTCGACACGCACGCTGCGATCAAGATAATATATTTATCTTTAACTTTTTTCTTGGATTGTATATTTGCTACTTCGGATTAAGTTTTAGGATGAATAATAACATACCGATAACGCTTGAGACAGCCACGAAATCAATCATGGAGAGCTGCAGGGGCATCGTTTGGTCTGCTGAACACGTTTCGTGAGCATCGGGTGAAGAATTATATATTAACATGGCCGAGGTAGACAACAACTGTTCTACGGTCAATGTTCTAACATACATTGCTACATTCGAGCTACATGTCTGTATAACGAAAAATACATTAAATCACGTGAAATCGACAATGGGGGCCTCTCTATGTCTCTTGAATAGGATAATGCATAAAACTATCTGACACTCAAATAAACATATTACGTTCATCTAACTTCATTTCAGTATTTAAATAAATGTATTTCGGTTGGTAGATCATCAATGCAGTAGAATTGTAACCGAACCCGCGAGTGTTGCAATGAAAGTTCCATTGCGAACTATGTGCGCCGTGCGGTGTTGAAACGCTCTCGATAATTTTAAGGCCGGAACGGTTTATTAGAGAAAGAAAATAGCGTTTTTGTACAAGACACCAATTGTACGCCTCGTGGTGCGTATCGGCACAAAAGAACAATTACAGCACAGTTTCAGAGGAAACATCGCATTCATTGTGCGCTGCAGCATGCTGCTCATCTGCCTCTCGCTGTCTCTTTAGAAGTTGATCGATTTTCGATTTTATCTGCGATGTTACGGGAGACTCCCACCGCCTGAGACAGGCGTCTGGAGGGAGCACTGAGGGCAGTGGGAGTGTGGTGCCCAGACTCCCAGCGCCTGAGACAGGCGTTTGGAGGGAGTATGAAGGCAGTGGGAGTCTGGTGCCCAGACTCCCAGCGCCTGAGACAGGCGTTTGGAGGGAGCACTGAGGGCAGTGGGAGTGTGGTGCCCAGACTCCCAGCGCCTGAGACAGGCGTTTGGAGGGAGTATGAGGGCAGTGGGAGTGTGGTGCCCAGACTCCCAGCGCCTGAGACAGGCGTTTGGAGGGAGTATGAAGGCAGTGGGAGTCTGGTGCCCAGACTCCCAGCGCGTGAGACAGGCGTTTGGAGGGAGCACTGAGGGCAGTGGGAGTCTGGTGCCCAGACTCCCAGCGCCTGTGACTGGCGTCTGGAGGGAGTATGAGGGCAGTGGGAGTGTGGTGCCCAGACTCCCAGCGCCTGTGACTGGCGTCTGGAGGGAGCACTGAGGGCAGTGGGAGTGTGGTGCCCAGACTCCCAGCGCCTGAGACAGGCGTCTGGAGGGAGCACTGAGGCCGGTGGGAGTGTGGTGCCCAGACTCCCAACGCCTGAGACAGGCGTCTGGAGGGAGCACTGAGGGCAGCTAGAGCTCTTCGTACTGCGAAGAATTATCTCTTTATTTTTCTAATATCAGTATAATATTTACTTCTCAAAGAAATGAGTTGTGTGTTCTGTCATACGGCAGACCTCAACCATTGCATTAAAGTTGAAGAAACGTTAACGATATCTCTACTACGTGGTTCTCAAGGGCATCTGTAACCCCATTTGAGGTCATCGACCCCTTGCTCTACATACTCGTAGTTACTCACACTTGCGTCTGAAACGATAAAGTAGAGCTCAAGGCTCGTCGTATTACCCAATTTAAATACTTATGCGTGATTCTGCCTTTGCTACTTAGTAAGATATATGAATCAATGAGGCAGTTAGTTGAACCTCACCTCACAAGCGTCTATAATATAGTTTTGCTTCGATTTATCCGAGTTTCCATGCAGTAGCAAATTTACCTTATCGTGAATTCTACCGAACGCTTTCAACTTTTTTTTTTGTCTATGCCTAGTAATAAGCTTCTTCGAATTGAAGTGTTTCATATTTCTCTGTCTGGAACCACAGTGCCAGACGTGCTTCATTTGCCTGCTAATTACTGATTGCTACATACGTGCGGCTCCTGTATTCTTTCGCAATGAATTCGGACTGTAATCCATTTTTTCAGGGGTAAATAAACGCAAAACGTACTAGTGTTAAAATACAAGGGACAAAACAATATGCAATTTGGTCCAAAACTGACTGAACTTGAGTTGCATTCTCTTGCACGCTGAATGGTACCTTAAAATTTTGCTTATGAAACCAATACAAAAACAGCATACACATCATATACTTCGAATGATATATCGTCATGAGTTGTATCAATACAACAATGTATAACTTTGTGGGCTAGAGAAAACTTGCTATCCTGCTTCGACCCAATACGGAGGCCAGACGCATGGCAATAATCAGTAATATATGTAGACAAATATTGGTGCTTGTGATATTCAATACAAGGAACAATTGGCTTGATACTGCAGAAGTTGGTGTTAAAGAATGAACTCTAAAAAATTAATTACATTGTAAAAGTTAGTATTTTAGAAAATAAATTCAATAAACAATATCTATTCTGAAACAGTTGAAGTACGGGAAAACAAATCGAAAGAAAAGCGCCTAAACTACAGAAGTTGGTGAGTTGGGTGATGTGAGAGAAAGAACACATCACGTGTGGGGTGGCATCAAGCACACACAATGGTGCGCCCAACCCTCACACACGGAAGAAAGAAGGCGCAGAAGAACTGGCAGCTGCTGCAGAAAGAAGGACTCCTCACACACACGATCTTAGTAGAGCCGTGGGTCTACCCAGTCCGGTCGATACATTGATTTTGTGCCATGACAAAGAAAATACGGGATGGGTAGTGGAGACTTGGAGGAGGGAAGCCAGGAGAGAAGTTCCTCGTGTACGGTAGTCTAGGCACTTTCCNTAGTAGAGCCGTGGGTCTACCCAGTCCGGTCGATACATTGATTTTGTGCCATGACAAAGAAAATACGGGATGGGTAGTGGAGACTTGGAGGAGGGAAGCCAGGAGAGAAGTTCCTCGTGTACGGTAGTCTAGGCACTTTCCGTAAGCTTCAATCAGCTTTGTTTTGTTTCCGTAAAGAACATTCAGAAAATGGAATGAAAATCCGGATAGTCAAACCGTTTGTTTTTAACTAATAGGTATCACCATCCTGATTAGAGAGCATTATTGCCAATCCTATTCCTATGTGAGATATTGAAGCCTAGCTTGACAGTTGACTGCTAGGGACAAGCACACCCATATAAAAACAAACATTTCAGTACCATACTTTCTCTCTTCAACCTTAGTTTGCGAAATGCCAGTTTTTATGTTCAAAGAATTACATTCTTGAAAGAGGTAGGCTGTGGTTAGGCACTGTATAGAGTTAAACTTAATCAGGCATCAACTGTGACTCAATTTTCATTTTCGAAATGCATGGTAAAAGTTTCCTGTGCCATGTGCCACTCGGCCTGTTGAGTAGGTATTATCTGAACTCTTTCCGCAGCCAAAACAAGTCTGATCTTCGTGGTAACTGATCTGTTTGAAGCGCACTGGTCCTTTTATGGATAACCTCAGTAGGTATAGCATTGTCTCAAATGAGAAGAAATGCTGACGCTGAGCGATATAGGGTTAACGGCAGATAACAACACCGATAATTTGAGAGTCTCATGCCACAAAGCTGCTCTCAAACAAAATATAATCGTGATGGACGATTTTGTCACGTAAGATCGAGAAACTGAACAGACCATCAGTTTAGAACAGTTTGTTCGTCGTCATGAAATGATTGCTCAAAATAATTGCTTCTTCCAAAACCCAGTTTCTTTCGTTCTTCGTGGTTCCGTCTTCCGGAATATTTTCCCCATTCAGGATTCGAACAAGAAAATTTAAATTTTCTCTGTGGAAATATCATGCGGTGTCTACGCTACTACAGATAGGTACTTTGGTGGTCTTCAGTCCTTCGATGGTAAAAATTTGGACCACTGCTCTTTTGCCATTCGGAAGATGAATTTTCTCTAATTTTGTCCTTCACATTTGGATGGAGCGACAAACAAACGCTCAATAAAACTGAGTTTTATGATATAGTAGAATATTACTGTTATTTTAATAATAGTGGTAGTAGTTGTTGTGGTGTTAGTAGTAGTAATAACTATAATAATAACTATGCACTTCTATAAACACTTTGCTCGTAAAACAACTTTGTGTTGCTACAACAACCCAGATATCCTAAATTTATTAGATGAACCTGCTGGAGAAAGTGGCAGAGATACTTCTACAAAGGCTATCTAAGTGTTCATTGAAAGAAACGACGCTTTGGATTTAGAAATAAAAAATTTGCCTCTGAATTTAGAAATATTCAGAATCAAAGGCTACCCAACTGCCTAGCGTAACCCACGACATAGTGACTCAATATGTTTTCTTTTTCCCATACAGAGCGAAGTGATCTGCGCGATGCTGCAGCAGACTTGCGTGGGGCCGAGAGGTGAGTCTCCTTCTCATGGTTCTGATTAGGTATCGTGCACTGTGTAGCGAGACCAAGCTTCTCATGGTTCTGATTAGGTATCGTGCACTATGTAGCGAGACCAAGCGAAGCACCCACACTTTTCGTCATATTGTCACCTTTGGATTTTAAATTTAATTTTTTTTTGTAAATGTCTGCTTAAGTTACAGGTTATGCTATCTGCCTAATGATATATTTTCCTTCTTAGAAATTAATCATCAACATTTATTTATCTTGAGCAAAATAAGAGAAGCCGTTGGGAATTTTGCAACACAATGAAAAACCTTCCGGGAATTTTCAACCTTCCAAAATTTGAGTTAACAGATAAGGATTTTGCTGCGTGGAGTGTCCTGGAGAGTACCCCTGCTCGTACACTCACAAACGTATTCTTAGTTCAATGGTTAAATTGAAGTAATATTGGAAATATAGCTCGCAAGAGAGTAATCGGACGACTTATATAGCCAAGTCACCGTAAGTTCTCATGTAGAGTGAGAGCTATGAATGGTGCGCTGAAAAGCATGATCGATTGAAGATCTACTCGATAGTTTTGCTTTGATGAAAACTATTCAAGAGCTTGATTACATCGTGCAGTTATTTACGTAAATGCTGGTCCGCACTTCACCTTTTGTCCTTCCATTAAAAATTTTTTTATGTTTTTGTGTTCTAATTTTTTCCCCTTCCTATTACTTCAAGTCGTATTTGTAAAACAGCTATACGTATATACTCGTACATTTACGTCCATGATAACCAATCATCTTGTCAATAAGCAAAGCTATATTAGCCCATATAGTGTCACTATTGAGAGCATCTAATACCTAAACAAACTTATGAATGAGTCTGCTTTAACTTCCAACAGTTTTATAGTTTTTATTACAACAGCACGCAAACATATTACTCAATATTTAAGCAATTCTATTAAATGCATCAAATCGATGAATTTTCTGTCTAAACAGACTAAGACAGAGCCTGAGTGCATGTGGTCCCCCAACTCCTCGCTGGCGATGAACCTGCTATGATCCGCCCATCGCAAATTATTTCACCATCTCATCTCAACAAAACGTTCCGTAAACGCCACAGACTCGCATGCTTCGTCAACCCCAGGGGCGGATGTGATGCTTCAGGCATTCCCCCCCCCCCGCTCCATGGGCCAGTGTTTTTTTTTTAATTTACAACATTTCTCTGCAAAACGACTTCTCCATCGAGTTACGCAAAATAAAAAATTAAAAAACGGGTTAAATCAAAACCCACCCAAGAAAAGTTCGGGAGGTAGAATGGGGGGGAACTATCTTTAACTGGGGGACACTGTGCTGACGATCTTCAAGTGATCCAAAAACATGTAGCCTCTTAGTTTACCCACCGCTGGCTACTCTAGGTTTGATGCCGCAGTGTTTGATAACTTGACACGCAAGTTTACGTCAATATTCAAAATCCCCACACCTGGCACAATGTTATGCCCCAGTAATATTCTGCGCTTCATCATCAATTGCTCTTTTATTATTATCTTACTAAGGCTTCAAGCACAAGCTTTAAATGCTTCTTTAATTTTGGGACAATATTCTTTTCATCCACTTTAGATTAGATTGGCGGCAGTAGACGAACCAACAGGCCAATTCACAAAGAGACACCGAAACTTACGCCCCGGCCCTCTATATGAGCTATTGCCTTTATGTTAGTAGGATGTAAAAGACTGGAAAAAGAGAAGAAAAAATAAGAGCAGGGAGAAAACTCTCAGCCAAAGAAACGATCATGAATGCACGGAATCACGATCAATAGCCACTGATATGCGGAGTTAAAGATGTCAGACAGTGTAGTTGGAGCGGAAGAGAGAAGAAGATGGATTAAGGAAGCTTCGGAGGTTTTGGCCGTTAGGAGTGTGTGACTCCTGGAGCTAGGAGGAATCCTTAGCTGAGGGGAATGTCTCTCCCAATGTATGTCATGGCGATCTTTAAACGCGTTGACTGATTTTGCACTAACAACGTCGGAGGGGAGTCTATTCCAAATGCTGACTAGGATATAAAGAACAGATGACTTAAGGTCGTTCTTCGAGCTTTATGCTTGAGTTTTTGACCGTTGTTTCGCAAGCGATCATTGATCGAGGTCTCTTTCAATGAGTCCGGTTGCAGGTACGTCGTTGAAGCCTTTCAAATACTTCAATGTTTCTATTAGTTGCCTCCTGAGTCGTCTTTGCTCGCAAGAGATCAGTCCCAGTTCCTTTAGGCGACATTCATACGGCTTGTTTCGCAGATTAGGTATCAATTTTGCTGCTCTGCGGTGGACTCTTTCTACGTTATCGATATCTTTGCACAGATGTGGCGACCAGAATTGAACAGCAAATGATAAGTGTAGAAGCACTAATGCCTGTACAAGGGAACGATGATGTCCTTCGACTTGTATCCAAAATTTCTGGCGGTGAATCCGAGTACCTATTTTGAACGAGAATACCAAAATAAAATCATTTGATTAGATTAGACAGGCGGTAGACCCATTGCCAGAGAGCTGCCGGGACTCCTGCTCCGGCCCTCTATGAGCTGTTGATTGTCACTACGTCATCAAAACGGGGTCTGTAGTTTTACGCTCACTTGGTGCGCCGGCTGGAGTGCAGTGTAGGGTTACTATTTTTTTCCTTTGTTTATTTATTTGTAGCTGAGTGTTTGACACTTTCTCAGTTCCAGAGTGCTCAAAGTCTCTTCATTAGAAGCTGTACAAAATGGAAACATATATGCACAAAGATATCAAAAGAAATCAGGGCTGTGAATAGATATACAACTGGCCCATGTGCATCCGACGACCTCCACAGAGCACGTCTAATACAATGCTATTCGTACGGTAAACAAAGTTGGATTTTATGGTGTCACGGTGGAATCGCTTTAGTGAAAAAAACGTTTCCTAGTATACTATTACTGCTAGAAGTACAAGTATCAGTTAGTTATTATGGAGTTACAATTATACTATTTTTTTAATAAACACTTGTTAAGAAGAGAAACGATCGGTCATTCAGTGGCTACAGGGTTGAAAGGAAAATATTTAGCTTTAAAATTCATGAGGCCACATAACTGTGTAAAGGGAGTGTGCTACATGAGCTGAGTTATGCGGGCAGAGCCATGCTGCGCGACGCTGCGCACACTTAGGTATGCTGAGTGAGCGTCATACACGGTATGCTCTCGGGTAACGCTCGGTAACGCGAGTAACTCTGCTGGGCGCTGGCGGTGGACACCGGCGGGCCCGACGCAAGTATTTCCGTGTCAGATTATGTGCTAATAATATCGGGAACTTATTGTTACTAGTGAGCCTATACTGTTAGGTGCAGACAATATGTGAATATCTCTTAAAGATAGTGCTGTCGGGGCATGTATTGAATATACTTAACACGTTTGGCTCCTTTTTACGAGTGAAGACAAGCTCGGTGCCAATATGTTTGTATCGAATATCTGCGAACACTTGCATGAAATATTTGGCGATGAAAACTGTCGTGGAGACATTCTGTCGAGGACAGACAATTAGTATATAGACGCTGCACAGCCGCTGTAGCCGGCCACACATACGCGGCACAGTGGATACAGGCAGCCATACATACTCTGCACAGCCGGAGCAAGCAGCCGTACGTACCCAACATATTCAGCACTAAAGCATTTGTTGACAACATACCGGGGGGCGGTACACTATTTATCTGCAGCTCTGATGTTCAAAAGTACTTGTTTCGTCTTACACGCCTGCTAGGACGGAGATGACTTGGAAAGGGAGATTGCGTTACACTTCGGGCTTCACGTTATGAAAATAACCATTTAATTTAAATCGCATGACGTTTCAAAAGAAGTTTTTTTTTTCAAGTTAAAGTGAGCTTTCCAAGTAAATGAAAATCAGTGCCATTTAGTCCATAACATACACAGGTATCCATAATTATTAGCCCACCGAAATTTTAAAACATCATCGAAAGTCCTCAAATGATAATTGATTTCTTCAAATTAGAACTAATTTTTGCAATTATAGCATTTCAATTACTGGGCATAATTTTCAGAACTTTTATTAGGCCATATCATATAATTATTTAATTTAAAAGTGGGAAGATTTAGACAAGCATATCTGCACTTTAAGGTTCGAAGAAAATAAATAGCAACGTCTCTGTATATCACAAACCTCTCGCAACCAATATACCAACTTCACAACTAGAGCAGCAGGATCACTCTCACCACTACACACTTCCTGCCCCATACAAAAATGCCCACAACTTTCTATTGGCTCGCCCTGCTCACAGTTCATACAATAGTCCCTATCTATAAGTCAGCGCTTTGAGTAAACGCGGCTTATCGATCTGGAGCGACGGCCGATATTTGGCCGCCTTATGTGGTGAGGAGGACGGACGCAAACACCGCCCGTCCCTCGACCGCCATACGACCCCAAACACCAGAACATTACCACCCAATTAGGGTGAAAGTTAATAAGGCAAATGTCCTGTTGAATACCACGAGACAACCTAACAACAAGAGTGCCAGTTTGATTCAACTAATCTACTGGCCAGGCTCTTAGCGATGTTGAAAGTGGAGAAAAGTTGTTTGAACTACCACGGGGCAACCTAACTACCAGTCTAGGGATTGGATTAAACTATACTCTGCTAGCCCCGCGTTAGTTAGTGATGTTGAGAGTGAAGAAATGTGTTGAACTATCATGCGGTAGTCCACCTACTATGCAGTGTAGGGGTTTTGTTCAATTAATCTGCAGGTATATACGCCAGTAAGGGATGTAGAATTGGGAAACTGATTACCGAAAGCTTTTCGAAGTTTGGCCTGTAGGTGTTGGATGAGAATGTGCCTGACGTCGATATAAGCGGCTTTGGTTATATGGACTTCGCATTGCACGGATAAATGCACACATTTATGTATGTATGTATGCTGAAAGTAAACGGTGATTATCTGATACAAACAAATATCGGTGGAGCAAGCTGGTCAGTGCTATAGTAATCACCCGCGAAGGAAGTGAGGGAGGTGATGATGTTTGTCGACCACCCAATAAGTGGTCGAAGGAGTTGAGCTATGTTCATAATTTTTTGCAGGGAGTCTGGTGGGCTGTTCTCGATGTGACCCATGCCAAAAAAAAACTAGAATTAGCTGGCCATAAAAAATGACGGCGATAAAATTTGCTCCCCGCCAAAAAACTGGGAGAAGGAGTTGAGCTGTGTTTATGATTTTTTGCAGGAAGTCTGAATGGGCTGTCTTCAATGTGTCCCCCTCCAAGAAACTAGGACTAGCTCGCCATCAAAAGTGATGGCGATGAAATTGGCACCAACCGCGTGTGATGGCTTACCCCACGAAACGTTCTTGTTCTGTATTGTGGTATTTTACCTCTCTGACTTCGAGTATTTTCCTTCAAAGACACAAGTAAGTAGGTTTCTTGGAATGAGGTACAAGAAGCATTAAAGAAAGAGACAATAAAATCAAGTAGTACTAACAGAACCACGACCCAAGCTTGCCCTTTGGCAGCTGTTGTTATTGCGGCACAGGGCAATGAAATAAAAATAGCTTTGATTAGAAAATATCAAAATTTCAACAAATAGCTTAACTGGAGCTTCTCAGTTGCCTGTGATACAATCGAAAGAGAACAGCATTACCCTATGAGTAGAACAGACAACCGAAACGTGAAACGTTAATTTACGCCAGAGAATTACTCATGAGACTGCACCTAAATATCTTCGAGAAATACCTAAAAACTAGCACGTACGCCTATCTAGAGCTGCATAACCAGGTCTATGTATCTTATAAATTTATACAGCTTTATTAACTGTAAAGACAACTTTGACTGCAGCCTTCACTGGGAAACCCACACGCACTGGTTTGTGCTGCAGACATAGGTCAACTGGCCCAGTGCATGGACTAAATACAGCTGCAGCCGACTGCGGGTCGCTATAGGAACTATGGCACGACAACGGAAGCTTCAACGACCCGAACGACCTCAACTGTGCTGCAAATGAACGTGCATATATATATACTTAGCTCTCCCAGTAGAGCTCTGAGGATATTCCATGAACATTTGTTTGTACTGTACTCTTTACGACTGTCAGATTAACGGAGCAGCTGGGCTGGACTGAATGTTCTGTTGATACTCAGAGATTTCATATCTCCGTCTCGCTATGAACAGGTTGTTGATATATTTCAACAACCCTATAGCAATTCTTTAGAAAAACTGTTAATGTTCGCAGGAGGGAGCGTCGGATGGTATCTGATCTCTGTCTCAAGTTTATTAATTGGGAAACAGTACCGTCCTCACTAAAAAATTCAAAGCATGATCTTTACATATAAACCTATATGTACAGTATTCATATCTAACTTCATGAATACCATCCACAAAGGTAGCATCCGTAAACATAAAGTCTGAATACACCAGTACCTGGCACTTCACCCATCAGTACCTGGCACTTCACCCATCTGCCGTCCCATCAGAAACATGAAAAGATGATCGACGTTTCAATGAAATATTCGTCGAACCGTAAACACCGCAGACCTTCCATCCACAGAATTATAATTAACAGACTGACCTTGCGTTACAAACATGCGTCTCTGGAGGGAGAAAACACAATATCTTTTCCTGCCGTTTTTCCAAATTTGGCATACTTATATTTAGCTTCAACACCCGCCGTGAGCTATGTTGAGGCGTGCCTCCATGCATCCTAATGTGATAGCTGAAATCAATCATGTAATGATTATCAGAAAATGCTTCAGGTGACCGTTGTGGCCTCCATACACAGAGAACTAGAAAATCTGTGACTGTAGTCTTGAACGCATCCCAGGCTACCTGAAAGCTCATCACAATGTTGCAAGAGAAAATCGGCCCTATAACTGAGACCGTACTTAGTTTTTAATAAGGAGAGTAAATTATCTTCAAAGTATGCACCATTTTTACAGTAAGTATAGCAGCTAATACCCACCGGTAATATTGGTGTGCCTGCCAATATTGGCTTGAAAAAGGAGTATATATGTTGTGCGCGTTTGGTGGATTTGCGCGATNAGTATGCACCATATTTTTACAGTAAGTATAGCAGCTAATACCTACCGGTAATATTGGTGTGCCTGCCAATATTGGCTTGAAAAAGGAGTATATCTGTTGTGCGCGTTTGGTGGATTTGCGCGATCGATCGATCGCGCAAATCCATCAAACGCGCGCAACATATACAGTATTTGCTGAGACCCGGAAGCTCATTGGTTCATGACTTCAGTAACACAAATGTAAATTCAACAAACAGTATAATGTTTCCAATAGGGCTAGCAGACTTTCGTTTTTGGTTATAGATATCAGCCATAGATATCAGCCATAGATTTTAATTTCAATGCATTTCTTACTTCGAGGCTCAAGCTATTTAGCGAGACTGTTTCGCTGGTGAAACACACCCATGTAAACCATACGCACCTACACACCATGTGTTACCGCAAGTCTTTAATTTTGTGCGAGAGAACAAGGACGGAACGTCCGCAGGGTCGGTCCTTCCTTCGGACCTCTCTCACTTCTTTCGTGTCGTTTGTGCTCCGTGCTAGATATCTCGCTCATGTCTTATACTGTGCATTT
>LQNS02278187.1:5835063-5862432 GCA_001587735.2 Parhyale hawaiensis
CTACGATTGAATAAATAAACATTAATTTTAGATAGATTCTGTAGGTTTTTTCTGAATATGGGATTTGTCCGTCCCGAAACGTTAAATTTTATTTGCTAGTCGACGCGTTTAGTTAGTATATTGTATCATTTATATGAATGGACATTTTTCGAAAGTCTTACTGTAATAGTGATTGATCTCATGATAAATATGCTGTCATAAGTAGTACACTCTAAGTTTTTATTACTATTTGATAGTGGTTTCTATTGTTATCATTATTAACATCATTATATGATTTTATTATTACCCCTATTGCAGCCTCCCTTCTCCGCAAGTAGCCCACTTGATGCAGGCTAGGACTCCACTTACACTCTTACTTTGAAATAGAAAAGTTTAGCAACTTTTTTAGAGGAAAAGGAAAACGAAAGGCAAAAACGATTGATTATTGATGTTTCGGGTAGCCGTAGAATCATTAATCATGAGGATCAATTATTCACGCCTTGACTTCAATCGGTTTCATTAAATAGTTACCCCTTGACTTGTTATGGTTTCTCTCTTAACAATTATCGTTCACTGTCGTTAGTAACAACGTTTATATTAATTAAAAATTTTCATATTGGGCAAAAATTTATATCTATATACAGCATCAACAGGTCCCGCCTCTTTCACACGCTCTATTTCTACCCTGAACATAAAACAAAACTCATGGCTACTATGAAACTGAAGGAGTGAGACATTTCCGATCGTCAAGCACTAAATTATTTACATGCGAGCTATGTGATATTCTTCATGTCCTCAGGTTTATAGGCCAGCAAAAATAAATGGTAGAAACTATCCATGAAGTTGTCTAGTTAATGGAGTGGTAATAAATATAATTTAATGTGGGTACCGGAAAATTATAATTGGCAATACAGGACTGTGTGGCAGGTATAGAGCTCACGGCACCGGGACGGCATCGGAATGGTGCGAGTTACGATGTTTGGCAAAGTATGGGATAATCAATGGCTTGATAACTAACTTGGAGAGTCCCTGAGAAGTAATGTCTTGTTTACTCCTTTCATAAGGCACTGGAAAGACTATAGTTACGGGACTAAGAGACCATTAGAACCACAACCTTTCAGTGTTTGGAAAGCACCAAAATGTGGCCAGAGCGTTAGCAAGGTCAGAATTATTTACAAGAGTGGGAAGGTCTCAAAATTTAACATTGATGACACTGGGAGAGAAAGGCTACCTGAAAAGTTGTATTCGTGATGCTGAAAGGGCACAGGAAAGATAATACTTACGACAATCGGCGTGTGTTGCCAAAGTAATACTTTTAATGCTGAGAGAGGGTCGGCAAGGCATTCTTTATAACACTCTGACCGCAATGGAAAGGTACTGTATTTATTTGGGATGCTGGGAGGGCCGGGAGATGAGGGAGCCGACTCACCCACCGTGGAGATAGAAGCATTCGTCCCTGACTGCCGAGCTCCCGCACACCTACACACACACACACACACACGACCCTCCTGCTCGCCTGGCCACCGCCCTTCCGTCCGTCTCACCGCCGTAATGTTCTTTACCCTCACCGGAACCATCGCCTCCCTTTTTTGTTCTGCGCTCCTGAGCAAAATTGCGGCGGCCGCAGCGGCGGAAGCTGCGGGCCGCCGCTCGCTCCGTGCTGGAGCTGCGCTGCTGAGGTCACAGCTGCCCATAGGGCGGCCGGTGCCTTTCCCTTCATTTTTTCTTCTGATGGATTGTCTTCCTTTGTAGAAAAATTAAGTCGCACTGCCTTTATTATGCAGTAAATAGCACACAGATCCTTACTGCTCAAGAAAAAGCTGATGACTCAGGTCTAATTTTTTCTTCTGATTTAAAAACTTTTATGTTTCGGAAGAAACAATGTAAAGAAAGTAGTTCTATTTCTGGTACGAGAGAAAGTATCACGTTGGACACTGCTCCTGCAATGCGACTGATCCTTCCTCTCTTTTATCTTTTCCATTGATTACATAAGTTCTATAGGAGCAGTTGAGTGACATAACAGAGCTAGCGGGCCTATATCTATAGCATGGGTCACAGGCTGACAGCTCCAAAATTTGGACTATAATCTACTTCTCTAGTTTAGCACAAATTATTATAGTAGTCACCTTATATACGTCAGAAGGCGTACTAGATGATACTTTTAGCATGACTGCCTTTGCTGCCTACAGGTATTTCTCGACACAGATTCTCTTTGTTCTATGTAAGTTTATCATTTAGGGAGAAAAATTTTATTCCAGGTACTTGACATACGTGTTCTTGATAATAATAAACTATGGAATAAATAATAAAACAAGAGGGGCTAAGTGGAGGAGTTAACATTGCTTTTCAGCATACAATGTATTTTGTAGGTGTTCAGTTTCTACGAGTAATAAAATCTTCTTTCCTCCGAGCCAAAGGTATAGCGATAAAATTCCCCTTCTATATACGAGGACAGCATAAGTCAGCTCTGCACTATCTGAGACCATGGCTAGGTCTGCATCGTGCGACCCTCGACACCGTCTGTGATCATGACTGAACCTACATCGTGTGACCCTCGACACCATCTGCACCACCTCCCACTGACCTCAGACAGATCACCACCTGCCTGCCAGGTGGTTCGGAGGCAAGCAGGTGGTGCCAGCTCAGATGGTCCTTGCTTTCAGGACAGCTGGCAGGGACAAGGTCAAGTGCACAATGAAACTTAAGAGACTAATTTATTATTTATATTTGCAAAAGATATTAATTAATTTTTCCATTGCACTTGTTATCTTATATGCTGGATATATCAGCAG
This sequence comes from Parhyale hawaiensis, assembly GCA_001587735.2. NCBI lineage: Eukaryota > Metazoa > Arthropoda > Malacostraca > Amphipoda > Hyalidae > Parhyale > Parhyale hawaiensis. The sequence continues at coordinate 5,837,835 of LQNS02278187.1, forward strand.
CATCATCTTCAGCCGACGTGCATCACCAACGGATGAAGAAAATAAATTCTTAACCACTTCGCAACTGGCAGTCGCAGTAGAAGCTTTCATGAATAATTTATTCACAAAACCAGACCGTCTTTTGGTTCTCTACAAATTTTATTGCAATTTTTAATTGCCAGTCCACAATATTTGTCAGTTTTTCCTTACTTTTTAAAGCTGAAACAAAAATTATTACTGCAAACAATAAGATGAAGTTTTCATTAGCATTTGAAATTATCTGTTTGGGAGGCCAGAATTACCTAAGCGAAAGACAGAGGCCCTGAATGGAAAATCCTGCACATGAGGCGCTTTCGATTCCCTCTGCGGGATCGAGATCCTGTGATCCACTTAACTCTAAACTGTCCAGAACTTCATTCACAGGCTGCCAATTTTCCACTTCGGAGCGGATTTTAAGACTTGATCGTAAGCTCTTAAAAGCAATCAGTTTGAGATTGACTCCTGAATTCGATCAAAAAGGGAAACACAACAGTCAAAGTTGAAGTTTCAGTAAGGGAAAAGCAAATAGTATTAGATTATTACCCGGAGCAACTCGACTGCACCTTATACCTTTGTGCTAGTGGCGCCACCTCACGTGGTATATTGACAGTTTCTCCCGACTTTATTTTCAACTTTTTTAGAAACTCAAAACTTTTCTGGAACACATACAAAAGGTTGGTAGTATTTTGAAAAAATCAAAGTTTGACCAAACATCAACTCTTCTTAAGCAGCGATGCTTAAAGCTTTTCCCACGCCCCTCGTACTGCATGTTTTAGAAGCAACGAGATTACGGTCAGCCTGCTGATAACTCCATTTTACGGAGCACCATTGAGTTCTTGAAGTCGACGCCTGAAACTCAACGTAACGGGTCGAAGCCAGCACACCTGCCTCAAGTTTCGAACAAGTCAAGCATTGAAGGATTAATATTTACCACCGGATCGAGAGAGCGCCCAAGTTCAGCTATGAATGCCTCAAATTAAAAGTCAGTCACAGGAGCGTCTTTTTGTGAAGGCGCGTTCATTCGACAGTCTTTTGGTCTCGCTAGGTACAGCTCACCCTCCTTTTTTTATGTTTTTTACTGCATCCTTGTAAACGTAGCACTGAGTCTAGCAAAGTATTTGCCAAGATACTTGCAGTCGCACGTCTGTTGGCTTAGAAGGTACGAGAAGTATAATTTTGGATACATTTTTACATTTACGATAAAATAGAACCGAGAGTATTACAAGCACAGACCAAGAGACTGCTGTGTAGACTCACCTGTTGCGATTCTTGCACGTATTGCTCATTATAACTAGCAAATATCTTACTAGACAATCTTATTTATCTTGTATCTATTGAAAGTTCTATTTTCCAATTACTGAACAAACGACACGTATAATTATTTTCTTCCGAGTAACTGACAAACTACAAAATGTCGTTTAAAACAAGCCAGGAGCTGGAGGTTGCGTGCTGTCGACCATCCAGTGCCGTCCTCTCATTTACGCAGCAACTGACCTCGCTGTCTCTTACCCCCTTCAACCCTCCCTCCACCCTCATCCCTCTCCAATTAGGGATTTCACCCCCAGTTTCTTTGTCCCGCCGGAAGTTCCAGACCATTGTTACGATGATCGAGGGTCGCCATTTTGTTCTGGACAGGAAGGGGGTCCAGCGCCCCCACTTGTACCAGCAGAACAAAAACACGACCTGCACTTCTGCAGCACCAAGGAACGAGCAGCTGCTCCGTAGTAAAGTTACTATTTATCAACCCACGGAATTCCCACCATACTTCCGTTGGCTGCACAAAAACACCTATAGTATAATAATCTTGCACAAACAGTGAGTTTGGATGTTGCCATCAGTACCTGCTCCTCTGCTGAATACATCCATGCATGATCACGACCGCAGCAAGGGAAAGAGCCCATTGATGGAGAACAGCAATGGCCTACCAGACAGAATCCTAAGTCTGGACACCACCCTAGCTGGCAGAGTTGGCTACCATTGAATGTTTTGTATTCACACAGCAAGCACCTAAGCGAAGAGAACCTGGCTGCTTGGACTCCATGCAGAGCCGAAGCTCCAGGTGCATAGGCATCTCCAGATAAGAGCGACGAATAGAATGTCTACTGTAGACCCGACTACTTTTTGCGACTTGTATTAGGTCGGTGCAAAAGCTTTGCCGATTTATAAGAGAGGAATTTACAAATTATTTAAATTTATGTTAGGCCTAGTCTTTGCTTTCACGACACCTTCAGACACTATTTTTGGGTAGGCTTGACACAGGTGATGAGAAGTGGATTCTCTGCCATAACATTAAACACCGGCCATTGTAGATAAATCGAAGAGAAGACCAGCTCAGCAATCGAGAGAAGGACTCCATCACAACACAATCCTGTTGAGCAAATGGGGGGGGGGATATTGAATTGATCATCAACTACGAGCTTATAGACAACAACCAAACCATTACTGTTAATCTCTATTGTGATCAACTACAGAAGCTTCTTTGATCCAAAAGGGACTTTCTTTAGTCAACAGAAAGGGTATCATTTTTCACCATGATTATGCTCTCCCACACACAGCGCTGCTGACAAAAGCTCTCGTAGGAGAATTTGGTTGGGAAGTTTTGCCCCATCCACCATATTCTCCTGACATGGCTCCCTCGAATTTTCGCTTATTTCGAGGAACATACAAAACCCTTTAGGTGGCCTTAGGTTGATATCACGAGACGAGATTGAAAATAATTTAGATTCATATTTCCCATCAAACGTAAAGAATTTTGCAGGTGAGGCATTTATAAGCTCGTTGGTAGATTCAAGTTTTAAAAGCAAATCACGCACAGTTTTTCATTCTGAATGTAAACCTTTAAATCGGCAACAACTTTTGCACCAACCGACTTCGAATTTCCCCCAAGCACCTCTGTGCCGTTGCCAAGGGAAGATTTAATGTACGATATTTGCAGACGAGCAGTTAGCTAGCAGCTGAAAAGCCAATAATTACACAAGTACCGTAACCTTCTTAGGAGAGAATGTTCACCATGAATAGTTTATACCATTCGCAGGTGACTGCTACAAAACAAATGAGGGACACCGTAGAAAATTAACTATCTTTGAAGCTTTCATTCATAAGTAGAAATTAGGATACGAATGCATCTTGGCAACCCAGTTACCGTAGTGGTGCGAAATTAAGTCAACAATAGGCAACAACAGCTATTGCTCTACTTCGAATACCAGTGATGATACTAAACGCAATTTAGTGAGGAGCCAGGTCCTCTCCGCTTCCATCGTGTGTGGATGTTTGGAATGGTCTTGATGGCTCTGTCTTTGCTGGTGCGGGTATTGGCAGCTTTAAACGATCTGTGCACAGAGCTATTCTGTCTAGAGCCTAGAAGAAAAAAAGTAAGAAAACAAAAGAGGTGGGCGACCCGACCAACGCAACCCCAAACAATTGGAGTACCTCAAAGAGGCAAGGATGCAGCGGTCAGACCACACTAAATTATTATTATTATTTAATAATCGACGTTCACGTTGTAGAAGGGTCAGAAGAACAACCAACAGTTGATATTGGAGAAATTCAACGCCATTAGAGGTCGAACACTGGAGAGGAAGCTCTCAGTGGCTGGTGGCGCCTATCACCATTCGTGCTGCCCTTTGTGCAGAGTCCTTATTGAGGTGCGGTGCATCAGTACAGATTATAGATGCCATTACTGCACCACATCACCACTAACGTTATTCGTGTGAGCAGCAGCTTTGTAACTGCTACTGACTTCCAAATTAACAGCCGTTGCTTTCGCCGCTGACGCAGCTCAGTACATTGCGTTTCGTATCATCACTGGTAGTGGAAGTAGAGCAATAGCTGTTGTTGCCGATTGTTGACTTAGTTCCGACAACACTACGGTAACTGGGTTGCATCATGTGTACATGCTGGACACCTGCTGATTAGCAGCAGTACTAAAGTTTGCTGATATCAGTGACGCTGAATGTCTTAAGATCGAATCCCACCCCGGCAGGCGAGCTCTTGGCGTGCTTAGTTAACAGTTGATGTCTGTAATGCTGTTGAGGGGATACTGGCCCTAGCCAGATACGGCAAGGGTCGGGGCAAATGTCGTTGCATAAGAACCTTTCGTCGTTGGAGCCATAGCTTTTGACGATCCGTGTCTGCATTACCTATGCCTGCTTTACCTTGAAAAGGTCGCAAACCAACAGCCTTTTTTTTAAACTTTTGGCATTGCCGCAAATGCCCAGCTGTACTCCTTTGTATGACGTCTAAAGCAATAGCACAAGTACCGCATATGCAGTTATTAAGAGCAGTACTTACTCCATCGACTTATTACAACAGCTTAGCTGCCGTGAGTAGAGGCCCAAGTACATGCCGTACCTCCTAAGGATGGAAGTACAAAGAACAGTCCAGGAGCTCCTACAGGCTGGTAGCAGTACTCTGTTAATATATATTCCGTGATTTATCGGAATTATTATCAGTATTAGTATCAGTTCTCGCGCATTCGTCATTTTTCCAAATTATTACTGTTTTCAAGATTCCGCGAAAAATGCAGAAAACATTTTTGCCTACAAAAACGAACTGTAGGACGTGGCAAAGCTGAAAAAAGGGAAGGTTGGACGCAACTCGGTTTATAAAACCCTGATATTCCCGTAACAGATGGCAATGATTAAAAATTTCGGTAAAAATTTACTTTAGTATCGTCCAATTCTTTCCAATTTTTTATTGTAATCCACTCAATTTTCGACGTAGATTTCAAATTTGAAGTCTGTTTGCTGCGGTCGGCTTTAGTTTTCGAGCTATTTTACTTTAAGTTCTATTTTTCTCCGATCTTATACTGAAGGAAAAAAAATTCAAGGTACCTTCAGATACATTTTGCAAAAAGGGCAACAGCGATATTGATAATGAAAATAGGTTGTTGGGTAGTAACTAACCTAACCTACTTTCATTATCAATATTGCTGTGCCTCTTTTGCAAAGATTACTTGAAAGTACCCTGAAATTTTTTAAAGTCAAATATCACGAAAACTAAAGCCGACCGCCGCAAACGGACTTCAGATATGAAACCTACATCGAAAATTGAGCGTATTAAAATAAAAAAACTAGAAAAAATTGGACCCTACTACAGTAAAGTAATACTACAATTTCTGTACCAACGGCGCCATGCACCAGCGCAGGTTTCGCTACAGCAGCAGTGCCGCGGTAGCCGCATGCTTCCGTTCTCATCTCTAACACCTTGTAACGCTCGCACGTTCGATGCCCAGCCAAGCACGCGAGCTCTTTTAGATCTTGGTGTGGTGACTCGGCAGTTGTGTGTGCATGCACGGCGTCGTGGCAGAACTGCCTTCCTTAGAGATGAGGGATGTGGGGGTCTCGGGTCATTTGTTCCTTCCGTAAAATTGGCGCCATAGTTCTTGGTGACCCGAGGTCGACTGCAACTACACTTACTCATCTGGGGCCAGTGGGCCTATACCTGCAGCACAAACCAGTGCATGTGGGTTTCCCAGGTGAGGGTGTGGTCTAAGTTGACTTTACCTTTACCTTTACAGCTCATTGTGGAAAATGTCCCCTTCGATGCAGTGGCTGCTGGACCACATATCACTTCTGGACGTTACAGCTCTGCACACCACAGTTATGCACACCACAACTCTCCATATCACAGCTTGCACAACACAGTTCTGCACATAACATCCTACACAATACAGTTCTGCAAACAACTTCATGGCACACTACAGCTCTGCACAACACATTTCTGCACACCACAACTCTGAGTACCAAAGCTCTGAACACTGCAACTCTGCGTACCATAGTTCTGCACACTACAGCTCTGCTCACCGCAGCTCTGCACGCCATAGCTTTGGACAACATACCTCTACATAACATGCCTCTACACAACATACCTCTACACACCACAACTGTGTACAACATATTTCTGCACTCAACAGCTCTGCACAAAATATTGTACACCAAAGCTTTGTGCAAGACACCTCTGCACAACACAGCTGTGCACAGCATACCTCTACACACCACAGCTCGGCACAGTATACCTCTCCACAACACAGCTCTGTATAACATACCTCTGCACACCGCATCTGTGCAGAGCATACCTCTGTACAACACACCTTTGCATAACACAGCTCTGTACATCTGCACAGTATACCTCTGCAAGCCGCATCTCTGCACAGCATACCCCTCCCTGCACAAGCCACACCACCAGCAGTATCGCACGCACTCACCGGAAGCGCACCACAGCCGGGGTACAGCCACACAAAACACTTCACTCCTGCAACTCCGCGGTAGCTACTCGGCCTGGCCGCCACGCTATCGTAGTCAGGAAATTATGGGCGATTATCGGATGTTAAGGGATACCGTCTCCTAAACACATCGGATACATGCATTATGTTTCCGAATACACTATTTGTAATGCCAAACGAGGTTGTACATATGTAGTGAGACACGCCAGAGACAGCAAGCAAATAATTTTAAAAAGCACTGACTCTTTCATAGCAATGACATGTCTCAATTCAACTGATATGGTACGCCAAAAACCAGCAAAAGGATTACAGGGAAACAGTAAATATAAAACATAAAGAGAAGAAATTAATCTCTGGCAGTTTCTACGTGACCTTCTTTCCAAATATTATGAGTTTCGCTTAACGAGTCTGTGAAGCGTGTTATTTAAGCTTAGTCAGTCTCTTAGTATATTTTTTGTCTGAATCCTGCAACAGTTTTGTATTCAAAGCCAGTTTTTAAATCTCAAGATACATTGATAACACGGTTATAGGAATTGTTCTATTTCCATTACATTGTTTTGCATTTTCAACTGCTTCAACTGTTTTGTTGAGCGGTCAGGCGCTCCCTTTTCTTCCAGCCCATTTATTTTTTTCTGACGTACAATTTTGTCTTCTAAGTTCATCATTTCTTACAAAAAGAGAGCAATTAAATCGTACTCATCATGTATATTGGCTTACTTCATGTAAGTTAATTAATTTTACCACTTACGTAAGTGAATATGAATATTGCTATAATACCATCTATGTCTATAATGTTCATCCACCTATAAATTAGCTACAAACCCCGTCCTCCCTTCCCCCTATCCTTGAGTAAAAGATATGGTAACTGGAATCTCCCTCGTGGGAAATCCAATTTTTTTTTAGATTAGTTGTGAGACATTGCGGCTAACACGCTGTGTAAATTAAATCTTTCAATTCACATTTTAAACCTGCCTCTCTCAGGCCAATAACGCTACGCATTCCAACCACAACCTTTCATGCACATTTATACCTAGGTAAGGATTAATACAGTAATTGGATTTTCGGCGACAGCAGTTGGATAGGTAACTTGTGGCAGGGACTGTATAGGGCGGCAATATAGACAACAAGGTATCTGCGAACGTCTGGTATCTTCAACAAATATCCGACTCATGTTCTCTTAACATGTCTGCTCTCATTAGGCAGGCCTGAGATAAGGTCCCACCGCCACGCAATGAGAAACGGAAAGAAGATTAGCCGCGGTTCTTTTTGTGGCGAATCCAATACAGAAATGACGAATGTTTTAATAACATACTCGCTTTTGAACATATAGGACACATAAAAATGCAGGTATTGGCGTTTCGCTGACAGGAAGGCCAAAATATCTGTTTTATTGAGAGTTGTGCTGATAAATATTGAGCATAGCGGCTTGGAAAATTTATCCCGCCTATTTTTCACATTCTGCAGTTGTGCAAGGAGGAAACCATAGCGCGTAACGGTACTCAATCGCCAGAAGAGGATCATTTGCTGGCGTTCGTCGAAGTTCCTCAAAACTTCCCTTAACAGGAAGAAGAGAATCAATTAGTGTGTCACTAAGTTTCTGCAAATATTTATGTACGACTGTAGTAGCTAATAATATTAATTTGACTATTATTATTATTATTAATAAAATTTCACGCTTGAGCTCCCACGGACAGGTAATACAACCCAAATGAAGCGACTAAAATATAATAAGATCAACTTAGGCGCTACTCTGCCTCCATGCAATGCAAAAACCAACATGAAAGTGGAAGAACCCTTTTTTGTTTCTGTTGTCACTAAGATAATCTCAATTTACGAATGTTTTCCATTTAATGTAGGCCTATATAAAGAATATCTCGTCAATAAATTTTTTTCTGATTATCAAGCACAAATTAATTGATAAAACACGCAAAAAGGAAAAATTATTACGTCATTACTAACCGATCTTTTAAAAAGCTGAGTTTCGCTCAATTAAATGACAGCCATGCACCATATCTGCAGAAAACAATTGGGCTATATAGCAAAATTTTGTTTCTACCGCAGCTATGCAGTTGTATAAACGTCCAGCTAACGCTGCACAGCTGCCTCTTTGCGCTTTATAATTGAACGTAAACGCTCATATTGATGTATCGGTGATATGACAAGGGTGGTAAACCTATATATTTCACAAAAGAAACTGTAGTGATTTTATTCCTCAGTAATTTAGCATTATATGCATTGATCGTTCTTAGTAACTGAAAACTATAAGGCAGTTGTTTTTGTACAGCAGTAACTAAATATTCTGATGCGTACAACGTGTACTACATCTCTGGCTCCTACGTATGTGCGCATAGCCTATCTACATTGAACAAACAAACTTCTGTTGTGCTTCGTCCAGTTTACTTTCCTTCGCATGTATGAGTGCTCGGATAAACTTTCCTCTTCAACAATCTCATCTAACATAACGTCTTTTCCTTCAACATGCCTGGCTTCAAATACTTTCCTCCTGTACATGCCTCACTAAACATACCATCTTCCCTCAAATAATCCACAAAACACGTTTCTTCTTCCCTCGCACTCCTGGCCCAACATACCCACCTACTGACCCTAAGCTGTCCCGTCTCCGTTACGCAGCATACCCCACACCCTTCTCTCTCCAGCATCATCCACGTCCGTCCGTTAAATGCCTTACTGACTTCCTCTCTCTCAGCTGCCCGAGGGGCCACACTCTTCCAGATGCTCTTCCAGTTCCTTAACCTCTGCTGCTGCTAGGGCAGCTGGCGTGGCTCACGCGTGCCTTCCAGCCCTGTCTACAGACACGCGGCTACTGGTCATCCTGCCCTGGAGGCTGATAAGGCAGTCATACTCACGCGTGCCTCCCAGCCCTGTCTGCAGACACACGGCTACTGGTCATCCTGCCCTGGAGGCTGATAAGGCAGTCATACTCACGCGTGCCTTCCAGCCCTGTCTGCAGACACGCGGCTACTGGTCATCCTGCCCTGGAGGCTGATAAGGCAGTCATACTCACGCATGCCTCCCAGCCCTGTCTGCAGACACACGGCTAATGGTCATCCTGCCCTGGAGGCTGATAAGGCAGTCATACTCACGCGTGCCTTCCAGCCTGTCTGCAGACACGCGGCTACTGGTCATCCTGCCCTGGAGGCTGATAAGGCAGTAATACTCACGCGTGCCTTCCAGCCCTGTCTGCAGACACGCGGCTACTGGTCATTTTGCCCTGGAGGCTAATAAGGCAGTCATACTCACGCGTGCCTTCCAGCCCTGTCTGCAGACACGCGGCTACTGGTCATTTTGCCCTGGAGGCTAATAAGGCAGTCATACTCACGCGTGCCTTCCAGCCTGTCTGCAGACACGCGGCTACTTGTCATTTTGCCCTGGAGGCTGATAAGGCAGTCATACTCACGCGTGCCTTCCAGCCTACAGGCAGACACACGGATGCTGGTCATCTTGCCTTACAGAGTGACAGGAGTCATACTCTCGCGAAACTTCCAGCCGGGTCCCAAAAAGTTTTGGAAAACAAAAAGTAAATTACTTTTGTTTGACGAAAGATAGAATTACGAAGCCGGAAGATTCGTTCTCCTTGAAAGCTGTCAACATTAAAATGAATAGTTTTTTCGGAAGGGACGGGGACAGCCTCAATACCAAAGTACTTATGTTTTGATTTCACAGTTTTCAGTAACTAGACTCAATGACTCAGGGTGCTGACTCAGTAGATTAGATTATTAGATTAGATAAGCGGTAGTAAACGAACCAATAGGCCCATTCCCAAAGAGACCCTGGAACATACGCCCCAGTCCTTTAGAGCTACTGCCATTATGTTAGCAGGATATTGAGGACTGGAGAAAAGGGAAAAAAGGGAGGAAGAATCCCTGCCAAAGAGACGATCATGAATGCACGCAAGCACGATCAAGAAACGCTGATACGCGGTGCTTAGAGATATCAAACTGTGTAGTTAGAGAGGAAGAGAAATGAAGACGGATTAAGGTGGCCTCGGAAGTTGTGGCCGAAAAGAGTTTGCGACTCCTGGAGGAGGAGTTCTCAGCTGTGGAGGATGTCTATGCCAATGTATATCAATATTATTATTAAACGCGTTGACTGTCTCCGCATTAACGACATCGAAAGGGAGGCTTTTCCAAATGCTGGCTATGAAATACGGAAAGAACTCCTGAGTTAAGGTCGTTCTTCGAGCTTTATGCTTGAGTTTTTGACCGTTGTTTCTCAAGCGAAACCCTCTTACGCAGAGATACCTACGCACACACACCTAGACACACACACTTCTCCCCCTCACACAAATAGCCATATTTACATTCCTGCCCATATCTCTCTTAATCCAAACTCCTGCCAGCGTAGCACTTAATCGTCTACAGAATGTTCCCCTCGTCCGGTGGTGTAGAACGGCAGCCGCAGCAAGCGTCCAAGCAGCAAGTGGCCTCCAAGCAGCAGTAAAAGGTTGACTAGTGTTTCGGGAGGCATGGATCCAGGCTAACTAACATCAACACTAGTGAATATTTCTTTGGCATTACAAGTGGCTTGAGCATTGAAAATAGACTTGCCTTTTCGATTATTAATGTACTAATTTCCACGCAATTTTGGTTTCAGTATCCCTATGAGAGTAGAATTCGACGACACCAATAGCTGTCCAGCACCTACACTTCCTTTACCATAACTGTTTCGCCTGTACTATCTCTCTGTTGGTAGTTGGAGGAACTAGAGCACTCTGAAAGCGCGCGCATACCTCCGCCAAGCAAATCAACGTACGTCAATAAGAATCTCAAATTGTTTCTGAAACTATATATTTCCTCTTTATATCAGCACCAAAATCTAGTCATTTGTGTCTTTTTAGCGTAATTAAAGATCGTCTGCATGTTCATGATTTATGTTTTAACAAAAATTTTGACAAATCTCAGTCAAACACACTAACGAAGGAACTGATCATCTCCAACATTTTATTATTTACAAGTATGTCTTTTATCATTTTTAAAAATTCCTGTAAATTTTATAAAGATCCGTTATTTTGCTGATAACCTTAAAATAAAACACAAAAATAAACAAACGAAACGTCACTATAATTTGGTTATTTACTCTTCGTATATACCTAACAACTCCCGTAAATTTCAGAAATATTCGTCAGTAGCTTTTTGAATTATGGGAGTAAGCAAACAGAGGCAGACAAATACACAAACGGATAAACGGATCTTCACCCAAAGTTCATTATCTGTTCCTCCTGACAAACCCTGCTAATTTTGTAACGATCCGTCCATAACTTTTTGAGTTATCTTGGTGTCAGACACACATATAGGCATACAGACAGACAAACAATCTCGATAAAAACATAACCTCCTTGGCTGAGGTAATTATAGTACACTATCAACAACTGTATTCACAGTCTGTGCAAGTGATGCCGTAGCTTGGCTAACACCAAGTTCTTGACCGATACTTTTTTGATAGCCAGGACCACTGAGAAAACGCAAACGCTACTAAGCAGACTCAGCCTTTTTGCAGCATATGCTCTGCATTTAAAGTAAAGGGTCATGTTCATGTATAACCATTTACTTCTATGCGAGTCTAAGGTTATTCTTTTGCTCTACAAGCATGAGGTTTTGCTTAAGATGTTTATGAATAGAAGTAGAAGGATTTCCTTCATATTTTGCAAGTATAAGCATATCCTTTTCTCCATGAATACGACCCAATGTTTCGACACCTACCAGCTCTAAAATGAGACCAAGGGTACACCATGAAATCCGTCAATGAATAAGAAACTACGACAGAATCTTCAATATGGCATACTATTCGGACACAGCCAAACAGCATACAAAGTTCACAAGAGCGTCTAGGTACCCATTACATGTTTCGACCGTTAACAATAACACATCGTAATGTTCTAAGAATTCAGTCAAAACATCTTAAATACCTCCAATATTGCCGTACACCAACTGTTTCAGAATACTAATCAATCCCAAAGTCTACAATTTACCTAAAAGATCTTAATTTGAGTTGTCCCTTATTAAGAATACAGTTGAACAAAATAACACATGACGGCCCTAATGGATACCACCTGAAATGTGGTAAGGTAGCCTCGAAGCATCTACACATACGTACATACATGGTAATTGTCAGGATCGGGCCAGAATGTTAAGCACCAGCAAGACAATATGTTGTGCGCGTTTGGTGGATTTGCGCGATCGATCGATCGCGCTGCGCGTTTGGTGGATCGTTCAAATTTTTAAATAGAAAACAAAACAACCAGTCCTTGCCTCCCCTAACCTACCAGACATTAAACCCGAATATAGTCCAACTTACCCGAAATTACGGCCTAATACCTACAGCATCCACCAAACGCACAGCGCGATCGATCGATCGCGCAAATCCACCAAATGCGCGCAACAAATATGCAGGAGCCTGAAGTTTGTCAGCGACCAGATATAGATAAAAGCAATGTGCAACGAGAGTCAAATGACATCCAAAGCTTCAATAGCGGAAAAGTTTCAAAATACATCATGGAAGTACGGCATCACAACAGCCCTAGCCAGGAGGGGTACAGCCTTAGTTAGCCCCACACACCCTCGAGGGCTACCAACTGCTGGAACGTCCGCCACAATGTCTAATGAAAGTCAGGAAGCATGGCAGAAGCTTAGGCCTATGCTCTCAATTGAGAATTAGACGTGATCACAATATGAGTGTGACCCTTCGGCCGGCCGTGTGTGAGGGGAGAGTCGTGAGCAGCTGATGGACTGGTATGTATAGGTGGTGTGTGGTATGCGTGGGAGGTGGTTGGGTAAGTATGGGTCACAGTCACTGGGTATGATCGTAATTAGCTTTTGGAAGTATGATATAATTTATTGACATATGGCACATAGATGGTCCATTTTCTGAAATTTGAACTAATGAATATTCTAGATTTTGTATTTTATTTGGGAAAGCTGTCGACCATCTCGTGAAAAGACAATTTCAAAGCAAAACTGTAGCGGGACGTGCGTGCGATGTTGTTGAAAATGGGCCTTGAATATGACAGCTGATAGTTATGAACACATACTTAGTAGCAGATTGAATAGTCGCCCATCAGTGAATGGCCGCTATGTGGGTATGGGGTACGATTCAGTAAAATATAATTAAATTTATACTATATACTTTTATATATTTATTGTCTACAGTTATACTACATTTATACATTTTCATGCTTCCCTTTACCATGTTGTCCTATAAACATCTGCTAAAGATGGACATATAGTCCGACACGTTCACATTTATTTAACGATAACTTCATGAATTATAATAAAATATTACCTTACAAATGTTCTCTCCTCTTATTTTATACATGTTTAGTTTTACGATGTGAGAGATGACGATTGATCTCGGAGGTTGTTGGCCATTAGCCGAAGATACGAAGAGAGGATTTGGTGTTTGGGTTATGTTGGACCTGGCAATTACCAAGTTCCAGAACGTGTTTGTTGTGAACACATCTGAACAATTCTAGATTGCTTAAAAATTTCTCATAACTAACACTTTTCCCTCAATTTATACACAGCAAAACAGAACTATCAGCTCTTTCGTTGGAAAACTACCTACCAAACAACGCCAATTCATGAATGCAAAGTAAAACTTCCTAACCCACTCGGTACTGCATTCCACCCACCTTGGAGCCGACACAAAGAGGGCAGGTGACATTCTCTCCCTCCGTACCTATGACCGCCCCATCTCGTGACTGTAGAGTGCAAACTTCAAAGCATCCCACAACCCTCCACTTAAGTTTAACTTCCGCTGTGGTCTGCGGATTCCCTGAGAACAAAGCGCTGGCCATCTGAGCCCGCCGCTGCGGGGGCTCCGCCCCACTCTACACTCACCACCCCCCGTGACCTCGCTTGCTATGATATTCTCACGCCCTGAGTGTGTCGGGCCGCTTCACTCACCCTCACATCTGGATCCTCTCATTACTCAGCTCACTCAGCTGCCATGACACTCCAGAACCGCGCACCGGAACCTGCGCCAGCTGGAATTTTGAACGCGTTTTGGACACCGTAACAAGGACTCCGGAAACTGTGTCCGCAATTTCTACTCGCAGAAAAGATAAATGTTTATGAAAGACAAGCATTTTCGTTGTAGAGAATTTTAGTACTGCCGACAGTGTAAGACTTGACTACTGAACTTAGCAGTAACAGTGCAGCGGGACCAGATAATGTGCCTGAAAAAATCCTTAAGATGTGCAAGCTAAGCGTCTCTTACCCCCTATACCTTATGTGGCAGAAATCGATGGATGATCGAGTAATTCATATCACCTACAAGCACGAGATTATTTTACCTATTCCTAAAGCTGGAAAAAGCATAGATTCAGCCAACTATGGACCTGTCTCCCTGACCAGCCACGTAGTGAAGACGTGTGAAAGGATGTTTCGGAAACACCTATTGAATCATTTAAAAAGGAATAACTGCCTTACATCAAATCAATATGGCTTTTGCTATAAACGTTCCACCACTTCGCAGCTGCTTGAGCATTATGACTCTATTCTCGACCTACTATGCCAAGTCAAAAATGTGGACGTAATATATTTAGATTTTGCCAAAGCCTTTGATAAAGTATATCATGAAATATTATCACTCAAACTCTTCAACATGGGCATCCGTTGAAAATGTCTAAGATGGATCGAAGGTTTCCTGAAAAACCGAATCTAAAGTGTAATTATAAATAATAATGTATCCAAACGACAGCCGGTCCTCAGTGGGGTCCCACAAGGCACCGTGCTTGGTCCAATACTCTTTCTCATCATGATAAATGATATGGGGCACCAATGCAAGTTTGCCGTTCCCTCATCGTTCGCTGATGACACACGGATATTAGCAGCGGTACAATCAATGGCAGACGTACGGAATGTGCAACTAGATCTAACCAATATCTTTCACTGGACATCGGTCAACAACATGACCTTCAACGAATCAAAATTTGAACATTTACGATACGGAAGAAAACTTCTCCCTCACTGAATCTACGTCCTGCACGACGAGAGATGGGAGCGAAATCGAGAGAAAGCAAATTTTAAGGGATCTTGGGGTGAGAATACAAGATATTGCCACTTTTGAAGATCATGTGGCTCGAGTTGTTACCATAGGCAAGAAGTGGAGCGGATGGGTGCTTCGAACTTTCTCTTCATGAAAGGTAGACACATTGCTCACCTTGTGGAAACAACTGACACTGCCAAGGAGTGAATACTGTTCACCTCTTTGGGTGCCAAGCAAACGGAAAGACTTAGAGCGCCTCGAGGCTATCCAGATATCGTTCACTGCCAAAATCTGAGGCAGTGAAGATTTAAACTATCACGAAAGACTGGCTCAACTTCACATGTATTCAATTCAAAGGAGATTCGAGCGCTTTATGATCATATATATTTAGAAAATTCTAGAAAGAATTACTGTCAGCGTCAATGGGCGAATATAGGCCAGACACTCAAACCGTATTGGTCGCATTTGTGAAGTGCGCATTCCGACCAAAACTGGTGGAGAAGCAATAGCTACGAAGTATTCTAATAGTTTCGTGGTCGTGCCTCGTCATATTCGAAATGTCACCGGTACAGAGACTGCGAAATTTAAACATTTACTGGACGCATGCTTACTGAAAGTGCCAGATAAACCTGCTGTAAGCGGCTATGTGAACTGTGGGGATAACTCGTTGTCAGTCACCCCGCTGGTCACGGACTGCAGCATCACCTCTGTGCAAGATGGGTGGCGTGCATAACGTCACCTGGACCTCGTCCGAAGTATCATCAAAGGTATCAAAATAAGGTATGGACATCTTCGATCTGTACACTGAGGTGGAGATAAACTGATCCCCGTAGACGGCTTCACCTTGTCCTGTATTTCAATTATCGGGTTATTAATTTGCAATTTGGTATTTTCATGTGATGATCGAAACTAACTGAACTTTAAGACGAAGAAAAACTGAATTTTCGGCCTTTTCAAGGGTAATCGATTCAGTAGATTTATCGCAGAGAATTGAATGTTCACAATTAAGATTCTACACAAGTTATAGCTACCGTAAATGTCCATCGCATTAAGTGAATCGAAGACTCGCTTAATTAAAGAGAAATTGCGCAGAAAGCCTAAGGATAAGACAGCTTGTTGCCTGGAATCCGCCACCACAGGCCTGGGCTCGGCCATGTGAGAGTAATTTCATCTTACATCCTTTCTTTGGAGGTCTGTCGTCCGGCGGCCCTTTATCTGTCGTCCTGCGGCCCTTTGTCTTTCGTCCTGCGGCCCTTTATCTGTCGTCCTGCAGCCCTTGGTCTGTCGTCCTGCAGCCCTTGGTCTATCGTCCTGCGGCCCTTTGTCTGTCGTCCTGCGGCCCTTTATCTGTCGTCCTGCAGCCCTTGGTCTGTCGTCCTGCAGCCCTTGGTCTGTCGTCCTGCGGCCCTTTATCTGTCGTCCTGCAGCCCTTGGTCTGTCGTCCTGCGGCCCTTTGTCTGTCGTCCTGCGGCCCTTTGTCTGTCGTCCTGCGGCCCTTGGTCTGTCGTCCTGCGGCCCTTTGTCTGTCGTCCTGCGGCCCTTGGTCTGTTGTCCTGCGGCCCTTGGTCATATTCCGGCCAAGCGCCGAAAGCCGTGAACTGCTGCCTAGAGGAGTTGAAAAAAACGACATAATGGAAAGTTTGCAAATATCCTACTTGCCGTAGGATATTTGCCAATCAATTTCCGATATGGTAGTAAGGCATTAGTGTTGGGAACTTGCGTCCCTTCGTCATAGATGAGAAAAATATATAATTATTAAAATACTTATTTCTAAGTCCGCAAGTCCGCTGTCTCTCGATTCTGCGACAGTTGAGTCAGGACCACTGACCACTGGCCGGAAAGATTCCCCCTCNNNGCCAAAAGTGATAGCGCAAGAGATAACCACCATAAGGCGGCGGCCAGCTCTGCGTGTCACTAACTTTGAAAACAGCGAATAAACTCCGTGACATTGCCATGCGTGCAGCGGCGCGTTACGACAAGCGTGACCGGCGATGTTCGAGTGACAGATACTGACTCGGCACGGCTACGAAATGGCTCTTTGTTAACTCCAGCAGCAGCAACGCTGCACTTAGGCGGATGATGTCTGCCCAGTCAAATCTGGATTTCCTCTATGCGAATTTTTGTAGCATCAGTAAACCTCCATTGCCAGGTCTGTGCAATGACTATGGTATTTTGGTATTATGTAGCCAGTGTCATGGCGTTGCTTCAGGTGCTGCGTCAGTGAATGGACGGCGGTACATTCGTTACCGCACGCATGCAGTAAAAGACTCAGTGTCATTTATCACTTAAGTCAGCTTGGAAATACGGGCAGTGCCGACAAGTCTTTGCTTCCTTTTTGTTGAAGAATGTTGGAGTGGGATGCGTGAGCAATGTTGGAGTGGGATGCGTGAGCAATGTTGGAGTGGGATGCGTGAGCAATGTTGGAGTGGGATGCGTGAGCAATGTTGGAGTGGGATGCGTGAGCAATATTGGAGTGGGATGCGTGAGCAATAACAAGGAGACGGATATTTTGGACAGCCGTCTCGCGTTTGTTCACGTTTTCTATGCCCTATTTCCAAATTCCTGAAAAGCTAATGGCCGGTGGCCCATTCGTTACCATTATTTCATTATTCCTTTAATCTCTCACAATATGCCTCTTCCTCTCCTACTGCCAGTCTATAAGGATTTATACTGGATGCATAAAAGTAGTTTACTGCGTATGACAGTATTCATACACTTTGTAAATTGTAGTCGTTGCAATTAAGCTGATACGAAGAGACCCCGACCCCTTACCTCTGCAGTGTTGAACGCTACTATTGTTCTGCTATAAGCGTTCTCTGCCAAACGGAATTATTGTGCCTGTAACGTTCTTGCTCTTTGGCAACGATCCCGCCAGCATATGCGATCTACCTGCCGGTACGTGCTAGGTGAGGTCATCTCAGGTTAGGATAGTGAATATTAAGTTAAGGATGGGTTTGGCTCTGTGAGAATATATGCCTAACCTAACCTAAGATAAATTCAGGTATTCTACTAGCCACCACTAGCTGTACATACACTTTAAAAATTGCAACCATTTGACTACTTGCTATGTAAGTACCTCTGTCCCTCGCCTGTGCGGTATGGCAATTTAATTGTTCTACTGTAAGTTAATAGTTTCCAAAGGAAATAGTTACCAAAGGAAATTACTGAGCCGAAAGCGTTCTTGCACTTTGGAAACGATCCCCGCTCTAGTAGGTGAGCTAGGTCATGTTAGCTCAGGTTATGATAGTTAATATCAAGTTCAGTTGGTTCAGTTACATTAGGCACCTATACCTATATACCTATATCATGCTTGAATATCAGGTAGCCCACAAGCCACCACGAGCTGTATATACATGCACTTTCAAACCTGCAACCGTTCGTCTACTCGACCTGTTGCTATGTAAGTACCTGAGTCGCTCGATCACCTGTGCGGTATGGCAAGTTAATTGTTCTGCTGCAAGGGCTCAGTATAATTGGTGCTCTTATAGGTGCATGCCGTGCTCCACCTGTGAGCACAATAGAGAGCACTGGAGCAGCAGAACTCCAGGATGTGCTCGACCACACTTGTCCACCAAAAGCGTCACCACGACTGAAGTTCTCCACTTTGATCGTAAATGTCAGCTCTCAAAGAAAGATGTACGGTGAATGGACGGCGGTGCATCCGTTACCGCACGCATGCAGTAAATGACTCAGTGTCATTCATCACTTAAGTCAGCTTGGAAATACAGGCGAAATAGCTCTCATGTCAACCCAGAATTCTCTAGCTATTGCGCCGCATTGCATAGCGTTGCCCTTGAAGCGAAGCACCACATGGCACTTGGACGGAATGCTGATCCTCGTTTGTGTTTTATTGTAACAGGAAATATCCTTACTATAATACAAAAGTCGACTCCAAACCTTCAGTGAGAATACCAGTAGTAGACTAATAATTATAATATCTTTCTTTAATATGCACTACATGTAGTTAGAAAAACAGCAGTAACCCACAATTTATGCACACGCAGTATAAACGAAATTTTCAGGGTGAGCAGAATAAAAATAGTGAACCATCGACTCTCTCCCTTATAAACGATAAAACTTGTATTAGGCGCCTAAAAAACTGGAGCTGGTTTGAGTGAGCAATCTCGTGAAAAGCTTCCTCTGATTCTGAAGAAAAAGATATGATGTACATCCATACATTCCCTGAGGGCATAAAAGTCCGCACCAGTTATGTTCAGCAAATAGCGGCAAAGTAAAGGTAAGGTCAACTTAGACCACACCCTCATCTGGGAAACCCACATGCACTGGTTTGTGCTGCGGGTATAGGCCCACTGGCTCCATGTGAGTAAGTGTAGTTGCAGTCGTCCTCGAGTCACCAAGAACTATGGCGCCAATTTGACGGAAGGAACAAATGACCCGAGACCCCCCACCCCCGTCATCTCTGAGGAAGGCAGTTCCGCCACAGCGCTGAGCATGCACACACAACTGCCGAGTCGTCATACCAAGATCTACAAGGAGCTCGAGTGTCTGGCGGAGTATCGAACCAGCGAGCGATACATGGTGTTGGAGCTGAGAACAGAAGCATGCAGCTACCGAGGCAACCAAAAACTAAAGTCAACTTGCTCTCGTCCTGACTTGATGGTGGCCTAGCTCTCCGACCATACCAGCAGCTGTCGCTCATTATCCAAGTGTCTACATTACGGAAGCTTCAGGGCTCATCAACATTTTCTACCAAGACTACCACGAAGATTTGCACTCGGCCTGGAGAACGAATCCCCATTCAAAGTTGCTATATCTTGAAAGGATAAATATATTTTGAATACAATGCTGATAGCGAGACACTGTACCGATACTATCTGGTAATACATAACCCATGCCGGTACAATACAAAGTTACAGCACTTATCATAACCAAGTGTAGGACTTAGCCCAGGTGTCCTGTATGTAATATCCATTTCCGAACAGAAGTTTGGACCCAAAACTGACGTACGTGTGAAGCCTACAAACCTCTGATCTCCAACAAAGTGACTGCTTATACACCCATACTTACTGTATTTTCTAGGACAGCGAACATCACCAATAAGCAGTAAGTCAGCAGTATACCCGCCACATAGCTAGGCAGCCTTTCATCTTTGAAAAGAGACCTGTTGGTCCGTCTACTTCTAGCTATGTAATCTAATCTACCCATCTTAATTGTCACCCTTACCGCATCTGTCACTTCAATATTGTATGTGTTCGAACATCAAAAAACTGCCTCCTCTCAAATTCAAATTCAACCATCATCTGCGGAAGCATTTCAAACTTTATGGTTATGGTTTGCTATCAAAATTTTCATCAACCACTCGCATTTGAAGAATGTTTTGGTAGGTGTACGTTGTCAACTACAGTCATTCTTCCGTCAACGTCATCGGAAGAGTATGGCTAGAAGAGAATACAGCTGGGCTCTTTGGCATGACAAATGTCAAGACCACTCGGAAGGTAATAGATTCCAACAAAGCTCCTACCCTGTGAATGCAGTGACCGTCGCAAGTGCAAGGAAATGGTTGCGTCTTTATTCATGGGAAGCCTAAATGCCAAGACGATGCTCGTATACACCCTGTGTCCACCACAGCTCTTGCGTTGCGAATACAATAACCATCACAAGTGTTCGTTAAAAATTTTAGTAGTTCCTGATTCCAGAGGATCCACCAAGATTATTCAGACGCAATCGTCAATCCGACCAAAACTGCACCGGCAATGGCCGTCACAAGTGTGCCGTAAAAATTTAATTACACCTCAGTTTATGGGACCGCTAATGCCAAGACTACAGAGACCGCAGCGTCCAGCCATGCAAGGCTGCAAATGCAATGACCGTCACAAGTGTAGAAGGGACAAAAGTCACGATATCTTCTCGTTAACCACCCTCTGAAATTACGGTGCTGACATTTCCAGGGTCACCTCGACCGGTCATACACGCATCGACACAGTGTAGGACATTAATGCCTCTACTACTCCCCTCGTTCAGGCCGTTTGTGACGCGACGTGCATGATGCTGTGGCGTTCCTAACTGGCCTTTGCCAACTGTAAAATGCCACGTACACAAGGAGATGCTGCAGTTACTGTAACCTCAAGGAGTCCCACAATTCACAACACTTCTAGTTAAAGTAAGCAAATGTTTCAAGCCAACGTATTTGGCCGTAAGAACCAGAGAAGATCGTTCATCGTATACTAAGTACAGTACACACAGAACTCTTTGATTCCTGTAATGAAATAAATCACCATAAGCAATTTCTGATGGTCAGTGCAAAAAGATGCAGCTATACGTGTGCCACTGTGTTCTGCACAAAGTGCTTTTTTGTGTCCCTTACAATATTTTAATATATATTAGCTTATAGCCCTCAATAAGTAAAAATATTACTCCACATGAAATAAGTGAATTGTCGTTAGGCTGAAACTAGTAAAACTAGGACGCCTCGTGGAGTAAGACCAACACCCGCATTAAGGGGCAATATCAACGCCGTCATTTTTTAATGCCAGCATACTGTAGACTAGCGTTTTGGCATTTTTCATATCTCAGTCAACCCACCTAACTGCCGGAAAAAAATATATATATATTATTTTGACTCAACTAATTCTGCTTCTTTTTGGGTGGACAGACAACAAAATTCATCGCCGTCATTTATGATGGCCAGCTAATCCTAATTTTTTGCATGGATCATATCTAGGTTGGTGCTTCGTGCCCTGGTCGGCTAAAGTTTGGAATTTGTTGCCTGCAAGCCGAAAACCAGCACAACCGGACGTCCGAAAATTCAGACGACAATATGGTTTTTTGCTGGATTTCCTGTAGCAGCGTTTTGAGCTTCCCGGTGTTGCAAATGCTTCATTTGGGTTGTATTACCTGTCCGTGGGAGCCCAAGCGTGAAGCTTTAATAATAATAATAACCTACCAGACTCTCTGCAAAAAAATTATGAACATTGCTCAACTCCTTCTACTACTTTTGGGTGAACATACAAATATACAAACATATATACTTAAATCTTCAGCGAAAACATTATCACCTCTCTCACTTCGTTCGCATGTGATAATGGTCTTCAAAACCGAACTCATGTATAGATAGATCGCTTTAATACAATAACTCAGAGGTATGCATGGTGCTCAGCAAGGAGGAATCCCCTCCCTCTCCTACCTCCTTAGAGAGGATTTCCCAAATTCAGATTAACATTAATATTTTGGTACCACAGACTAGCAGACCTCATCTGTCAGCTTATATTACTATGCACAAATGATTTTGAATGCTCCTCTCATCGCAGGCCAAATTTGCGCACGATGGTAGTGACTCACGTGGGGAAAATGGTTGGGATCAACGGAACGAGCGTATACCCTGAGGTCATAATACGTATAGAAGAATGCCTTTGTTGTCTAAGCCAGTAACCAAAGCGTTTCCTTTAGCAGCGTTTTGGGCTTCCCGGTGTTGTAAATGCTTCATTTGGGTTGTATTACCCGTCCGTGGGAGCCCAGGCGTGAAGTTTTAATAAAAATAATAATACGCACAGAAAAATTGTTCAACCAAACACATTTGATACTGAGAACCAATGATAAGAGATCATCCTAAACAGAGCACAGATAACTAGATCTCCCAGTACTGGAAATATAATGTTTCAGACTAAGGTATTAGACACATTACTTCTAGTTCTCTGTGTACACAACATCTAGCACAAATAACTTTTTCTGTGGTCTTTATATCCAAATGTGTTTGGTTGGACCATTTGGTTATAGTAACTAAAAATTTATGTGAGTCATATATGTTCTTTCCACCCAATAACAATTGTTCGTTTCTTCAGAACAGGAACGTTCTCAATGCACACGTCAGCCAATTACCAGTCTGTCCCGTGACGACAATTTCAATTACACGTCATGACGTGCGTACTGAACTCGGAGTGCTTACAGGGTCGCCACCGTCGGTAATTGGCAAATTTATCCCATTTAACGCCAATTGACGAATTTTTATGGTATCTTGTAATTAGAAAAGTTGTGAAGGTATAGAGAAGTGTATAGTGAACGCCATTGTGATTTGCTGAAGGTAATGGGAACGTTCCCTGAATGTCCTTTTGTAAACAAGGATGTCCGTACTGATCGTATCGGCAGGACAATAGTGAAGTGATGCTGCTTTGCTGGACAATCACTTAGTAGAAGGTCACTGATTATTCCCTAGCCATTGTTGGCAACGGTGATGCAAGTCTACAGGACCCGGAAAAGTATAATTTTTTTTTTTTAAATCGGATTTTGATGTTTACTCTCGAATGCTTAACTTCCCTTACCTTACAAGTATTATTTCTCTATAAAAATGGCTTTTACTTGTTAAGTGCGAGTTGAGTGGCAGTTATACTGTACACAAAGACACTCGAATAAGTTTAATGTTATTGCTGAAAGTGACTATAATAACTGCGTAAACAAGCATGGTCAATGGTGCAATAGGTTCGCCAAACTGTACACTGCAACGATTTCATTTGCTTGCTCTCCATTGTATTCGAGATTTGATGAGGTGAGTCAACAACCTATCTACACAACAGGGAAACAAAATGCTGCTCTTTGACCCATAAAAGAGAATGTTCAACGCAAAGTGAGTGTATGCCACTGTACTTGATTTCTATGCGAACGCCGAACGCGTATACTATCTATGTAAGAAAATGTGTACTAGATATTACATATCGATGTACGGAAGTGTGTGATGTAAACTGATCTTCGTAAGATGTGCATTATATGCAGATCTCTACACGAAGGTGTAATCTAAAATCGAGTTTTACGAAGGCTTGCACTGCAGTAGATACAGATTTCTGCTTCAAAGGAGGAGTGCACTAGAAACAGATCTCTGCACGACTGCGTGCACTAGATAAACAGATCTTTATCTAAAGAAGAGTAGTAGATGCAGGGCCAAAGAAGCGTGGTACAACTTTAGTAGCAATATATGCGCATGCTAGAACTTATCCAAGTTGCACACAACGAAAAATTATTTTTTGATAGAACTTGCTCGTGCGTGAGGAACGCGTCCGTAAGTAAATAACGCGCTTATCGAGGTAAACTCTGTACTAATTATAAAAATAATCATATAATTTCATCTATACTATTGCACCAAGGCATTTAATCTTTCCTAATAGCTGTCAAAAATTGTATCCAATGCAGTTGAAACCCTCAGCGAACTAAACCGAAGCGTATGCACATGCAACTAAGCGATGAGCCAAGCTCGTAGCGCAAGTCGCACAGTAAGAAATGCTTTCTGAAACTTTATTCATGTGCTTAGCAGTGAGTGGCTACCTTTATTAATCATTTTCCTCCCTCAACTATCTTCTCCTCTCCTTCACCAATCCTCCACCCTCTGCCTTCCTCAACCCCCCC
>LQNS02278187.1:5891623-5903219 GCA_001587735.2 Parhyale hawaiensis
CGTTTGTTCAGTAATTGGAAAATAGAACTTTCAATAGATACAAGATAAATAAGATTGTCTAGTAAGATATTTGCTAGTTATAATGAGCAATACGTGCAAGAATCGCAACAGGTGAGTCCACACAGCAGTCTCTAGGTCTTTGCTTGTAATACTCTCAGTTCTATTTTATCGTAAATGTAAAAATGTATCCAAAATTATACTTCTCGTACCTTCTAAGCCAACAGACGTGCGACTGCAAGTATCTTGGCAAATACTTTGCTAGACTCAGTGCTACGCTTACAAGGATGCAGTAAAAAAAAATAAAAAAAGGAGGGTGAGCTGTACCTAGCGAGACCAAAAGACTGTCGAATGAACGCGCCTTCACAAAAAGACGCTCCTGTGACTGACTCTTAATTTGAGGCATTCATAGCTGAACTTGGGCGCTCTCTCGATCCGGTGCCAAATATTAATTGATCCTTCAATGCTTGTCTTGTTCGAAACCTGAGGCAGGTGTGCTGGCTTCGACCCGTTACGTTGAGTTTCAGGCGTTGACTTCAAAAACTCAATGGTGCTCCGTAAAATGGAGTTATCAGCAGGTTCACCGCAATCTCGTTGCTTCTAAAACATGCAGTACGAGGGGCGTATGAAAAGCTTTAAGCATCGCTGCTTAAGAAGCGTCGATGTGTGGCCAAACTTTGATTTTTTTTTTCAAAATACTACCAACCTTTTGTATGTGTTCCTGAAAAGTTTTGAGTTTCTAAAAAAGTTGAAAATAAAGTCGGGAGAGACTGTCAATCTACCACGTGAGGTGGCGCCACTAGCCCAAAGGTATAAGGTGCAGTCGAGTTGCTCCGGGCAATAATCTAATACTATTTGCTTTTCCTTTACTGAATCTTCAACTTTAACTGTTATGTTCCCCTTTTTGATAGAATTCAGGAGTCAATCTCAAACTGATTGCGTTTAAAAGCTTATGATCAAGTCTTAAATTTAGATCCGAAGTGGAAAATTGGTAGCCCGTGAATGAAGATCTGGACAGTTTAGAGCTAAGTGGATCACATGATCTAGATCTCGCAGAAGGAATCGAAAGCGCCTCTTGTGCAGGATTTTCCATTCAGGGCCTCTGCCTTTTCGCTCAGGTAGTTCTGGCCTCCCAAGAAGATAATTTTAAATGCTAATGAAAACTTCAAGTTATTGTTTGCAGTAATAATTTTTGTTTCAGCTTTAAAAAATAAGGGAAAACTGACAAATATTGTGGACTGGCAATTAAATATTGCATTAAAATTTGTAGAGAACCAAAAGACGGTCTGGTTTTGTGAATAAGTCATTAATGAAAGATTCCTTTGCTGCTGCCAGTTGCGAAGTGGTTAAAAATTTATTTTCTTCATCCGTTGGTGGTGCACGGCTGCTGAAGATGAAGCTGCTGATATATCCAGCATATAAGATAACAAGTGCAATGGAAAAATTAATTAATATGTTTTGCAAATATAAATAATCAATTAGTCTGTTAAGTTTCACTGTGCACTTGACCTTGTCCCTGCCAGCTGTCCTGAAAGCAAGGACCATCTGAGCTGGCACCACCTGCTTGCCTCCGAACCACCTGGCAGGCAGGTGGTGATCTGTCTGAGGTCAGTGGGAGGGGGTGCAGATGGTGCCGAGGGTCACACGATGTAGGTTCAGTCATGGTCACAGACGGTGTTGAGGGTCGCACGATGCAGACCTAGCCATGGTCTCAGATAGTGCAGAGCTGACTTATGTTGTCCTCGTATATAGAAGGGGAATTTCATCGCTATACCTTTGGCTCGTAGGAGAGAAGATTTTATTACTCGTAGAAACTGAACACCTACAAAATACATTGTATGCTGAAGAGCAATGTTAACTCCTCCACTTAGCCCCTCTTGTTTTATTATTTATTCCATAGTTTATTATTATCAAGAACACGTATGTCAAGTACCTTGAATAAAATTTTTCTCCCTAAATGATAAACTTACATAGAACAAAGAGAATCTGTGTCGAGAAATACCTTTAGGCAGCAAAGGCAGTCATGCTAAAAGTATCATCTAGTACGCCTTCTGATGTATATAAGGTGACTACTATAATAATTTGTGCTTAACTAGAGAAGTAGATTATAGTCCAAATTTTGGAGCTGTCAGCCTGTGACCCATGCTATAGATATAGGCCCGCTAGCTCTGTTACGTCACTCAACTGCTCCTATAGAACTTATGTAATCAATGGAAAAGATAAAAGAGAGGAAGGATCAGTCGCATTGCGGGAGCAGTGTCCAACGTGATACTTTCTCTCGTACCAGAAATAGAACTACTTTCTTTACATTGTTTCTTCCGAAACATAAAAGCTTTTAAATCAGAAGAAAAAGTTAGACCAGAGTCATCAGCTTTTTCTTGAGCAGTAGGGATCTGTGTGCTATTTACAGCATAATAAAGGCAGTGCGACTTATTTTTCTACAAAGGAAGACAATCCATCAGAAGAAAAAATGAAGGGAAAGGCACCGGCCGCCCTATGGGCAGCTGTGACCTAAGCAGCGCAGCTCCAGCACGGAGCGAACGGCGGCCCGCAGCTTCCGCCGCTGCGGCCGCCGCAATTTTGCTCAGGAGCGCAGAACAAAAAAGGGAAGCGATGGTTCCGGTGAGGGTAAAGAACATTACGGCGGTGAGACGGACGGAAGGGCGGTGGCCAGGCGAGCAGGAGGGTCGTGTGTGCGTGTGTGTGTGTGTGTGTGTAGGTGTGCGGGAGCTCGGCAGTCAGGGACGAATGCTTCTATCTCCACGGTGGGTGAGTCGGCTCCCTCATCTCTCGACCCCCCAGCATCCCAACTAAATACAGTACCTTTCCACTGCGGTCAGAGTGTTATAAAGAATGCCTTGCCGACCCTCTCTCAGCATTAAAAGTATTACTTCGGCAACACACGCCGATTGTCTTACGTATTATCTTTCCTGTGCCCTTTCAGCATCACGAAACAATTTTTCAGGTAGCCTTTCTCTCCCAGTGTCATCAATATAACATTTTGAGACCCTCCCAGTCTTATAAATAATTATGACCTTGCTAATGCTCTGCCAACAGTTTGGTGCTTTCCAAACACTGAAATGTTGTGGTTCTAATGGTCTCTTAGTCCCGTAACTATAGTCTTTCCAGTGCCTTATGAAAGGAGTAAATAAGACATTACTTCTCAGGGACTCTCCAAGTAAATTACCAAGCCATTGATTATCCCATACTCTGCCAAACATCGTAATTCGCACCATTCCGATGCCGTCCCGATGCCGTGAGCTCTATACCTGCCACACAGTCCTGTATTGCAAATTATAATTTTCCGGTAACCACGTTAAATTGTATTTATTACCACTCCATTAACTGGACAGCTTCATTGATAGTTACTACCATTTTCTTGCTGGCCTATAAACCTGAGGACATGAACAATATCACATAGCTCACATGTAAATAATTTAGTGCTTGACGATCGGAAATGTCTCATTTTTAGTTTCGTAGAAGCCATTATAATTTTGTTTTATGTTCAGGGTAGAAATAGAGCGTGTGAAAGAGGCGGGACCTGTTGATGCTGTATATAGATATAATTTTTTTGCCCAATATGATCATTTCTAATTAATATAAACGTTGTTACTACCGACAGTGAACGATAATTGTTAAGAGAGAAGCCATAACAAGTCAATGGGTAAGTATTTAATGAAACTGACTGAATTAAAGGCGTGAATAATTGATCCTCATGATTAATGATTCTACGGCTACCCGAAACTCAATAAGCAATAGTTTTTGCCTGTCGTTTTCCCGTGAAAAAATTGCTAATTATTCTATTTCAAAGTAAGAGTGTAATTAAGTGGAGTCCTACCCTGCATCAAGTGGGCTACCTGCGGGGAAGACAGGCTGTAATTGGGGTAATAATAAATAATGATAATGTTAATAATAATAGTAGAAACCACTATCAAATAATAATAAAAGTTTACAGTGTACTTCTAATGACAGTATGTTTATCATGAGTTTATTCACTATTACAGTAAGATTTTAGAAAAATGTCCAGTCATATAAATGATACAATATACTTTTATTAAACGTGTATCACAGAAATATATACTGAAACAACAAAGCAAGAAGCATAAATGAATACAAAGATGGCATGCCTGCAGGCAGCAAGAGGAGAACAGCACGAGTGAAGTTTTAATAATGATAACAATTCAACAGCCGCTGAAGTGCAGAAAGAACGCGTCCGTGAGGTGGAGGGAGTGATGGCCATTGCAGTGGTCAACCGTCGGGAGCGTCGCCATGGCAACCACCGCCACAACACAGGTCCTCGCCTGAGATATTCAAGTCAAGTACAAGCGTGGCAATCTTGCGAAATTTTTAGCTGTTATCTAAGATCGAACTAATGTAATTTCCTCACTGTTAACTTGTTTAAAGCTTCCATCGTGGATGTTCGATTCGGAACTTTGGACTTGAGTTTTTGAATCTTTCAAGCCTAATTGGTTTATGGTTAAAAGCGGTAAATTGAAAACCCACAATTGAATTCAGGTGAAAAATAAGTTGGCGGATTTGATTATCTGGATTTTTGAGTGCAAAAGAGAAAATGCCTGAATTATTTTTACCAAGAAGTTTAAGGATTAGCGATTAACCTCTTACTCGAGTAAGAGGTTAATGGAAAAGGACTCAGTATTCGAAGCTTTCTCCATTATTAGAACGCACCCGGCTAAACTTAGTTCAGTCGAAATCGACTTGCCACTACCGCCTGAAATTCAACCAAGGTAAGGAAACCAACGCGTAAGACTGACCTTCCCGTCGGGTTACAACTCTAGTGAACCTAACGCTCATGATTGGAGTTACCGGCAAGTTAAAGCAAACGGGATTATATTATTTCGACCTAAGTAAGAAAATTGAACGTTTCATCTATTCTTTACGTCGTTTGCCGTATTCATCATATCAACTGTACGGCAGCAAGGGAGGAAAACAAAAAACAACCAAAATATAACCAAACTTGGCAGTTCCATTGAGACTTTCTTTCACCCATTCCTTATGCAATAAAATTTCCCAGCTAAAAATTATGCAAGGTGCTTCTTTTTAAAAACTAATGGTTGGACTCGAGATAAAATAATTACGAACTCACGAGCCAGACAGCTCAACCAAATGTTGCACAATAATTGGACACAGTTGCCAACACAGATGCCCGTGCTGGCCACAAGTTTCCTCGACAATACCCGCAGCGTCACGTCCAGAATCGCGCAGTCATCCCTCGCCTTGTGTTTTATTTCTGCACAGTCGGATGTTCGGAAGGAAGGAATGAGAGGGCGGTTTGTGCCAGGAAGGTAAGTGGGTGTTGGGGGAGTGGGTGGCAGCTGTGCTGGTGGGTGAGGCGCTGGGGACTGTCGTAAAAGGTTCGTGTGTAACGAGAAGACCTGCTGTGCGATTTAAGTTTAAAGNAAGGTAAGTGGGTGTTGGGGGAGTGGGTGGCAGCTGTGCTGGTGGGTGAGGCGCTGGGGACTGTCGTAAAAGGTTCGTGTGTAACGAGAAGACCTGCTGTGCGATTTAAGTTTAAAGAGCTGTACCAAAACTGATCTTGTGATGGGCATAGCAGTGACTGCAATATTGGGATATGAATTGTCGAAGTATTGGCAGCACTGGGGAAGGCAATAAGGAAACACTTTTTAAAACAAATTGGTTGAGGTATTGGCAATCGCTAAGGTATATTCTTTTGAGCAGTGCGAGAAAAACCGTACAATTGCTTCTCGTTCTTCAAAGTTGAAACTAAACGCTCATTAAAGTCGATAGCCTCGTTAATTTTGATAAAAATGAAGAGTTTTTGTTACTACTTATCATAGTAAACTTTATACACATATGATGCTACTAAAATAAAATTAAATTAGGTAACTTTATTTATCTCCGTTTCCTTAAACTTTGTTTTTTGCTCATGACCATCACCGTAGATTTCAATCTCCAAATTCGAGGGCTTTGAAGAGCGCCTTCGTGATCAGGAATTGAGAAAAAAAAACAGAAACTTCGAGCTAAAGTTTGATGGTGTGGACTGGGCTTAAGAGGCTGAGAATGGAGGCTAAGTTGCCACATGTGGATGAATGAGGGGAGAGTAGAGCAAAAGATATGGGAGAGTGAGATGCGGGGGGATAGGCGGGGGAGAGGTAGAGGGAGAGGCCAGGTGTGGCTGGGCAGGTGAGAGGCAGGAAGGAACAGGGGAAGCACTTCCAGCATCTCGTGACGAGCTGAAGAAAACAACACACATAAGTCTGCTACACAGCAATGCCAGCTTCCAGCTACGGTGACGGTTCGTAGCTAGTTAATGATAATAATAGTAATCGTAACAAATAATGTCAATAATAACTAGAGTACTCTGAGAACGCATACCTCCACCAAGCAGAGCAACGTTAACGAAAAATTCAAGTTGGTTCTGAAATTAAGATTTCCTTTTTATCAGAGCCAAAATCTGGTCATTGGCGCCTTTTGACAGTAATAAGAGATTTAATAATTTCCTTGAAGATTCATCCAAAACTTTTTGAGTCATGTTCTGACAAACATTTCGATAGACATTAGTCAAACATACAAAGAGACAAATTCCGACCTTCACAAAAAATTGAGTAAGTTGTGTCTTTCAACATTTTCTAGAAGTTTCATAACTTTTTGAGCCAGGTTGCAGGTAAAACATAGCAATAGACAAATAACAAATAGACAAACAGATTACTGCAAAAAATTGATCATTTGCTCCTAGTAATAACTCCAACAACTCTTGCAAATTTCAGAAAACTCGGTGTATAACTTTATGAGTTATGCCACTGAGAAAAAGACGCAGGCCAACAGACAAACAGTTGAACGGATCTTCACTAAACGTTAATCATCTAGTTCTCATAACATCCTAATATAATAAAAACGCTTGGTTATTTTATATATTTATTTTGTGACCGCTCCCGAGGAAATAGGTAAAAAATAGGCCAGGTTGCAGATTTTGGAAATCGATGACCAGGTTGCAGAAGATGGCGAAGGCTGATCCTTATCCCTTTATCTGAAGACACTTCTTGCTTGAAACACTTTTTGAAATTGGAACAATATGTATGCAGCTTCAGGAGTTCGATTTTATTACTTTTTATTCTCAGGTCACGACGTAGAATTTCAGCAGATGGTCAACGAAGCGCTGTGGAGGTGATAATTTTTCAAGGGCAGTAGACAATAATTTCTTATAGCTTACTGTCTTTCTTATTTGACGGAGCAGTTTTCTCTTTTTTGGCCAAAAATTTTCAGCACTTCAAATGAAGCAGATATCATTGCTACGGAACGCTTACATTGTATATAAGTCGACCTGACTGGCGTTGCATTCAAGTTTATTGGAGTGTTTTACTCAAGATTTTGCTTCTGCCTATCGAAATAGAAGCGAATGAGAACACGACAAAGGATCAATGAAGAAAATGAGGTATATTCAGAAAAAAATTCCGCACTGGCCTCTAGGTATTAGGCAAACATATCGATTATTGCGGGAATTTTTTCATGCACTGGTCTACTTGTACAGCATTTAAGAATCCCTGTCAATTTCGTAAAGATCCCTCAAAAACTTTGTGAGTTTTCTTGTTTTCAGATAGACAGACAAAGAGTCCGACAGACGGATAAACAGAAAAAATATCTACAGAAACACTACTTCGTTGGAGAAGGCAACAATGATAACTAGACAGCACTCTGAAAGCGCATACCTTATCCAAGCAAGGCAACGGCAACGAAAAATTCAAATTGGTTCTGTGACCATGATTTTCTTTGTACCAACACGAAAATCTAATCATTTGTGCTTGTTTATAGCATTGACAGCTTCTGTAAATTGCTTGAAGATCCGTTCATAACTTTTTGAGTTATGCTGCGAACAAACATTCTGACAAACATCAGTCGTACACACAAAAAGACCCACTGATCATCACCAAAATTTAATCATTTATGTCTTTCAACAATACTAACAACCGCAAATTTCATTAAGATCCATACATAACTTTTTGAGACAAACAAGCTAACAAACAAATCAACAAAAACTTGGTCATTTACTTCAACTAATTGCCCCAACAATTCCTGAAAATTTCGTAAAAATCGGTCCATATATAGCTTTTCAGTTACGCTACCGAGAGATAATAAGCTGACAAACAAATTTGTGAACGGATCTCTCCCAAAAATTAATAATTTAATTCTCCTAACTACCTAACAATCCTTGCAAATTTCGTTAAGATACTTTTATAACTATTTTACAAATCTTGGTGGCCTACAGATAGACAACCAAACCGATAAAATCATCGAAAAAATAACCTCCTTGGCAGAAGTAATCAATTATTATATACTTGTATGCTCTTGAACTCCATCACCTATAATACTATAATTTATCATATATAGAAATATAAATATTTACTTTTAAAATATGACTTTTCGATGTGGGTAACTGTATTGTGACCTGGTAACTACAATGAGCTACTAAATGAAGATTCGACTCATCTAATGTTTAATTAAATACAGCGCGTTCTAAGCTCACATCCTAAAGAATTTCTTTAGATTAGGGAAATGAGTCATGTTTGGAATAGATGCAGATAAATGGTGAGGCTAATAAGTTTGACGACCATACATCTCTAATCTTGATGTGCTTAGTTTCATTAACATAATTACCTCCGCCAAGGAAGTTATATTTTCGCTGAGTTTGCCTGTTTGTCACCAAGATAACTCAGAAAGTTAGGTAGAGATCCTTATGAAATTTACAGGGATTACCAAGTATGTTAGTAGAAACAGATTATTCACTTTTGGTGAAGTTTCGTTCGTCTGTATGGTTGTTTGCCTATATTTTCTTTGTACCATAAATCCGAAAGTTATAGAAACATTTTTATGAAATTTATTAGGTGTTTGACGAGCAGTAAATGGTCAACTTTTTGGGATTATCGATCGTTTGTCGCTGTGCTTAATTTTTTGCTTGCTGGCAAAATAACTCGAAATGTTATGAATGGATTTTTATGAAATTGACAGGAATTGTTGGTAATGTTGAAAGAGATAAATTATTGAAGTTTGGCGATGATCAGCGGGTCTATTTATGTGTTTGACTCGTGTCTGTCGGAATGTTTATCAGCAACATAACTCAAAACGTTACGAACGTATCTTCGAAATAATTGCATAAACTCATATTGCTATCAAAAGGCACAAATGATTTGATTTTGGAGTTGATGCAAAGAAAATCATGGTTTCAGAACCAATTGGAATCTTTCGTTACTGCGCCTTGCTTGTCGGAGGTATGCACTCTCAGAGCGCTCGAGTTATAAAAGGGGACAATTTGCTCTACATCATTCAGATGCGCGTTCTGGTCTGAAGACGCTTCGCCGTGTTTCAAACTGCGTCAGTTGTTATACGATACTTTAGCGTTTCAGGCACATTTCCACCAATCACATGTCTGGTGAGAGATTAGAATTATAAATCGTTTGTGCTTCAGTTGTAGTAGGCATTTAACAACCTAGAAAAAGTGACCATTTATGGTGGCTGCACAATTCATCATGTACATTTTGTACTGGATGTTATTTTTTTATAATTTAGCTGGGCATGTTTTATGTATAACGGGTGTTCCTAAATTCTATCCACAAAGAGAAACTATAGGTTCCTTTCAATAAAGTAACCATATTTTACTCTATCGATGCATATCCGAAAATGTTTACTTATAAAGGTACGTTGACTAGAAGTTCAGTAGTGCGATTCACTTAATCGGAGGACTACTGCACTTTACAGAGAAGATAAAGATGCACACCGGTCATTTGTTGACATTGATCACGCTAACTGCACCGTACCTAATTTCAAACGACCATGAACCAACTACCAAATAGTGAATTAGCAGATATGCACCTGTTTTACGGCATGGGTTACTGTAATTCCAAGAAAGCCGCCAGAATGTACAGAGACGGTTTCCCACCATAGTCTGACAGCGATCGGTCTCGCAATTCGGTAAGTACGGGTTTCACGCAGTCTCCGATGTATGGCTGCGATCGTTTCAGGAGATGCCACATGTCTATTGAGAAACCTGTCTCTGTACATTCTGGCATCTTTCCTGGATTTGCAGTTAGCCATGCCGTAGAACAAGTGCATATCTGCTAATTACCTCCGCCAAGGAGGTTATGTTTTCGTCGTGTTTGTCTGTCTACCTGTTTCTCTGAAACCAAGATAACTCAAAAAGTTCTAAACCGATTTGGACGAAATTTACAGGGATTGTTCGGTATGTTAGGAGGAAAAGATAATTAACTTTTGGTGAAGATATGTCCGTCTGTTTGTTTGTTCGTTTGTCTGCCTCGTTTTTCACAATGCCAGAACTCAAAAAGTTATGGATAGATTTTTATGAAATTGGCATAAGTTGTTAGGTATATAACGAAGACTAAATAAAAAATTTTTGGTAATGATCCGTTTGTTCGTTCGTTTGTCACTGTTTTTTATTTTATGCTTGTTAGCAATATAACTAAAAAAATAATGAATGGAACTTTATGAAGTTCATAGAGGTTGTTAGTAATGTTGAAAGACATAAATTATCAAATTCTGGTGCAGATCGGTTTGTTCGTTTGTATATTTGACTCATGTTTGTCATAACGTTTGTTAGCAGTATAACTTAACAGTTATGAAGGGATCTTTAAGAAAATTGCACAAGCTGTTATTACTATCAAAAGATACAAATGATTAGATTTTGGAGTTTATGCAAAGAAAACTATTGTTTCAGAGCCAATCTGAATTTTTTACTACCGTTGCCTCGCTTGGCGGAGGTATGCGCTCTCAGAGTGCTCTAGTTCACTATTTGGTAGTTGGTTCATGGTCGTCTGAAATTAGGTACGGTGCAGTTAGAGTGATCAATGTCAACAAATGACCGGTGTGTATCTTCATCTTAGCTGTAAGGTGCAGTAGTCCTCCGTTTAAGTAAATCGCACTACTGAACTCCAAGTCAACGTACCTTTAAAAGTAAACATTTTTGGGTATGCATCGAGGGAGTAAAATATGGTTATTTTTTTGTAAGGAGCCTATAGTTTCATTTTGTGGAAAGAATTTAGGAACACCCTGTAAAAAACTCAAATAACAGATTACTAAAATTGGCAGTGATTGCAAAATTTCACAGGTATCTGAGAAGCCAATTTGCTTATGGGTTTTTAAATAGCAAATTTTCTTAGCAGCTGATTTTTTGCGAGTGAAGTCGAGTTTTACGAGAAAACTAAATGAAACATATGGCCCAAACAGTGAGTGTCATGTGACGTTCCACGTGAACAAGTGGCCAGTCTTATTTGAGTTCCTTATCGACCTATCGTAATTGTATGTTTCTTCTTCTCAGCAGCTGTGTAGGAGGCTCCGTTTGAGGCCCTACCTACCTGTTCTATTTATTTAGATATTACGGTCTATGTTATTGCACTGAGACGCCATTTGAGCAGCTGTAACTCAGTTTGCAGAATATGGTGTCAAGTTTGCAAATGTTTGGTAGAGCATAACATTGTGTACACTTCTACAGTGTTACAGCATCAAAATCCTCACGTGCCATGTCCCTGCTGCTATATCTAAATTCTGTATTGTTTTTTGATTCTTCAGAGCACCAACTCGACACTGCTATATATATCAGTGTTCACTATCCCTG
>LQNS02278187.1:5964586-6068945 GCA_001587735.2 Parhyale hawaiensis
TGATCGAGCAACGACTAGTAAGCGTACGCGTATTTGGGACGCTCATTACTCAATAATTCTTTAATAATAATCGTTACTTTTTTGTTAGCATGGTTTGATGATAGAATTTATTTTAAGTTAACCACGTTTCAATACATTTTCACTATAAACTAAATTAGTATAAAGAAAACGATGCACATGCAACTGTGTACAGGACTTAGTTTGGCTAGTTTTATTTTGGCTGGGCAAGAACCTTTAATGTAGGTCATTTTTTCTGTGGTACAGAGTCAGGCACTGTGGTGCAGTGGTACGTCGTGTTGATTTGATGAATAAGGTAGCCAAAAAAATCTGTTCGTGTTTAATGGTATAAAAAAATACTTCACAGTATGTGCAGCTAGTATTTAGTCTTCGAAATAATCACTAGTAGAGATATCCAGCACCTTCTACCAACATATCTCCAGCTTTTCAACGCCCTTGCTGTAAAACTCGGGGGTTTCGGTCGCACTTTCTTGAGGGCTTCATTGGTAAAGGATTTACAACAAAGATATTATCCAGGGAGTGAAAGAAGGGATAATCGGATGGCGCAAGGTCAGGTGAATAAGGTGGGTGGCACAAAGTCTCCCACCCAAGTGACTGTATGGTATCTCCGACCACTCGCGCGACATGCGGCCTGGCATTGTCATGAAGGAAAAGCACACCTTTGCGATTCACCAGTACTGGCTCCTTCTGACGCTATGAGTGTTGCACACTTTTCAATTGAGGAGAATAATACTGGTCTGCAGTGAGAGTTCGGCCCGTTGGTGGCGGCTCATAATGAGATACTTGACAACCAGTCCACCAGACACATAGCATAATCCTGCGTGGGTGCATAGGCGATCTTGCTGTATGAAGGACAGCATCCTAGGGTGACAACCAACGTTTGGAAGGCATGGGAACTTTGTACAGAACCCATTTTTCATCACTGGTAAGCACTCGATAAAATATGGAAGCGGTAAGGTGGCAAAAATGCAACGATACGCAGGCTGCCACTCGTTGTCTCTTGTGGACCCCCAATTGCTTGTGCAGAGTTTTACCGCAAGGGGATGGAAAGGCTGGAGACGCGTTGTCTGAAGGTACTGGATGCCGTTGGCAAATATTTTGAAGACTAACTGTAAATTACACATACTTCTGTTTATTTTTCTTAAAAATGCACAGAACTTTTTTTGTTTACCTTATAGAGCAGTGCCAGAAATTACAATGGTACAGTGCCATAAATTTCTGTGGTAGAGTGCCAAGATTTGCCGTGGTAAAGTGTACTGATTCGATGTGGTACAGTACCAAGATCTACTGTAATACAGTGTCATCATTTGATGTGGTACAGTGCCATAATTTGTTGTTGTGCAGTATCATAACTTGCTGTGGTAGTTCCGTAATTTTTTTGGACCAGTACCATGCTTTACCGTAGTACGGCATAATTTCTTTCGTCAACAAAGCAGCTTTTGGTTGAGTAAAAATATTTTAACCAATATAATATCCAGACGTATTCGTGATACCGAGTCGAAATTGATATTTGGGGTGCTGATTGACTGCCTGCAAACAGCAACTACAGTACTTTTCTCCATGTCAGCGATAGAAGAGAAGAGCTTCGCTTTTCATCAGGAGTCAAGCCGACAACGTCCATCTTTTGTCTTCTTTTACTTTGACAATTGCATTAACGAAAGTGTAGCAGTAGAGAAACATCACTAATTCTTCGCCGTGATTTTTGGCGAGCATCTCTAATAGTCGATATGCTAACGCAGTTTGTTCCTTCCTTAGGTAGTAGTATTTGAAAAAGCAAAATTAGAGTATCCTTGATACCTACTATCTCGAAAGGAAAGAACAGGAGTCAAGATAATACTAGGCTTTCCCAAAAGTTCGTAGGCACATGCAATAAATTGAAATTTTTCGCCAAAGAATAACAAAAACAAAAAAATTATTCCTCGAAAAAAAGACCATCATTTTCCAAGACTTTTTGGAATCTGATGGAGCACAGTCAGGACTGTAAGCTGGATGTGGCAAAACATCAACGCCGTCCAGCTCTTTAAACTTGCCTTTGGTTTTCTTCTTGGTGGTGTGTGGCATAGCATTGGCCTGCTGCATCAAAGTGCGATTTCCGTTCATTTCATCAGAGCCGGGTACTTTTGTTTCAACTTTTCGTATGCCGAAAAATTTAAAAAAAATCAATTTTCCCCAAGTATTTACGAACTTTTGGAACAACCTAATCTATAATAGAAATAGCGTTGTTCCTTCGTGTGTTACGGTCTTCAATAATAGATAAAAGGAAATTAGAGTGAATAGTTTTAAAGCTCAGCAGCTGTCATCGGTTCCAAATAATGTTAATTAGGAAGCTTTATGAAGCAGACGTATCTATGATGCAAGGGGGATCATCAATCGGCTGCAACGGAGCAAGATCTTTCTAATAATTATTAGAGGGCCCGCGATGTCATAAAATGACAGCGAAGAATTTATGATGACCTTCTTCATTGATCATACTTTCGTTATTACAACTGCTAACCTAAGCACCCTGAGATGAGCGTTTACGGCTTCACAGCCGCCAAGTATGGAAACTTTTTTTCCCCACTTTGAAATGGAGAAAATTCATGGCTTATTGCAGCCCGATCAGCAACGCTCTAAGTAATAGCTCAGATTCGGCATTGTGGATACGGTAGGCTAGCTTATACACAACAGGTCCAGTGGTTTTTGTTCAACGAAAGCTATTGCATTGACCATTAAATTAAATATGGGAGAAGAGCTGAAGCAACGAAATCATCTGTGGGAAGAAACCACAAATCAAGATGCTTGAGAGTCCCAATGGAAGCTTCAGATATCTTCAGTGCTGCGAGTTCAGTTTCGGCAATGCAAGAAGTGCATTCAGACATATGATCGTCCGATACTTTGCCGTAGATTCGATGTATGGAGGAGCTAATACTCATACAAATCAGACTAAGCCTGCGATGTTTCCATTGTTTGAATTTCAACTGTCTATGATTAAGATACGATTGCCATCTTCTGCAACCCGGCCTATTTTCTACTTAACAGTTTTCAATGGAACTTGAGAGGACCACCAGAGCCTTCAACCTGTGCTAATTTCCGCCTATCTGTTTTGTTAAACCGTGACAAAAAATGAATAAGCCGATAAATAAACAAACAGATAAATACACATCGGTCTTTATTACATTGTAAACTTTTATGTACATGAGCTGTTCTGTGTCAGCGCGTCTGAATCTGTACCATTGTTTGCTGCCACCGTGGGAATTCCGCCAGAACAGTGCGATCTCTGAGCAAATACAATGACAGCTTCAGAACGGACGATTGCCCTGTTGCGAGTGAAGAAATTGACCGAATCTGCTTTATTTTATTATTTAGCTATGGCATTAAGCAAACCAGAAAAATGATGGGCTATTGATCAGCATCCAAGGGTCCCGAATTAGGGAGAAAATTGAATACGCCGACAAAAAATTGAGATGCGTAGGATTAGGATGGGCTAAATTACCTGTAAACTGAGGGAAACAGAGCTTAGAATAGGTGTGCAAATACGTTGGAAAACAATGGCAAAAGCACCGTCATGTTTCTGTCTTTATCAAGACACAAGTCCGAATTAATAGCTGACAGAATACATTCGCAATTAATATTAGTGGGTTCGGTTAAGTTAGAGGCATTACCTCAGGTTAAACTATGGTAGTTGAAACCAATTACCAACCGTAGAATATCCACGGGTCCCGTAGAGGACAGAAACCTCCTTAGGAGGACAAGTATCCCCATACGAGGTTAGGGCCGCTTCACACTTGTGTTGTTGGATTTTTAAACGCCGCGGCAAAGAAAGCGCATCGCAATTAAGTTAACTACCCCCAGAAAAACAATTACCTACTGGAAAGGCAACTAACGATTTGCAATAATAAACACGATAAAGTTAGATGCGCAGCTAATTTCATGAAAAATCCTGCAACAAGCATACCGGTACCAATAAATATTCCAAACCCTTTAAATAAAGTTAGTACACCGTGAATTTTTTCCATGGTTCAGCTAGTATTTATTAAAGCTGCTACTGCTCGAGAGTCATAAGTAAAAGAATTGCTGTCTGATTTGGAATATGTTTTCATACTTC
Source organism: Parhyale hawaiensis (assembly GCA_001587735.2). Lineage (NCBI taxonomy): Eukaryota > Metazoa > Arthropoda > Malacostraca > Amphipoda > Hyalidae > Parhyale > Parhyale hawaiensis. The sequence goes on from LQNS02278187.1 coordinate 5,968,689, forward strand.
GCATACTTGATACGGGTCTCAGACATCACTGAAGAGCAAGATTTTGTTCTGTATAAGTTGTAACAGTTTCCAGGTAGTCAAACAAATAGTAAAGACCGAGTATATTTATGTGTTTATTTACTTATTTATCTGTTTATCCGTATCTATCTGACCATTTCCTACCACCCTGGAAAAAACAGATGGGAAAAAAATTGGACCAGATTGGAGCCTGTGGTCATCCTGTCACTCTCCGCTAAAACCTGATTGGCAAAAAAGAAACTAAGCTGCAGATAATAGCCAACGTAGGTTAACTTCAAGTTAGAATGCACGTTTTGCTGTCCATATACTATGAACTTCAAGCAAAGAAATTATTTACCATTTCTGTTAATTGGCACACTGATGTATCCAAATTCTCCCTTGTATCCCACGTCCAAACTTCAAGTGCTCAGAGTTCACGAGTATATTGGAAAGATGATCAACGGAATACAGGGTAAGATATACTTCTCAATAGAATAGATATCCAATGGCGGGAGAACAAAAAAAATTCTTTTTAACATTCATTTTTTCTTCCAGCTTCATATCTTGCAATGACGAGACAGCTTTTCGCTTGAGCAAAAAAATACAGACTAATATAATATCATGGCGCATCATGGTACCGAACAGAAATTCATATTAGGAGTGATGCTGGGCAGCGTGCTAAAACAGAATAATTCAATAAATTTTTCCGCAATCACCGCAAGGAAGGAAAGGTTGCCCTGGCAGTAACATGAGTGTGATCAGTGAAGAAACATTGTCGTTTTCGAAGACCCGTACTCTAGTCATATAACCATTCTGTTTGTCACGGTGTTAGCATCTCCTCGCATTACGATTTCAATAATAAATAGAAAATAAAATAACGTTTGTGTTGTACGGGTTCAGCGCCAGCAAGCACTCCATAGCTGAGCAGTCTTACTCGCAACATGTTTTCACATTTCGTATGCATGATACGGTCCGAAGGTGTAATAGAAGTAGAACTTACATTTGTTTTGGACCATCCGTAGGTTTCAACTACAGCACTACCACAGACAAAGGCACACACAGACGCATAACTTCTAAGTGCACCTTAAATGTTTTCAAATGTGACGTCATCATTGATTCTTGGTGATGCCAGAGATACGGTATTTACATAACACTTGTATCAATCCTACGAACATATTATGATGCAGATCAAGCGATCAACTGTAACGTCATCGTTGTCGTAAATTTCTCCCAAGATGCTGAAGAAATGCCAGTCTGTCTTCTACTGTCTATGGTTATTATTATTAGTTGAATACTTTAGAACCCTAGAGACAGTGCAGGGATTCAGGAGCGACGCTCAGTAGTGAAGAACATAACGCTTTACATCAGTAGGAACCTTTTATCTCGGCATTCCAGTGGAATGTCTCTATTGGGTTAGTGCGTTACTAGTTACGGGTGAGAAAATCAGATGCACAGCATCTCCAAGAGACGAACAACGGAAAGAGAAGGAGACAGAAGAAAGGAAACACTCGTGTGGAGGGTCCCTTCCGTGACCTCCTACATGGGAATAGATGTGAGGCCCATGGGTGAGTCGCTTACAATCATCCGACGGCCCACCTCGCGGAACAGAATGAAAGTATAGAGAAACTACCTAACTTAACAAACTAACCTTCTCAGCAAGAACTGCGACCAACTGCAGTATCCTCTGAGACGAAAAAGGTACTCGGGACAGCCTCTGGGTGAGTGATGCCCATATATATACTGACGGGGAATGGGCCTGTCAAAATATACCCCTGGCACTGGCACTGGCACGTGGAACTACTTGCTGTACATCAAGTTCACTATGATCAGTGAGAGACTGTCGTATCTATAGTATCCAGCAAGCGAAAGTGCTAACACAAGAATTTCTTAATTTCGAGTTGTATTTGAATAAAATATTTATATAGTCCCATTGTAGAGCTCATGTGTCCGTCACTCGATTGTCCCTTGGGGCTCTATACCACTCAAAACTTGAGTTGTTGTAGAACTTAATATTGTCGGAATTGTCTCCTATGAGAGACGCCTCTCATATGAGACACTTTCAACAATATTAGCTCTATAACAATTCAAATTTTGATTGGCAGTCAGAGCATTAAAATTTATATAATCGTGAGTCTATACGTGCTTGTATGACATTCTTCACCTGCTGTTTCTCACAACAGCAGCTGAACTCCTGTATTATGAGAACCTCACTTGTAGTTTATCTCTGTTGGAATTTCGTAGCCTAATAATTCCCGAATCCTCACATTAACTGCAACATTTATCCTTCTAAAGTCTTTATTTGCATGGGCGCCTTCCAGGTTATTTTCACTAGCTATTTTCGTACCAACTAACTGTATAGCAAAGCGAAAGCGAGAATGGATAGGCAATGTGGTGTGGGCACGGGCTCGGGGCGTGGAGCGCAGTGCTTGTTGGCGTGTTGTCGGGTGAGGTTGTACTATGCTGCTGGGCTTCGATGAGAGCTCTGATTTAATCTGTCCGAATAGTATCACAACAAACAATGGCATTGTTTTCATTGCACGCTTACAAATGACTTCATCGTGTCCGATATTTCCTGCACGCGACGTTGCATTTTGTATCAATAAAAATCATCCTGTGATTATATCAACCGCGGGCCTTCGTGAGATGCCGGCGGAGGGCAAATGTAAATCCTCGCAGGGCAATAAATCTCCCTAAGCTACGAAGGAGCAGTCTACTCTAACAGACTTCTGAGCCGCCCCTGCAGTGCAAATTGTAATTCAACTTCTCGGGAGGCCAAAAATTCCATCAGGGTAAACACAGATCCTGAGAATGGTTCCAGCGTCCTGCCGACTCAGGCATTTGTTACTGTAGCTAGCCAGGATGTGTTGACTGACCTGTAAGAAAATATTTCACCTTTATTTCATAATTTACTGCAATAATTTACTCTCTTACATTTGCATACATTGTCTATTGCAATAGTAAAGGCAAGGCAATGCCATTTTCACAGCACGCCCCTCTTTTATAAACCCACTCGCATTTCTTCGTGCTACTGATATATGGTAACTGGCACGAAAGGAGTGAACAGCTGCAATCGACTACAAATTGGCAAAAGCTATTTCGTAAAAGACGGAAGGCTCCTCACAGACACCCTGTTAACCCTTACTATCCATTTTTGAGCCTGGTAAGGGTCAGTACCCCTGCAATAGCATCCGGATTTGATAGTAAACCCAGTGCCACATGAATTCACCTTCCGCGGCTGAAAGCCAACACTCTAACACCTTCGCTACTACTAGCGTAAGCACGCCAAGCGTAACCGTTGAACACCGCGGAGGTTGCTTGGGGTGAGATATTTTCTGCTATCAGTATTATTCTTTCAGTTAATGCAGTAATTTAAATAAAAGTCCTTAATTTTCAATAAGTTGATATGTTATCAGATTAGAGATTAGATTGGAGAGGCGGCAGTAGACGAATCAAGAGGCCCATTCCCAAAGAGACACCGGAACTTACGCCCCGGCCCTCTATGAGCTAATGCCATTATGATAGTAGGATGTAGAGAACTGGGAAAACAAGAGGAGAAAAGATGGAAGACGAAAGAAACATAGAAAAAAAGAAGGAAGAAAGGAATCACAGCCAAAGAGATGATCATGAATGCACGCAAGCATGATCGATAGCCGCTGGTATGCGAAGCTCAAAAATATAGATGGAGCGGAAGTGAGCAGTCGGCTTAAGATGGCCTGGGAAACTTTAGCCGTTAAGTGGTTGCGACTCGTGGAGGAGGAGTTCTTAGCTGCGGAGGATGTCTCTCCCAATGAATGTCATGATTATTTTTATACGATGTCTTTTGTCTCATCAGCATGTAGATTTAATTTATTTTCGTTGAAAAATAGATACAGTTGCCACGCGATATTTGAGACTTTCTGCCCCTGAAGGGGGGGGGGGAAGCAGTATCTCATGTTAAAGACACTGGCACAGCACGCTCCATCATGCTGGCAACATAACTTACCATAGCGCCGCACCTTTTGCAATGTCACGTCTGGGAGACAAGCAGACCAAGAGGCCCATGCCTAGGAAGAGCACGAAGCCCAGGCTGTGTCCCCTCTCAGCCATCGCTATTTACAACCTATAGCAGCTCACATAAAATTTAGAACACCCGCAGCCCCAGAATTGATCTCGCAGCTATGATCCATTGCTGTAGATCAATTGGGGTTCTGAGGTATCACGTTACGTGTGTTATAGAAGATAAATGAACAAAATTCCCTCTGAAGAATGAAGTGGTTAGCTGTTCAGTATCAAGCTATGAAGATGGGAGCCGAAGATGGGAAGGATGCTGCTCCCAGTACTCACTTGTCCGGAAGATTTTTAAATGTGTTGACTGTTTGCTTCGACAGCTTCGGAAAGAAGTATACTCCAATTAAGTGTTGACTGTGCAGGAAAAGAACATTGGCAGTACCGATGTTTGAGCGTCTGGCAAGTGTTTCAGAGCGCTCTCTTCATCGTCCCTGTCGAAGAGCCCCCTTGTCAGGACGTTATTGATGCCATTCGCGTACTTGTACGTTACATATAAACATATAAGTTATCCCTGTCCCTTCTTCGCTCAATGGAGATGAGTGTAAAGTCCTAAAAGCAATGATCGTATGGATTGTTGCGCAGGTGTGGCATTGAGTTCATTGCCTTGTGTGGTTAGCTCTCGATTTTATCTATAACGTTACGGAGACTTGGTGACCAGATATAGACGGAAAACTCCGGGTGAGAGTCTAATAGTATTCAGCCCCTCTCTAGAGCCTGACGTGCTGATCTTTTCTATCATAATACAGTACATTACCTTTTGTGCCTTACGTCAATATCAATATATAGTGTAAGAAGTGCTATGGCATGCGTGATCTGCATTGCAGTGTTACCAGCGATCAAAGTAATTATAATCACCCGGGAACAAAGTGAGAGGGGTGATAATATTCTCGTTTAAGATTTAGGTATATATGTATATCTACCACCCAAAAAGTGGTAGAAGAAGTTGAGCAATGTTCACAATTTTTTTCAGGGAGTCTGGTGGGTTGTCCTCGATGTGATTCATGCCAAAACACCAGGATTATCTGGCCATTAAAAATCACAGCAATGAAATTTACTCCCACTGCGAGTGATGGTCTTACGCCTCGAGACCTTCTCGTTATCACCCGAGAATGAAGTGAAGTGAGAGAGGTGATAATGTTTTCGCTGCAGATTTAAGTTTGTATATGCATATATTTGTTTGTCTGTCTACCCAAAACGTGGTAGAAGGATTTGGATAATGTTCTTAATTTTTTGCAGGGAGTTTTGTAAGTAGACCTAGATGTGACCCACGCCAAGAACTAGTCCTAGCTGGCCATCAGAAACGACGACATTGAATTTGCCTCCACCGCGGCAGATTGTCTTAGGCCACGAGGCGCTCTATTTTTCTTATTTTATTATTGCATTGAATAACCCGTTTCCATAGCAACGGCGATCTAACAGAAGAATAAACGAGCATTAGCTGGCCATCAAAAATGACTGCGTTGAATTTGTCCCCATCGCTCTTGATGATTTTACGCCATTAGGCGTTCTAGATGACTTCTGGCTCCATTTCTAGTGCTGAGATCGACCTCACAAGATATGCTAAAATTTTTGCACTCAAGTCAGATACATCCATTACTGCAAGAAAGACGCTTGTAAAATACTTTTTTAATGTGCAGTATTTAAGCCTGGACTTACGAAATCTGCTCAACTATCATTGGGAAAAGCGCTTGCGCAATACGTTTCAGTGATTCTCTTCTGGTGAAACATGGAGGCAGTATCGGCTGAGTGTCACCTCGCCGCAGTAAGCAAGAATTGATTACTTTTGCAACTGCAGCAGCGCAGGTGTGGCGGACACATGAGAAATGCTCCTCTTTCGGAGATATTAACAAGTTTTGAGATGGGCAGGTGTGAGTATTGAGACTGTGGTTGGGGGCGGCGGGGGACTGTCACGGTGAGGAGGTGGGTGAAAGAGTGAGGAAACGGGTGAAAGTGTACGGAAGTGGGTGAAAGAGTGAAGAGGCGCGTGAAAGACTGAGGAGGAGGGTGAAAAAGGGAGAAGGCGCGTGAAAGAATGAGGGGACAGGTGAAAGTGTGAGAAGGAGGAGGGTGAAAGAGTGAGGAAGCACGTGAAAGAGTGAGGAGGCACATGAAAGAGTGAGGAGGCGCGTGAAAGAGTGAGGAGCCATGTGAGAGAGTGAGGAGGCACGTGAAAGAGTGAGGAAGCACGTGAAAGAGTGAGGAGCCGCGTGAAAGAGTGAGGAGTGTGAAAGAGTGACGAGGCACGTGAAAGAGTGAGGAGTGTGAAAGAGTGAGGAGGCGGGTGAAAGAGTGAGGAGTGTGAAAGGTGAAAGAGTGTAGAGGAATGATGGAAAGGAAAACCGTTAGAGAGAAAATTTAGGGACAGCCATCAATGAACTCAACCTTGAGGGTTGAAGTAGACTTGAAGGAAAGGTTGAACATGTGCAAGGAAGCGGTGGGTAAAGAGTTAGGTGCAAACTGAGGCGAAATGTGGAATAGGAGAGAGGTGAAAGCTGAAGAAGCTGTGTGAATTGAGTGCAATGGGAACGGTGATAAAATATTGACTGCAGCAGATACGAATGCTCGGGAAATCGTATGGACGGAAAGTGATCGAGGGGAAGTCTAACTTAGGCCGGGAACACAGTGAAGCAGCAAGCGACGCAATGCGATATCTACGGGAGTCGTGTTGCAGCAATGCACGGGTGTCGCGAGGCATCGCAGTTGCGGCGGTGAGGACAGCTGACTGCTGTACCCTCCGTTACATTTTGTGGTGCGACAAATTTGTCGCGTTGCACGTCGCTTGTCTCGCGTGTGTGGCGGCGGCCCAAGAGATTTTACCAAGTGAATCCGAGGTGGAGGCCTGGACACTTGCCTCGAGTGAGATCTTTAATCAAGAGGATCTATGTAGAACAACAGTAGAATTAATTATGGATATGAGAAAGAGATCTCAGCCAGAGATTTGAAGATAACCAGTGACTAACTTGAGATATACAGTTGACGTGAAAGGGGGAGGGCAATAGGTAAGGGCGGGGGTTGCAATAACGGGGGTGATATTTGTTGGGTAACGAGGTAGGTAATGTGGGTGACGGACACAAAACCTGGAGTATTTGTGAATGAAGAGGCAGTTAAGGGAAGTTAAGGCTACTGTGCAGGGCGAGTGTAGGTGCAAAAGAAGTGGCTGATGTTGGTAGGCAGAGTAGAAAGTTAACTGTAAGGTGATGAAGGTAGAGAGTAAAGTGGAAGATGATGAAAGAAGTACAGGAACGTAGCGAATAGATTCTCTTCTTGTGAAACGTAGCTTTAATATTATCAGTATCACAAGTGCATATATATATTTCTTTTTTTCTTTAAAATTTTTTTTTAAAAATGTCTTTAATTTCTGCACTTGTGATACTGATAATATTACAAAAGTGCAGGATAACGTGTTAGGAGATGAGGAAAGCAATGGATAAATCGTGGGACGATGAGCAAAATCAATTGAAATATGAAGGGCTAAAAATAAAAATGCTTGATTGAAGTACCGACCTCCACACTCCGCTCACACAATGACATCCCAAACCTAGTACACTCCTGACTATCATGCACCTCACACACCACCACATTGCACACGTGTTTTCCTGAATAAATTAAGCGGCTATGCAAATCAGGGAAAACAGAAGAGACGACCATACAGATACTCACAGGGTTGTGTTATATGTTCCGCTTTTTGTTATGTAGGTTGCTACTTGTCGGTAGGATATATTTCAATTGCTCTATATCCGTACGCATAGAGATACAAACTTAGCATTCATTTTTATGCGTCTTATATAGAAAATGTTGCGGAAAGCCTCTGACAACTTAGCAGTTTGTTAGCAGACATGCTGCACTATAAAATACAGGGGCTAAATTGGGTTAATATTGAAATTAAAGAAGTGTGAAACGTGACTATCGTTAATAGAAAGGCATGGGTCGCAGAAAATATTTTGAGCAACATATTGTTTAAAAGGGTTAACTTGAATAACAGCTTTCAGGAAAACGTTAAAAGTGAATCCCGTTGACATCAAAAGTAACTAAGCTTTTGCTTAGTTTATTGTTGTGATTTGAAATAGTTCTTTAGAAAAATGCGCTCAGCATTTGGCAACTCATTGTACTGTACTACTTAGTCACGTGAGATTATACTAGCTGCACCTGCCCCATAGTCACGTGACCAACCGCTAAACAAAGAGCAGCACTATATAATACAGGCATTCGATCGAGACAATCTAAGCGCTGAGTTTTAGTGTGTCTTGAGCATTATTTCTGAACATTCAGTCCTCCACTTTGCAAAAAGTTTCTAATATTAATCACAAACCAATTGCTCCTGAATTAAACGGCCTTAGACTCAACGTAGACCGTATCCTATGCACCTACCTTTGTTCCTTATTGGTTTTCGGAAGAAGTCCAGGCGACGTTCCTTAAGTCACCCCGCGTGTGTGAAGTCCCGCTGCTAGATATCTTCTGTGGGACCGCAATTAGCGACCAAAGAGAGCAAGCACCGAATTATCTCCACAGTGCACGTAACCGCTAACCGCTGGTTTATCTCGGATTTTTCTTAAATGAGAATCCAACAAATGTTTGAACTCTATGATTTTGATATCAGTGGCGTTTCTAATAAGCCGAGGCATTTTGTTAAACATCTTGCTCCCTGTGCGGTGAAGGTTTTAGAATATTTTGTCGCCACGGCTTTTCTACCATCTCTGCTTGGGATGCGTATATCACAAGTCCTTCCAGTTCTTTCTGTCTGGCGACAATCTGCTCATTCACATTCACAGTGATGCGTTCCAGAATTTTCCAAACATATATTATAGTAAATCGCCCGAATCCTCGTTGTATTGAATACAATTGGAGACAGCTAAGTCGTTTGTGGTAGTCGTACCCCTGCATACCTTGAATTCTGTCACTATCTTGCAAAATAAATTTTCTCCCATTCAATACTGTAAATAGAGCTTCCGAATGTATCTAAGTACTGACTGGCCCATTCGATACTACAAGTAGAGCTTCCAATTGTATCTAAGTACTGACTGGCCCATTCAATACTGCAAGTAGAGCTTCCGACTGTATCTAAGTACTGACTGGCCCATTCGATACTACAAATAGAGCTTCCAATTGTATCTAAGTACTGACTGGCCCGTTCAATACTGTAAGTAGAGCTTCCGACTGTAACTAAGTACTGACTGGCCCATTCGATACTACAAGTAGAGCTTCCAATTGTATCTAAGTACTGACTGACCAAAGATTTCGCAGCAAAATAACATCACAGGATAATAACAAATAGGTATATTCATGAGATATAGTTACTCACTACTCATAGTCATGACACACACTTAAGTACTCATGGCTTATATGCACGGATGACACATGCATAGGTACTCATGGCACATACTGGTACTCATGACACATAGGTAATGTTGACACATAGGTACTGCATGAGCAACATAGCTCCTTCGATTGACGGAAACAAAAAGCAAATTGCACACCGAAGTCCAGAGACTGGCAGCTGTCTTGTGCAGGTCGATATCTTGCAGCATAGGGGGAAACTTTCGCTCTCCGTGTGACCCACTTACTGTTGGGTGCGGGTGCTCAGCACGCCATAGTGTGCTCTGTGCTACCTGCTTCTCTAGAACTGTTCTTCCCTATTGCTTCATCTTTACCTTGAGGCCAGCTTTGCTGCTACGATACTTGCGGGGCTGCAAGATTATAAATAGTTGAAGTTTCCTGGAAATCATTAGTCATGTTGTCCATCTCAGCAGAGTCTGCAGCTGCTATATATATAAAATTGCTCACATGGAGTTAATAGGACCTGAATAGCCCTCTCTAGCAGCACTAATTAAAGTTCCTCTAGCAGTACAAGCCGAACTTCCTCAAGGAGTATTAACTCACCGTCATCTAGCAGTGCTAACTAACCTTCCTCTGGCAGTGCCGATTCACCTTCCAGAACCAGTGATAACTAACCTCTCTCTAGCAGTACTAACTTTATTATAACTGCGGTAACCAATCTTCCTCTAGCAGTTCTAACTTACCTTCCTCTAACAGCACTAACCGGACTCTCTTTAGCAGTACTAACCACCCTTCCTCTGGAACAACTAACAGGCTTTCCTCTGGCACTACTAACCGGCCTTGCTCTGGCAGTATACTAACCGGCCTTGCTCTGGCAGTATACTAACCGGCCTTGCTCTGGTAGTATACTAACCGGCGTTGCTCTGGCAGTATACTTACCGGCCTTACTCCGGCATTAGTAACCGGCCTTCCTCTGGCAGTACTATCCAGCGTTTCTCTTACAGTACTAACCAGCTTTCCTGTAACAGTACTAACTAGCCATTCTCCAGCCTTCCTGGAGAAACTACAGCACGAACCTAAAGAATAAAAGTATCTCCTCTGTAGTACCCATAAATTAAGGCTACTGTAGGTTTCCCCGGCAGCGCACGTGAAGGCGTGCTGTTTTGGGACGATGATTTCCTCAGAACACCGGCAGGGAACCCCCCCCCCCCAACAGATCTGAGTTGTACCCACCCAGGTAATTCGGCGTTCAACGATGGAACTTGCGGGGCAACACTCGAGGATACACATACGGGAATATTCGGTTAGCCTTCTTCGCTTAAGGTAATCTTTTTCGATTAGCCTTAACTTGTCCGGATATTTAGTGACCCGAGTATACTTCGCCGCATTGTATCAAAGTTCAGGCGTTAATAGCACACCGGTTTCGCCTAGGACGGCCGATTACTCTATGCTGCGGATGCACGTATCCAAGGTACAGGTTGTACTAAACAATGATGAAACGTCTACAAGATTTGAATTTCATCATAATTAATCTGTAAAACTTTTGGTGAATATTCTCTACTAGCGGAACCCATGAAAATCCCACAGTTGGTTAATGTCTTTACTTTTTCAAATATACCAAACCCCAGCTATGCAATTACAGCTTGCCTTAGATCTGCCTAATGCAGATCATCGTTCAAGCTAAAGCCTTTAGCCAACTCTGTCAAATTCAACGAAATCCGTCTACCCCAGGAAGCAAAGAGCGTAACGGGAGGACTCACGAAATATTAGCACCAAAAAGTGACGTCATCATCGACGAATCTATGGCTGAGCAGCCTAAAAGTATTTTAACTAATTTCACCAGAAAAATCGTCATAAATTGCAAAATTTGTCTCTAGCGTATAAATAAATGAAGATAATATATGCTAATTTAGCAATTATCTATAGAAAATTACAGTGCATGTCGATGGAAACTTTCACAACACTGGCGCCAAATTTGTTCCCTTTCGGCGACTCAATTTAACTTCTTTTTCTTGATTGAAGCCTTATTTACACTTCATATTTAGTTCACAGAACTCTTCACAGAATATATCTATTCCTTACCAACATATATAAGAACCATTATAGCCAATTCTGTACGCGAGAGAAACCACAGTAACAGGTAGCCTAGTGCCCGAACTTTCTGTACTTGGCGACAACATTTTTCGGTACTTTGCAGCTCAAGTAGCTGGCCAGTCTTGAGCTTGAGATTGAATGAAATAAATCGAAAAAATACTATAATATGTTCAAGAAAACCATATACGAAGGTCTGATGCTCCACACCTTAAACACTTCGACTCGTCGATGTGATGTAAATTTGCTACGTGCGGTCACAGCTATGTTTTATTTCAGTTCTATTGAGTCCTCCCGTTGCATTCTTTGCTTCCTGGTCTACCCTAACTCGTCTACGGTAACACCAGTCGTGATTTTCAAAGTTCGATGTCTATTTTTCAGCATGTCTTACAACCCAATGCTGGTCATTTAGTCTGGCGCACCTGATACTACCTAACGGACCTTCCTTAACCTAATCTAACACGCCTCAGAAACCTAACGAAACTAACGGACCTAACGGACACACAGAACCTAACTTGCACGTATTCTGACTTAAGGAACCTCATGTAACGTTTAAGAAGCTTCTCATCCAACCTAAAGTATTTCTTCTTAGCTAATGCTTTCATTTATCCTATCGTACATTCTCCAATTTGATTCTTCTCATGTAAACTAACGCACCTGTGATGCAACTCATTGAATGTAACGTATTGCGTCTGACCTAACGCTCTTCATCTAACCTTAATGTAACCTAACTCTCCGCATCAAACCTAACGCACCTCATCTAACCCAACGCACCTCGTCTAACCTAATGCTCGTCATCTAATACTGCTTTATCTAACCAAACGCTCCATAGCTAACCCAATGTTCCCACTCTTACCCAACGTTCGTCATCCAACTTAACATTTTTCACCCATTCTAAGGGTGCTAATCTAACCTACCTCTACTTATCAGACCTAACGCTCCTCATCCAACCTAACGCTCCTCATTTAACATAACGCTCTCCATCCAACCTAACGCTCCTCATTTAGCATAACGCTCTCCATCCAACCTAACGCTCCTTATCCAACCTAGCTTTCCTTGTCTATTTTAAAACTCATTTAAAGGCCTGACTACAAGTTAATCATTTGAACGCATTAAATAGTGGAAAATTAGGTTATCCATAATACGACCTAGAGAGGGCTCAAGGTGAGAAGGCATCAAGTTTGAATTTAAGCTGCTACTGCTTGCAGGTCTTAGGTAGAAAGTTCACTGCCTAGCTCGAAGCATTTCCACTCTTCGTATGAATTATACGCTTCTGAGGACATCACAAATGACGAACAATGAGTTCTTCTGTGGTCATTTACCAGGTTCCTTACATATTCGGTAGGGGAAAATTAGGGTCCTTAGATACGATCTTGGGTGGGAACAACTCGAGTCAAAGCTGCTGCTGCTCGCATGTTATGGGTAGTAAATTTGTTGTTTACCTAGCGCATGGTTAGGCGTCTTCAGCTATGCGCTAGTCTTTGACCAACATTCGCGTGTAAACTTATCATAACCTATCATACCTTACTTGTACATTACTATTTCGTGTGTTATACTGGTATTTAGCCATTATAACGTGTGCGAATCCTTATTTTAATTTGTTATTGGCTCTGATTCAGAATTTCAGCTTACCTGAGGATGACTAGCATGATTAGTCGAAAGGTCATAAACACTTTTAACGTCTGTATTTTATTTGTAACGAAATTGTATTCTTGTAACTTTTAAGTAAATTGTATAATGAAAGCACTGAAAGATTTAGGAAAATGAAAATAGTTCCAAAAGTGTGTACTAAAATTAAAGCTGATGTCAAATATTTTCCAAGTGTAAACAGTAATATTTGAAGAGTGAAGTTTTATATATATATATATATATACATAGGCCTAATACCGGCTTCTTAAAGACAGCTGCGGCCGTGCAAAATTTCAACTGTCTCGTACAACGAAATCTGATCAGCTACAAGAAAGCGTCACGTAGCTGAAACTTGTATAAATCAAGGAAGTTTCACCTGTGGTGGAAATTCACCGGAACAAAAGTATTGGTTTTCAGTGATATCTCAGAACCGCACATGCATTTGAAGGGCAAAAATATGCTCCAAGTCAAACAGCAAATCTAACTATGACCTGCAAACAGTATCAACTTAAACTATAAAGGCTTGGTTCCTGTTCCTTCACCGAGATGGTATCCAAGATGCCCTAATTTTTTCCTATCTAATACTGAGAGTGTAACTGTAGTAATAATGCGAGAACTAAAGAGTGAACAAAGGAAAGAACGTAGGGAGGATTAAGCAGAATTATAAAATGACTAGTGGACCCGAGTGTGAAAAATTTCACGCAATAATCGATATTTTTTAGTAATACAGGCCGTTGCGGAATCTTCTCTGAATTGCTGTCATTTTCTTTATTGATCCATAGTCGCGTTGTCAACCTTCGCTCCTCTTTTCTACGACTTGCCGCCTCCACATTTTCCTGCTCACGCTTATCAGCAGCTTTCATTCACTTCTGGAGCCGTTCTGCTTCAAGTCTTTCTTGACTGTATCGCATAGACGATTCATGTCTTTCCATTCGTAGCACGTCTTCGCTCTTGAAACTGTAGTAGTCTCGTACTTCTTATAGGTTCCTTACTCCTTAATTAGATGTGCGTCTTCAATATAGTGAGAGGCAGAAGTAAATCTTGAGTAAAACACTGTAATAAACTTGAATATAACTCGAGCACAGTTCATTTACAGAAGATACTTGTATCAAATTTGAGTGTATGCGCCACGCTCCTAAATTTTCAGGTTTGTGACGTCACAATTGCGTCACGCCACTGTTGCAGCGAGGAATCTTTGATATTTCTACAGTGGCGTGACGTAATTTTGACGTCACGAACCTGGAAATTTAGGAGAGCAGCGCATACACCCAAATTTGACACAACTATCTTCTGTAATTGAACTGTGAACTCCAGCCAGCTTGTATACGTACATGTAAGCGCTCCGTAGCCAAGATACGGTCTTGCAAACCCAAATATTTGCTTCACTGCAGTGCTGAAATTTTTGGGCTATGAAAATTCGCACCGTCAGAGAACGACAGCGGAAGAGATGATATGCGTGATATGGAGGTGCAGGAACACGTGGTAATGGACAGAAATATATGGAATAGCAAGATTTGCTTCAGCGACCCCCTTTGCACAGGGATAGTACTGCTGCAGAAAAAGAAGAGAAAGACAGTAAGCTAGACGTAATAGTTGTCTACTACCCGTGAAGAATCAACATCTTGTGCGTGCTCCGTCGGTCATCTGCCAAATTTACGCATCGTGACCTGAAAGAAGAAAGTTTTAAAATCGGAATCCAGAAGCTGTATACATTTTGTTCCGATTTCAATAAGTGTTTCAAGCAAGAAGTGTCTTCAGATAAAAGGATAAGGATCAGCCTTCGCCATCTTCTGCAACCTGGTCATCGATTTAAAAAAATCTGAAACCTGACCTATTTTTCGCCTATTTACTTCGTTAAGAGCGTGACACGAAAGATGCCTACATATAAATTGATAAGCAAATAAACACACGAGGCTGTTATTATATTGTGGTGATTGATGATCGTAGAATTACATTTTAGTAGATTGGGTACAGTGATGCATACGTAGCTAACACATTTAAATACACGTTGCTGCACATCTGCACAGGTGGTCTCGCTTTCTGTGGAAACTAGAGCACTACGCAGCTCTAACCAACAGACAATTTCGTTAATCGTGGAGCTTCGGCATAATTCTGAACTATCCAGTTCAACAGGTGGTACTGAACATTACTTGTTTGTACGGACAGAGGAAGCTCTGTAACAGCAAGTTTATATTTACGTTTGAAAAGGTAAATCATATCAGAACTCTGTTTATCGTTGACCTGTTTTGAGGTACCTACTGTTAACACTTACAGTTCTAGAGTACGCAAGGTTGGAGGCCCCAGGCTTCCTGCCCTTTTCGCTCTTGTTGTCGGAGTGCCTGAGGCCTGCACCGCATGCCCTAGAGGGTCCATCGCTGCATTCATGACGCTCAAACTAAAATGAAACGTTGTGCTAGTAATAATAAAGTCACTTTTGACCGCACACCACTTCTAGGAAACTCACGTGCACTGGTTCGTGCTACTATCAGGGACCAGTGAAGTTCACAGTTTCAGTCGACCACAGTTTGTCTGAGCTTTGATATCATATATATAGACGAAAGACTCGTGACAACTGCGTCCCACACAACAGTTTCCATATATGGTGAGGCCAGTGCCCCCTCCAATGGATATATGAATGACAGAAACGCTGACGCCACATTCGTGAGCATCAAAACTTCCTATTCGACATAGAAATAGAACATCTAATCTCTAGACAACGAATGAGACAGCTTTCTGAAGAAATAGAACATCTAATCTCTAGACAACGAATGAGACAGCTTTCTGAACCCTGTAATACTTTAGACGTAGTACTTGCATTAAGTAAAAGATAGCTCTACATCGGCCGAAAAATTAATTATGTATTTTTCTGTTTTACCGACAGGTGTGCCAGGAGTGTACCCACCTGTGCAGGTGCCGTTGGGACTACCGCGCGTCTGCGGACCGTACCGTGAGTACCTCGTGACTTAACCCTTTTAATACTTAACCCTTTCATTCATGAGTTAATCTTACCTTTCTCATTATAATACCACCATAGGAAACTCTGCATTTATGATAAGCGAGGAGAAATGGTTAATTTCTTCCAAATACGCAATTACTATACGGCCGTGTGAAAATAGCTGAGGTTTATCTCGCATTTTGAAAAGATATCATAAGTAGCCCGTCCGTCAGCATGCGGTGGCTGGAAAAATAACTAAATTGAAAATGGAGATCGGAATACTATTCGAGCCAGCTGTTGCGAAATTGTGATTGCTCCTTGTGTGAAGTTACAAAATATGTGACAGAATTTTATTGAGCACCATCTGGCCGCTTGTAAAATGATTGAAATATTTTGCTCTTTAAGAATAGTACAAAAGTCAAGTAGTATTTGAATCTCTTATACTCACTAGCTGCACATGATGAATTTACAGATCTTATATGCATTATGTATTTAGTTGCATATATCAGTTGCTCTACGAGCAGTGTGCATGATCTACATGCATATCTATAGGTACTGATCCCTATACGCTATACATACAAGGCTATTGCAATTGTACCATTGACTATCGTTGACACATGCAGTGGTGATATATCAGCCGCGACAGGTACACAGGGCACGCAGATTAGTGGAAGTTACGTGTAGTGTAAGATATACATATAGCTACAGTTATGCTTACGGCGGTAGAAATATGTACAATACATAAAACAACAGTTATGCATAGAGCGCACATAGACGAGATGAACTGAGCACGCGTCTGAAGTGTTATCGTGTGTGCCTGTGAGATACCATCTCCCCACAAGTGTCGATCTATCGATCACTTCAGATAAGCGATCCCAACTTTCTCTCATAAGGACTTGTACAGTCAGGCTATTTCTTAACTACAGTCATGCATACTCCGCATACCAGCAGTTACAATGCCTACAGTAGCTAAGGTAGTCTGCGAGACATATACCGGAAGTCAGTTGTGCACTTCGCAGAAGGAACCCAACAAAAATGTGCACAAATAATGATAAGTAATGCAAGGCCTCATGGAACAGCAGCCGAGCCAATTGCACTGCTGTACCAACACAGAAAAAAACGAAACACTTGATAGCCTTTCTTTGTTGTTGGAGATCTCATAGCTAATTGTTCGAGACAAAGGAGTGTCAACAGCTTCTTCTGCTGAGCCCTGAGAGGCAGCTGCTCCTGCTAGTGTTTTTGACGTTTTTATTTAGAGGAGAGTGACCGTGTGTGTGAGGTATGATCTTTAGCGAGAAAATACCCATTGCGAATACATATCTATATGTGTCTATAGATACATCTCTCATATATATTTCCCAGGCATGGTCGGTTGTGGTAGTGTATGCAGTCGACCTGAGAGTAAGCGTCAGGTTATATTAGGATAAGTTAGCTAAAAATAAGTTAAACTAGGTTAGAAGGGTTCGGTTCAGCTGAAATAGGTGCCTGACCTAACTTACAAGCACACATTCAGCCTGAATCTCAGATAAAGCTGGTACACATATCTATAGATGTATTACTCTCAGCCGGGCACTTGCGACCTCCGTTTACGTGTCGTAATTCTAAGAAACCATATCGTTATTCTAATAATTCCTGTCATAATTCTAATGATTCCGACCCTGCTTAATACTTTGCATTTATTCAAATACTTTTCGAAAATAACCAGTTTTCGTATATTTTATGACTAAAATCTATATATCAAGATAACAGTGGCAAATTGCTACGATTGGCACACGATCCGTGTTGCCTAGTGCAGTACAGCCTTTCATAAAAGTTGCTTAACTTGCTAAAGTTTACGAAGTGCCTGAACTTTCCAAGTTTATCAGCGAACGACTTCGAACTTAACAGCAGCGAGCTAACTCTCCCACGGCGGAAAATTACTTGAGCAAGTCGATGTTTAGGTTCTCATCAGGCTAGTTGTATTTTTTTATGTTCGCCACGGTAGCTGCATGCTTCCGTTCTCAGCTCTGATACCTTGTATCGCTCGTTCGATGCCCCGTGAGGCACACGAGCTCTTTGCAGATCTAGGTGTGCTGACTCGGCAGTTGTGTGTGCATGCACGGCGCCGTGGCGTAACTACCTTCCTGAGAGATGAGGGGGTGAGGGCTCTCGGGTCATTTGTTCCTTCCGTCAAATTGGCGCAATAGTTCTTGATGACCCGAAATCGACTGCAACTACACTTACCCATCTGGGGCCAGTGGGCCTATGCCTGCAGCACAAACCAGTGCATGTGGGTTTCCCAGATGAGGGTGTGGTCTAAGTTTAATCGATGGCGATCTCAGGACGCTCGGGAATTCTACCCAGGTTACTATGGTGACACGGCGACAATTAATCATCTTACTAAACCTAATGGGCGAACTTAGTTCTACTAATTCATCGCCAATCTAATGCGAAGAGTGAGCAAAAATCGAACCAATATGGATTTTCATGTATGAGCAAAACGCTCTGTTTGATCAAAATATCTTACATAGGCGAGCTAAAATAGCGAAGATCCCATATCATATTGCAAGATTAAAGCAGCTCCGAGCTGGAGAACTGACACAACTGTCGGACTCCGATTCTCGATCCGCTAGTCTCAACTTTGACCAAACGTATAGAGCTAAGTTAGCGGGTCACCCTAGACGCCGAAATCGGCCGAAATTTACCGAAATTGACCGAAATCAGCCGAAATAGGCCGAAATCTACCGAAATCGGGTCCCTCTAAACACCAAAATCGGCCGAAATCTACCGAAACCAGCCGAAATCTACCTTCTCTGATATACGAAAGGGAAACCGCTTAGCAACGGTAGAGCCTGAGTTATAATCCAAATAAGTAATAACCCCCACCCCAACTCATTACCACTTCTACGAGGTGTGCTCACACCTATAAGTTGAAAGTGACATGTTCAGGTTTTAATTGTAGTTTTACCACGCAGATTGATGTTGGCAATATTAAGTGCATGTAATAAGAAAGAATGAAGGAATAGTCTGTATTATATTGTAATACATTTCTCTTGCAATTTGAATCACAATTATACCAGCAATAAATCTATTAAATTATGGATTGATATATGCTTCTTGTACCATAGATCATGAAATTGGTCATAGCTGAAATAATCTTGAACTGATAAGATGATAATGGTATTTTTCATTTATATTGAGTAGTATTTCATTGGTAGGCCATTTGAGTGACTATTTGTGAAAAAAATAAAGTTTAAATGAAAATATCACAAACAGAGACCATATCAAAACACTTAGAACTCGGTTATAAGCTCGTTTATATTATAAGATAAGGTAACACACTAAATAGCTACTATATATAGTTACTCAACTCTGTAGCTAGTATGTAACATGCACCAAATTTCGAGCCAATTTCACGAACAAATGTACGCATCAGCCATTTACTAATGCCTCTGCCATCTGCAGACTGTGTTACTAATATTTAGCTTTAGTTTAGGAAATACCTAGTTAGATCCCTATTACAGTTTTTACTTATGTGCCATTAGTCATTACCTTCTAGTGTTGCCTTCACAACTGTACAACGAGATGCAATGAATCTCAAGTTTTATTAGGTTTGCTTTATTTTTTTCATTTTTCACCCAATCAAGCAACCTATCTGAACTTGTTCACCACTCCTGACAAAATTTGGTTAGACAACTGAAAAAAGCATTTACGTGCATGCATGTATATTTTACTGAGTTATCTCCAAGCTTAAAGGTATTTTACCATTATTTTCTCAAGAATTGTATAGCTGATAGCTAATTATTACTCCACCATTTACTGTATACATACTGGATTTCGTAGCTAGGTGATTTCTTTGAAATTGCCTTAGTTTGTGATTTTACGCTGTGTGTTAAAATTTTTAAGCATGAGGAAAGCAGGAAAGCACTTGTTTTATAAGTATTATCTCTAACACACTGGAGAAGAACTATGAAGAATTACTGTCTAGTTTCACATTAAAAAACTAGAGCACTCTGAGAGCGCATTCCTCCGCCAAGTGAGGCAACGGTAGCAAAAATTCAAATTGGCTCTGAAACCATAATTTTCCTTGTATAAACTCCAAAATTTAATTATTTGTGCCTTTTTATATTAATAACAGCTTATTTAATTTTCTTGAATATCCGTTCATAACTTTTTAAGTTATACAGTTAACAAACGTTATGACAAACATGAGTCAAATATACAAACGAACAATCCGATCTGCACTAAAATTTGATCATTTATGTCTTTTAACATTACTAGAAACCCCTATGAATTTCATAAAGTTCCATTCGTTATTTTTTGAGTTATTGTGCTAACAAGCATAAAATTAAAAACAGTGACAAACGAACGAACAAACAAACTAACAAACGGATCATTACCAAAATTTGGTCATTCACTTTTTGTTATATACCCAACAGCTCATGTTAATTTCATCAAAATCCATTCATAACTTTTTGAGTTATGGCATCAAGAAATATGTGGGAGACAAGCAAACAAAAAAAACGGATGGACATATCTTCACCAAAAGTTAATCATCTGTTTCTCCTAACATACCTAACAATCCCTGTACATTTCATCCAAATCGGTTTATAACTTTTTGAGTTATCTTGGTGACAGAGAGACAGGCGAACACGACGAATACATAACCTCCGTGGCGGAGGTAAATATAAAAAAATAAAAAAGTAAATTAAACAAATCAAGAAAATTTTGAAAATTACAGATTTTTCTTTTTTCTAATAGCAAGAATCACCAACCACCAACAGGCTTCGTTTCGCATGGGAATGCGGAAAAAAATAAATATATTTTAGGTGGAATTAAGCCGATTTCAGCCGATTTTTGTGGATTTCGCCCGATTTCGATGGATTTCGGTTGATTTCGGTGTTATTAGTATGACCGAAGTTGGCGGCGTCACATCCTCATCTGCCATGGCCATTTATCGTCCTGCATATAAATTGTTGCAATTTTGAATATATGCCTGTCTCTGTGATGCCTGTCTCTGTGATGCCTGTCTCTGTGATGCCTATCTCTGTTATGCCTGTCTCTGTGATGCCTGTCTCTGTGCTGCCTGTCTCTGTGACGTCTGTCTCTGTGATGCCTGTCTCTGTGCTGCTTGTCTCTGTGCTGCCTGTCTCTGTGATGCCTGTCTCTGTGATGCCTGTCTCTGTGATGCCTGTCTCTGTGATGCCTATCTCTGTTATGCCTGTCTCTGTGATGCCTGTCTCTGTGATGCCTGTCTCTGTGATGCCTGTCTCTGTGATGCCTGTCTCTGTGATGCCTGTCTCTGTGATGCCTGTCTCTGTGATGCCTATCTCTGTTATGCCTGTCTCTGTGATGCCTGTCTCTGTGATGCCTGTCTCTGTGCTGCCTGTCTCTGTGATGCCTGTCTCTATGATGCCTGTCTCTGTGCTGCCTGTCTCTGTGATGCCTGTCTCTGTGATGCCTGTCTCTGTGATGACAAACTATTCAAGATAGAAAATTACCGTCGAGTCGTCAATTAAGCCTCTCCCTTAACCGAAAGAAACTCTATTTTGAAATAAATTAACTCATCTTCGGAAACTACCATGAACGACCCAAAACTACTACCCCTATATACTTATGCAGTCCAATTATACGAGTAAAAAGCTGCATGTCAGGATTTCCTGCTGCCCTTCAGACCTTATTCACTCTTACGACCTCGTCTCAAGAGCCCACGTCTGCTTCTTGCTGCCAGTATATGTCTGCATTGATCCTAAGCAGTTTATTATCTGTTCCCTCCAAATTGTTGCTCTAATTTAGTTTTTCTTCAAATAATTTGGGACTAAAGTAATGGAGCTTCTTATTATTGCTTAAATCAAACTACAAGCTACATGCAGAGGGGACGACAGTATGGGGCTCTACTCGTGTGCCCTTCTCTCGCGGGCAAAATCTACTCGGGATTTCTCATTGATTCTTGTCCTGGAGGTCGTGCTATGCTGCGGGCTGTCCGTTTCCCGCCAGGATTTTATTCAATATTTTATGCTGTGGTCACTTATAGAATAAACTTCGAGAAAAGCGTAAACTGAATCCCTAAAAATTTACATCGCAAAAATTGGGCAGACATACAAATGTTGTATCTTATCGTTTGATTTTGATTCAACAACATGATATAATAAATCGGTTAATAAAAACATGCTCTACACGACAGCAACAATAAGCTCAATATCTTAGGCTCATTATATACAGAAACATCATAATAAATGAGATATTATTCTATTTTTTTCATTATGAACTTGAAGTCGGAAAGGGAGGAGAGGAGTTCTACCGTCAAAATATCACGTTCTACACATTGTTTCAGAGTTTTGTTCTGTCGAGGTTTTAGCACGTTTCAGTTATATGATGGAGACTAAATGTATTTTCACAAGTATGACCGTCTGTGTAGCTTCCCATCCTCGTCATACGCACGACTTCAGTCCTTGCGGAATTTACTTATGACTTTTTCTCACTAGCAAGATTCGAGATTCACCCCACAGCACACATAATGGGGCATTGGAAAATATTAAAAAACCTGTAATCGACCAGGCAAAGGTAATATCACTATTTAAATTTCAGCACTGCGATAAAGAATGAAAGCCCCGTCTCTAGCAAGCATTGCGTCGCTTTTCAATTAAAGCAGCCGATATTTTGACGGAAACAATGTAAAATTTTAACGTCAACTAAGTAAAATAGTTTCATTTCTTTGTTTACACACCAAAAGACTGCATGGCAAGAGGCGTTGTTGCGTTGTACAACTCTTGTAATAAGTGCTCCACGTACGTACGGGATCGGCGTTACACATCTGTTCCACGATCAGAACCTCAGACGCGGTTTTGTGTGTCGAATTCAGTTCTTTTCCCGCCATTTTCACAGCCGGGTGCCGATTAGAACTCACAGGAATACACAATTTATCTCGCTGCGAGATTTACTTTCAGTAAAGACTAGAACTAGGGAGAACTCTTTAAGTGGTTTGAAAAACTGGGTCTTTGATAAATTGGATACTTAGGCCTATTGACGTTTATTAAACGTCTTAGTTTCACAGGTCTTGAACCTTGTACTAGAAAGGCTTTATAATAAAAAGCAATGATGAGAACCTTCACCCCGTCTGAAGAACCTATTTTGCGTCTGAAGAACCTGCACCCCGTCTGAAATACCTACATCCCGTCTGAAATACCTGCACCCCGTCTGAAATACCTACATCCCGTCTGAAATACCTGTACCCCGTCGGAAGAACCTCCATGCTGGTAAACAGGAAGAGACAATTAATTGGTGCCATAGATCAACGCTTAATTCTTCGGTACTGATAAGCCTAACTTCTTCTTAGAGATACCTAGAACGTACGCTGCGTGTTAAAGCACATGTCACTGATATGATACTTACGGTAGAAAGTTTAACTTTGGTGTTTCTTGAGTGGACCAGATGTGTTTACATAGTTTGATGGAGTATACAACAGCTAGTCTTACTCTAGTTAATTATACTTCCTGTACCTTCGCAAATCAAAATACAGATTTTTGTCCCTTGAACATTTGATATGATTCAAATCAGGGGCTCTTCCTTCCGCCCTTGGGTTTTTAATGGAATACAAACAAAGAATCGGGCTAGGGAATCGAATCGGAGACTTACAGATCACCACGCTCCCACTCTACCACTAGGTCATAGGTCATAAACAATCACCAGGGTGGCATCTGATAAGTTTTGCTCGTTTCTTAAGTAGTCGTTTACGAAATTTGTGGTGTCGACTTTTATTTTCTTTTTTTTTGCCGGGCTAAGGTCTATCGTTATCTGCGAGGTACGAGGTGCAGAAATAGAGGCAGCTTTTTTTTTGCGACTGGGTGGAATATTTCTATGAACTATTCCCACATGGCTACCGCAGACTTTAGGAAGTTCTAAGCAGACATTCTCTCTAGCTGCCCTAGCCATCTAAGCTGAGATGTTTGTCCCTGACGCTGACATAGCGCTGACAGTCCAATGCTCTGCAGCGTCAGTTGACTGCCAAACTACCTAATAAACTGCTCAAATTTTTAATTGGGGAAAAGGGACTGCAGGGCAGGCAAAACTAAAACAAAATTTATAAAACTGCTACCATGAGGTTCCAGAAAAGGCTACTTGTAATAGGCTGCCCATGCAACAGGGCCGGCGTTCATGTAAACGAGACGTGTTCCCACCTGAGATGACCAGCAGTCGACCTCTGCGGTCCATTGCGTGTGCCTATTACGTTGCTACAAACGTCGCTTGAAGAACAGCAAGCATCAGAGCACGTGAAGTAAAAGACAAAATATTGATTTCAGACCTTACGTCGTCGAAAAATTAACTGCTGCTTCTGCCTTTAATTCATACTTGGCCACTACTGACGTCTCGGTAGCAGGCTAGTGACACGCTGGACTACTTACGGAGCCGAAACGAAAGCTCTAAATGAGAATAGGGCGAGCCAGAGCTCCAGCCGCACATGGGCACTGTAACTCAAAAGATTATTGCAACACAGCGGCAGCGTCGCCAGCAACGTTAACTGGGCACGGCTATTTTGAGGCCTTTCAGGAGTTGTTTCTGCAGGCTTTTTGTTGCATTTGCTGCCAGAAACTTTGGACTATTTCATGCAGAAAATTGCCATGAATTTCTTGTCTAGCTGCCGTTTTAGCGAAAAAAAAAATCGAAATGTAAAAAATAATGGCTGGCGCTTGCGGCCCGACCGTACAAACAAATGATATCATTACTAAAAAGGCCGCAGAGCTGCTGGTGGTAAGGCTTCAGCACTTCAGTGATGCAAGGACAGCAGCACGACTCAGTGCTGCCTGCCCTCGGCACCATGGTCAGCACAAGAGTGAGGGTCAGAGTCCTCAGCCTCCCTCGCTCTCTCACTCTTCCACTGCCCTCACAAGGCTCTGCTTCCCTCGGACTCGTGCAGAGGGCGACTCTGTACAGGACGCACTGCCCTCAGTCCTACCGAGGGCCATTTGAATTAGCTCGGTGGAGTCAGGGCTGCGTTTGGTATATGTTCCCCTAAACGAAAATTATAATTTTTTGGTAGGAATAACATGAGCCCGAACGTGACGAGTAGGTAAGACGTGTTTCTATAGACTTGCGGCAGCTTCATGTTTGGGAATCCGTACACCACAATGAAATTTGCGGAAGTTTTTATTGGTGAAGAGAGGCTTACTAACATGATATAATTAGAACTGTGTGTTATTGTAAAGTTGGCCTTAAGGCTGAAGGTCACTTCAAGTTTATATGTAACTCGACGATCATTATCATGTTAGAGCTGAAACTGAGGTTTATTTTGTACTGGCAGTTGCATATGAAACTACTGCATATTTATAATTTTTTCTATTATTTAAAAGTAATTTTAATTAGTACTGTGCTCTACAGTGCAACTGAAACTGTGTGGTATTTAAAATTATCTGTTGAATGAGAGTTGATGGAATTTGCATTTGATATGAGGGTTATGAATACATGTGATCTAGTATATATATGCTGCCACTCTCCTCAAATTTCATCTATGAAACTGAAAGTTATTTGGCTTAGCAATCAAAACTGATTATTGTTTGAAATTCGCCAAGTAATTGACGGAATACTCATATGTTATTTCGAGAGAGATCTTTAATTAAATCTTATCCATAAATGCATAGCCTTTTTAATGCGTCCTATCTGAATCTGAAATTATATGAATGAAATAGATTAAACTGAGCCTTATATTGGAAGGGAATTTGGGAATTATTGCAAATCTATCAATGGAACTGGAAATTACAGAAATTTTCCAATAAAACATAGTTTGAAGCAATTTCTAAGTAACTGGAGAATGTTATAGATAGTTCCTTCAATAATTTTGTAGTAATTAATGCCATTCCATCAATGAAATTGAACTATGTGGCATATTCTTCAATGAAACTGAAATTTGGTGGAACAAGCATCAATAAAAAATGTTACTTTTCTAAGATATTACGGTCATTACTCTTTGCATTGTTGTTGAAATCAAATTCATACATCTTTCTTAATGTTGCTCAAATAAATAATTATATTATTAGCCAGCGTGTACCGGTAACTGAGAGAATTTCTTCTCAAGTATCTAATAAGCGTTTTGTATTAAGTTAGGTATGAATTTTATCTTATTCTGATTCATGATTGTTTGTGGTTTTAAAAGGATAAATATATGTGCATGCACTCATTCCTGCCTTTCGTTCATTGATTATTTTATTAATAATGAAGTTTAAACAGGATGATCTAAGAGGGTGAAAAATCGCATATAAATCATTTCTGCATCATTGCTACCAAGGAAAAAATAGAGATCTGTTATATATATTTCAATTCATCGACTCATAAATAAAAACGTAAATAAATTTAAATTTTGTTAAATTTTTCCTAAGGTCTACACAATAATTCACGAAGCTTCCCTTCAACATGAAGTAAATTATATTTTACTAAAGTTTTTGTAAGCTCTACACAAAAATTCACGAAGCTCCCTTCTACACGTAGGAACTACTCGACTATCGCTTACAACCCTGTAGGCCTGCAATAAAACAACAATTAATGAGCAACTTTCAAACGTACCTGCTTTGATACTTTTTACTTTGGATGAGGTCCAGGTTGTGCTATGCTCGCCACCTGCCTTGTGCGGAGGCCTTGATCGATGTTAAAAAAAAACTCTGTTACTTGAAAGAGGACCAGCAGCAGGTAATCCCGACAGTGCACGTAACCGCTCGCCTCTGAACACCTTTAGTAGACAGGAATCCAGTAAAATTTAGAACTACATGACTTTGAGTTTAGCTGCACCATGAACCGCAAAACCGGTTCCCTCCGGCACAGTGAAGGTATCAGTATCAACCTCCATCGGTTGTTTCCTTTGCTGTGGTGCACAATTTTTGGGTTAAGTACACAAGTGCCAAACTTAGTAGAATTCGCCAGGTTGGCGCGATGAATGCTTTGGATTTTAACCATCCAGCCTTTCTTTTCAGTTGTTAATTCGAAATCATGTAGCATAGGTGTCTTCTCTTTTACAGTACTGATCAGTTTTTCGGAAAATAAAACCGCGAAAATAGAGCAGAGTACTACACAAGTTAAATTTCTACCGCTTAATGAAAGTAGAGCGTATACAGACACGTACTGAAACCTCTCAGAGCTGAACTTATTGTTAGGTAAGAATTAGAAGATAAAGTTCGTTGAACGGAGACTATAAAGAGATAATCAGCATTAAATCCTGCTGGTGCTTAGCGAAAACAAAGAGATGAAGAAAAAGCAGGGAGAGAGTGAGAGTAATAGGGAGAGTGTGGCTGNNNGGGAATGCTGTACAGACGTGGGGAGAAGGGAGGAAGGGGAGCAGCTGAGGTCGGAAGCAGAATCGGAACGTTTGCAGAGGCGCTGTCGGAAGTGAAAAGAACGCAAGTTGCTCCGCTGCAACGGACACCACGAAGCTGTTGTGTTGTGACTCCTGGTAAGAGATAAGCAGGCAGGCGACTTGTGCTATGCACCTGGCAAGGCTGAGGAAGACAAAAGAACCGCTGGTGTAGTTGTGCGAGTATCGAGGCACGTACATATTACAATGTAAACACATTGCACGTGTATATATGTACCCATGGTGAGGCCAATCATAAAATGAGCCAGGGATCCAAAGCGTTTCACCACCAGCTGTATTCGAAACAAAGCTTTGGTGGAAAATTATTCTGAACAAGAGAAACGTATCGTGAAGCTATAGCGCCATTTAAATCAAGCGCTGCAAATATTTCCAGAAAGACTGCTCCAGAAAATTTCACGCTTGATGTTGCGTTTTACGACGCCTAAGTAAGCATTATGAAAAGACAAAAAAGTATTCACATATATGTTGATGTGTGCGTATTCAGTTACACATTTATTTAAAGTTATCCATCAGTATTGAAGGATGCTTGCCCCCAGTAAATTCGACACTGCCCATATTCTGTCGCACTTCAAGCATTTGCCTCATCCGCGCTTATCACCAGCGCCCTTAATATCTTGGATACACTTAATGCACAATGTATTTACTGCTGTATTTACTGCGAAAATTGCTGGCCAATTCAAAATACTTATTATAATTGTCTGTTTAGTTGTAATTTGCCAGTACTGGAAGGAAAACAGCTAGCGATGCTTACTGAACTGAAGTCGGCCAGGATCACCTCGCTTTGAGGCAAAAACCGCACCTCAAGTTACCAATCGCAGTACAGCCCATACCCACGCAGCCCATTTCCACGCAGCCCATGTCCACGCAGCCCATGCATGTCAAATTATGCCCACTGGCTTGTATGAAGAATGACATATGTATTGCTGAATTAATTTCTTCGCCGTCATTTTTTACGGTTGGGTACATCAGTTCATAAGAATTTTATGAAAGAGTGACGCCTACATATACAGAGGTGAATAACTTTCTCCCTCCTCCTCCCCCCCCAAAAAAAAATAAATAAAACAACTGTTATCATGAGCAAGCGGAAAAACATTCCACTTGGAAGGCTTAAGATTTGCAACAAAAAAGTTTTAATTTACGTATGCAATCACTTAATTTACGATATCTGGCGGCACTAATATAAAAATGGGATAACACGAATGCTTGAAAGGGACAGCAAGGGGAGAAGCTATACACTGTGCTTCATTGCGTGATAATTAAATGTCAACGAACCATAGCGTAGGCTGGCGCCGTATAAGACGGTGATATATAAAGGCGCATCAACCTTATACATGTGAAGACAAACATTAGTAATGGGAAACATGTTTTGCTTCAGTAATATACATTATTGTGCTTTATGGAGTACGTACAATAGTTAAAAAGACATTAATTGCCGAACATGCTACCAATATCATTTCCTGTTACCACACAGATATATTTCATGTAGTTAACTTTAGAGCGATTCCTGTGTTACCCTGTTGATATACGGCGCCATGACTGGAACTGAATTAAAATTGCGACTAATATGAGTCATATATGATATATATGTTTTGTTCTTAACGTGGGTAAAGCCCGTACGTTTAAAATACCGGTACATAGTCTATTGGAGAGGAAAAGTATAATACGAATCAATAGTAAAAATTATATTATACATAATGAAGAGCTAATGTTGTCCCTATAAAAACTTCTGCCTTGTGAGAGCACGGTAATTGAATTTTAAGATTTTCCATCCTGGACATTGGATTTAATAAGATTTTACCTTAATAAACTATTGTTTCTTGTAATATTTGGTATTATAATAACGATAATTCCATAGAGAAAGTACGATAATGTATGTTCTTAAAAAAATACCTCAATATAACAGACAAGGAAGCTGGACTAAGGTGCCGAGAAAAAGTCCAGTTATTTATTTCTATATCAGTAAAGCAAAGTACGACTATTATAATAAAAAACTGTCTATAACTGTTTGCAAGTTGTCAGTCAAAATTTTGTCGTGAGGCAATTGTACAAATCCTGGCCATTATTTATGAACTGCACTATAAGAACTTAATGCGTCACATACTGCCACTCTCAGACCACTTTCGAAGAGATATTATAATTCTCAATGGGAGAATAAAGTCTATGCAATGGCAAGTGGCAGCTTGTGACATGGCAGGCAGGCTGTATGGGCTGGCATACGCTGCAGCCTGGCATACACTCACGGCGCGTGCCGCACTTGGAGCCTCCGGTGCCCTTAATCAGCTGACAACAATCTCCAAATTCGGCAAGAAAGTCTGTTTATGGAGACTGCTAAGGTCTGCGATCGCGCGCCGCAAGCGAGCCAAAAGTTGAGGGCGGGCGCGGGGCGGGCGTTGACTACTTGCCAGATACCACCACATCACTTGCGCGCGTTCAAGAAATCGTCAACTTTCTTCTACTGTCCCTTGTCGTCTCAATATTAAAGACCTACTGTGATAGCTTTCCTATTTTAAATAGAAGTATACTTAAAGAACCATCCGTTGCAGTTTGGTAGGTGACAGAGCATGCAAAACAAAACATGAGTCACTTTATCCTTTTCTCGAGACGTGACGAGAAAGAAAAAAAATTCTTCCCCAAAGACCGCGAGTAATATTCTTGAGTGTGCCACAGTTAAATAAAAACAGAAGCTTAGTGGCATTTCAAAGGTATTAAAATGTGGATTAGAGTCTAAAATGCTATAAATGATTAGAAATTTTCGTATGTTTTCAGGAAGTAACGAGGAAGGAAGAGTTCTGGTTGGCGGCTTGAGAGCGAGCAGTCGTGACGTCACACTGCCCTATTGGCCATGTGTGCCTCTCGCCCCGCCCCAACTCCAGCCTCCACCAATGCTGGCATTAGGTTGTACCGAAGAAGGCGAGTGTTTCCTGGCAGAAAAGCAGCTGAAGAAAACCAAGAGGATCAGAACTCGTGTAGACGCCGGCGAGCCTCGTAACCCATGTAGTGGATCGCCAGCCTTCGTTAGTGTCGGTGGTCTTAGTAGCGAGACGTTGTGTGTGAGTGTCGCAAGTGCTGTGGTAGACGGACCCGTTGTGACTGGTGGTGCGACAGCTTTCCCTTGTGGTCCTCAGTACAATTGTTACCCTCAGTACAGTGTTGCACAAACTTGGTGGAGACCCCCTACCAATTTTTGTCATACTACACTGCAACATCCGATGACTTACTGCGCTACTGCAGGAGCTGCAGTTCAGCCTTTGCCTTTGGTTCATTACTTAGGCCCACACCAGCAGCAGCAAGCTCTTCCTCACTGTCTAGTGAGGCAGAGACAAGGAGCTGCAACAGCAGCCATGCTCAGTGAATTATTCGCAGGGCATAATAAGAATCCTCCCGCGACTCCCCTCGACGGAATGGGAATCCTCGACAAACTTGCAGGTGGTGGAGCAGATCCCACAGCGCTCCTCAGGACTCCCGCTCCCGACAATGTGCTTCTCAGAGAAATTCTGCAAGGTAGGAAAAGAGAAATTTTAACTTTGGAGGAAATTGAGGCGGCTCGTGCCTTACATCAAAATATTAATAATAACAACAGTCCCATTTACAAAACTGGTGCTACGAATGTCGAATTAACCAATGCCGATAGCAGTGCTGACGAAGCCACGAGAGAACATAACACGTCTCACGACAGTGCAGTAGAAGACGATGATATTCAATGTGACAGCGGTGACGCTGCCGACGTGACAGACGTTGCTGACTCAGGTGGAAGTCCTGACAGTTCCGGTGCAGACTGTGGCTCAGGAAGCGCTGCTTCTGGGGGTGATTCGAAGAAAAATCGCCTGGAGAGTATTGTGTCTGTAATGCGCAGCTCACCTCCTCCGCCTTTGAACGGTGGTGCTAATTCTGCTATTAATGGGTGCAAGAAAAGGAAGCTGTACCTCCCCCAACAACACGACAGTCGACAAAACGATGCCCAATCTGAGTCCGGTACGCCATCTGTGAGTGCATCCCCAGTGTCTCCCCCGGCTTCCCCACAACCTCCTGGCTCCAAAAGCCGCAAACTTGATGGGCAAAACAGTCAAGACGTGCAAGATGTTGATGAAGAAGAAGCTACTGACTTGAAGATTGACCTGAGTCTTCGGTCTGAAGCCAAATTGCGATCATCCACATCTCCTGAACTGCCCCGAGCCTCTAGCCCTAAGGTTCCAGGGGTTATGAATGGTGATGATTCGACTGAAGCCTCATCCAATTACCTGCTGGACTACGCAAAGCATCTTTTGAGTACCAGAACCCAGCAGAGTTTGCAGCAACAGCAACGAAACGTTCAGGATTTGCAGCACTCTCTCCTCCGCAGCCTCGGAGGAGAGGCCGGAAATGTTAGTAACGGTAACATTACTGAGCTGGAAACGCTCGCTGATCTCTTGAAAACGGAAATAACTGCTTCTCTCGCTGTAATAATTGATTCTATCGTGAGCAAATTTGTGCAGCAAAGGAAATTGTTGACAAAACAAACTGAAAGTTCTGTTCCTGAACTTCCATTTTCTGCAGCTGATTTTTCATCGCCGCGTAATGTGAAAACCAACGTCTCCAGAGCCAATGGTATCCACCCGCCTACAACTCTGCCCCAAATTCGGCCCGCTATTTCTGAAGGTAACCTAAATTCCCTCAGCCTTCCTGCCCACTTGAAGCCCCAACTGTATAAACCCCCAACACAGCTTTTCCCTGCGTCGCTCCCCGTGGTATCCGCAGGACAGTCTTCCCCCCAGAGCGTGCAGGAGCCCGAGCAAGATGAGGCCCTGAGTTTGGTGGTGACCCCTAAAAAGAAACGACACAAGGTGACCGACTCACGCCTCACTCCCCGCACCGTCGGCAGGCTACTTGAAGATTTACCTCGTTATCCTCAAATGACTCCGACCTCCGCCAACTCTTCACCTCGGTATAATTCTCCACCATCGCCTCCTCCTCAGCCACCTGTTCCACCTCATTCCCTTACCCACACATTACAACACACCCTTCAACATCCCCATATGCATCCCACTCGTCCCAATCCCTTCCACCAACCTCCTCCTCCGCTTCTGCCCGTATCACTCCCCACATCGGTGGCAATCCCCAACCCTTCATTACACGACACCAGTTTATTATATTCAGGAGTGTACTACAATCGTGCTCCACCTTCCCCACCGGACACCCGTAGAGAAGAGTCACCAGTAACTCCCCATCTACCTCCCCATCCTCCTCCCCATCCTCTGCTGCATCCAGCCTTCTTGGCAGCGTCTTCCCCGGACTCTTTCTCACACTTCCTCAAGGGAAACGACGACAGGGGTAGCGACTGTTCCCCAGCCGATGCTCCTCCATTCGAACAGCATCCCCTCTCCTTCTACGCCGACCGGGAATATCGTAAGTATATTATTAATTCAGTAGCTAATGCTAACAATATTAGAAATATTTTGTATTATTTTCAGTATAATAAATAACCTCTACTCAAATAGTTTGCAATAAAATGCGAAGCAAAAAAAATCAGTGCAGATACGTGAAGTCTTATAACCGTGCAGAGCACTGCGTGATTAATGTTAAATTTCAATTTAAAAAGGAATCACGCTTTCTGTTGAACAAGATGTACAGTATGCTGAGTCAAATTTGTTCATCTGAATAATGAACTGAGCCATGCGTGCGTGCAACTCTGTGATAATAAGGTCTTGATATGCTGAGTTATTGTGAATAGTTAAAGTAAGATAGGACTGGCCATGCAGGTGTACATACTTTAAAAATTTTCTGCATGCAACGGATACAACATCGCACCGTGGCGTACTATGTAGAAAATAGTTGTGTAGTTAAATATGGTGCAGGTGCAGATTGCAATGGTAATGCGCAAGAGCCCTGAAAATTATATTAAGCGATGTATTTAGTACTCATGTCAATTATTATTCTTCTACAAGTATCATTTGATAAGTTTCCTGGATGACTCATGTTCATCCATTTTGTGTAGCTTTTTATGAGAGAATCATCAATAATTCGAATAGATGCCTTTAGTAATATTGTTTAGTTTTCTTCAGAACAAAAAAGCTTAATCGTGTTCATTTATTTCTCAACCGTCATCTACTAGCTGTATACATAATAATGATAAATATAACGCTACTATTTTCTAATCCTAAATCCACCAGAATCTTACTATCTCTGAATGTGTAACGAAGACTTTATTATGTTAAGCTAAATGCAATATTTACTTTAAATCATATTTTCTAACTAAAACTAGACAGAACTGTTATAATATTGAATAAATGAATCATTCTACTGAATTGGAATTAGAGCTGATGGATTATAATTTTGTTATTTGTAATTGTATGAATATATACTTACTACAATATTTCCTTTTCATAATCTACTTTGTATAGCTACAGTTATTATTTTTGCTCTTCTCTTGTTTCTCTTTTTCGCAATATATTTATCTCTTGTGTTTCATTTCTTCTTGCTAACACCGAAAAAAAAAATCCCGAAAACAGCTAGCGTTCTTTTTAGATTTTTCGCGCTACTGATATTCCAAATTAACTGTTATTTTCTGCATTTTTTGGCTAATTTATATTTTTTTTTTCTCTTTGGCTTTAGCTGTCGACTTTCTTTTGCGTAAAATTTTATTAGGAAAATAATGACTTCAATTTTTACATATTTTAGATAGGTTGGCGCCACACAACGTACGGGTCGTTAGTTGTACAGTAGCACGCAAGTACTTTTTATTCTTCTCTCCCTAATATTTCCTACTGTTTTCGACGTAGCTTTAAAACTGCTTATTTTCCTTTGGGTACAACAAAACGTCGATTGTATGATAGAACGCATAGTATTTGTTTCATGGGTGCGCAGCTCTTTCTAGCATTTTCTCCCTGTAGCTTTGAGTTTTTGTATATAATCTCTTTTGCTGTCGCTTTTCTCACCTACGTCATATTAGTTACAATGAATGCTAGCTCATGCGCACACATCTCCTTGACCTATATCTTACAGCCACTCACTTTCGATCATGGCCTTCCGGTTGTACCGGCCAGAGTTTTTCCTATGACTAACACGCATATCTTTTTTATATTCCTTTCATTTATTATCATATTTTCGGTTCTCTCTTGATGTTCTAGGTTGTTGTCATGTTTGAAGATTTAAGTAACTAATCTGAAGGAGAAGGCGTGGTATCGGCAACGTTCTTATCATTAGTCAAGTAAAATTTTTTTTTTAACTTGCTAACAATACTTCAGCACATCGGCTTGGATTTGCAATGACTGGGCTAATAACGCAAATGGGAATACGACATTTAGCTTTTATAAAAGAAACGCACTCCCTTCTCTTGCTCAGTTGTCGCACTCTAGGAATTTTTTATATTACATAGTTTCCTATTCGTCTATATTCCTTTAGTCTGCATTCTTTCCTACTTACTCCATGTACTTTCTTATAACTAGACTAAAAGTTCGAGGAGTATTATACATAAATCCTACCTTCGTTATCTATGTACCGTATATCAATATCTACGTTCAGTAGCGGATTTAAGTTGGTCCTGGTAACTCCTGTCTACTCCGAAAAATTGTTAAAGAAAGCTTGAGGTGTTCCAATCATTTTATAATTTATTGAAGTGTTTATCCGAATTGTTCTTTTATATCGTACGATTCATTATTAATTTTTTGCAAATTTCATAAGCTGCCCCTCCCCCTTGTAGTATTTATTTATTCATCGAAATTATCACTTGTATTTGCCACTTTTACTACCAAAAATAACTTATTATTGCAATCATCTACGTATAGTAGATATAGCCACTTCATTATCACTAATAAATTAAGCTGAAATCTTTATTATATCACACGACTATGGGCCTCTCCTCTACACTATAACCTCTCCAAAGCTAAACTATACCCCTTGCAAATCACTGCAGCCATTGTAACAGTATCACAATTCTTCATATCCTGCAACAGATTGATACATTTTCCTTTATGAGTTCTAACCCACTCGTGACACGTCTGGAACCCGTGCACTCCACGAAGTTTGCTATCACTTCTTTTACACCAATTTTCTTACATCATGAAAACCTGCTCATGTTAACTGCTTTTCCACCGTTCAAATTTGCATACTTATAGCAGCGTCCTGCATACACTCGTCCGCAGTGCATACACGAATCCGCAACTGATTACTTTGCGCCTTATCTTTCCCACGCTTGGCAGGGACACGGCCCTAAGGAGCCCGTGTATGACCGTTGTAAGATGCAACACTTCTTGATAGTCCCGCTGATAACGCAGCGGTCGCTGGGGCCCTTCACTTCATTTCTCATTACATTATAGTGAAGACTTCATGAAAGTCTGGACCGCGAATTGGCTATTGAATATAAGACGCGGCAATAGCGTGTGTTTGACTTAATACATACGAAATATTATTGCTAACGTTGGTGCGCAACTGCATGGTTTTGCGACTGTTATCGCTGCAGCCACTGTAGCCAACTTTTGCTACCGTCGCAGATTTTCGGCGACTCCTTAAGCTATTTTACGCTGTTAACTCTTGCGGCAGCCCAGAAGTCTGTTAGTGTATTTTCTAGTGATCTGATCTGCATTTCTCTGTAACTTGTTGTCCACACCATCGCAGAAAAATAGCCGAAATTAATAACTTTTCTTCCGTCCTTTCCGTAGTCATAATTTATAGAATACTTTTCCCTTTCATTTTTTGGC
Source organism: Parhyale hawaiensis (assembly GCA_001587735.2). Lineage (NCBI taxonomy): Eukaryota > Metazoa > Arthropoda > Malacostraca > Amphipoda > Hyalidae > Parhyale > Parhyale hawaiensis. The sequence continues at coordinate 6,004,669 of LQNS02278187.1, forward strand.
CTGATAGGCATTTAATTTCCACTTCATGAGCTGGGACTAACTGAAGCGTTGCTTTTGGAATGAAGTAAAATTCAGTATCCATGCTATTGCTCAGAGGTACTTCAAATGTCTTCAGTGCCTAGCAAATTTGACAAAACAGCGACCCCTTGGCCGATGAGCAAATGAATTTTCTCTTTGTGCTACCGATAGGGCGACGGCGAGACTAGACGAACAAGCAACCAACTGTATGCTGCTATATGTGGGGGTGCTGTTGTCTAAGAAGTACCTTCGCTCCATGCCTTCTTGTCTGTTACCGTGCGTTGGTTGGTACACACATGTTGCTGCCATTTGTAACCGCCTAAATCTTCACTTCAGTTCACAACTCTACGGTAACTGCCCAGAAAATTACACTTACCGTGGAATACTTTATTAACAACCCGCATTGCTGCACAAGCTTAACTTCATCTCTCCAAAGTTAGTCAGAAATTCTAATTCAGCACATACAAAAATTCAAAAATTTTACATGAAAATGTTCTAGTAATTGAAGTGTGTATACTCTGTAACTTAGATATACGGTACCTAAAAAGTATTATAACAGTATTACATACGATAAAATCTCTAAATCTATGCCAGAATAGTCAACATATACGTTATTAGTTCAAAACAACATCCATAGTGTTTCACTACTTCTGTTCTAACACTCTCTATAACCCTGCACTTACATTAGTCAAATTTCAATCCAAAGTCCACGGTGTTTGCAATGAGCGTTTCAGTTACTCGTAAGTTTGTACCTCCTCCAGTCATTTCATTTATAAAACTGCTGAGGTTTTCCCTCCTCTTGAGGTAACATTTTCTCAAGTCCGCGGCCGCTTCTCAATTAAGAGCTGATAAAATGCAAGAGGCGATCTCGACATAATCAGGTGTCAAGCATCTCCGTCGCTGGGGCCCCTTTAAGCGGTGCTCTGGAGCTGATTTCTTGGTCGAATGAAAATCAATCCTTAGAATTTTTACGACTATTAACCTAAATATGCATTTGGCGGGCGGCAGAGAAAATTAGTAAATATCTACAGCCTCAGCGCGAGGGTAAGCTGGGGGGTAACTGAAGTGAGGGAGGGCAGGCGCGAGGGGAGCTGAGGCCGAGAGAGGGCGGAGCCTCGCTGAGCTTCTGTTGCCAGTTAGTCTTTTTCCGGCTGAATTTTGCATCACATGTGTTGCAGCAGCCGCCGATGCAGGCTGATCTCCTTGCATTGCAATTAAAGGCTTCGTGGCAGAGGACTGTCTCGAGCATTAACTACTTCACTAATTGTCTCGCATTTTTATTTGTAGTTATTATGAGCACGTTTGAGTTTTGTGCAGTTTTGGACTGGAAAGTTGGTTCTTTGCAAGTACGCTCTCTTCAAGCAGCTCTTTACTAGACCCATCTCATAATGGCTATTTTTTATTTTGTAACCGAACGTTAGTCTACAATCAAATTCCTCCAATAACTCACTTGCTGAAAAATTAAACTTTCAAGTACGTTGACTTTACAAAAGCTGCATCAGTCAAACTCCCATTATTTTAGTACAGGAAAAAGTGAGAGCATTCTTTGTGAGGGAAGTCATTGATATTGACCTGCAGAACGGAAAGTTATGCTGCTCTCTACTTTAATCAGATTATCTAATTTTCAGAGAGCAATCCTTTACTGCCGACTGCTCGTATTCTTTCTTTTTATTAACTGCAGATAATGGTCTCCACAACAGCTCTAGTTTGCGCATTACGGCTGGTTAACCGTGCAGATATGTGCTTTCCTGCGTCTTTTATTTTCTTGCTATGTGAGGCTCAATAGCTGAAAAGTATCACCTTTAGTTAAATTGCAGCACTTCTTGGCATCGAAATAAAGTCAACATTTCGTTGAATCAGTCTCTATTATCAACATTTGTTTGACCAAGTATGGTAAAGGAAATACAGAATATTCTTTAGTCTACCAAGTGTGTTTCTGTCCCAAGAATACGCTGTTTTTTGCAAATTTCTTGAAGATTTCTTTTCTGCCTTCTTGGCCTTCCATACCCTGTGCGTATTATAAGTATGAACAGCATCAATAGAAAGAGATAGGGACACTTATGTTGCGTGTGCACATTAAATTATGCATATGCAAGAGGAATATTTCCATTGACATATATGCTCTTTCTATTGAGTTTATTGGTCTCTGTAGAGCTTGTTCTTATTAATTCATAATTTCGCGAACTTCAACTCAATTAATTCACGAGTAGTTTATATTTCTCAATTATTAGTCTCTCTTGCGATTCCTTCCCTCGTTCGTATATCCCTGCTGACTCTACTCCAGCGCCGCGCTGCAGCTTCCCTCACGCTTACCCTCAGCGCCCCTCACCTCATCGGCCGCCCCCTCCTCTCAGTAGGCTGGATCTTTCTTATCCAATGGTAGGCCTGCAAAACTCTTCCAAGATTTTCTTCTTCTAAGACACGGCGCCATTTTCCTTAGGTGGGGCAGAGACGAGGGGGGACTGCTTAGGCTTGATCAGGGGCGCCATTGCAATGCTCGGCTGTCTCGGCCTCATTAGCAAAATATTGCTTTCAATGCAAGTATTAATTCGGTATAAAGGATAGGTTTACTTATAGTAATGTGTCTCTCTCTGTGTCCGTAACCAATGCTGCGTTGGAGTTCTGTTTTAAAATTTTATTTTTCTCCTGCGTCTTATCTCTGAAAACGTGTATTTCAATGTCTGTTGATTAAAGTCCTATTTCTTTCATTTGTTAAGGTTAAAATTGTAATGAAAGTACTCCCTTATAGGAATAAAAATTAAACTATTTAAATATGGCCTTTATCTGTTCAGGCGTAGACAGGAATTATGATATGTATAATCAGCATCTGAATCATCTAACAACACAGTTGAAACAGACAAATACAGAGTATAGTTAAAACAAACAATAATTCTGTTAAATTATTTAATAACATAATTTACACACACAATTAAAGGGAGTAGTTGAAATAAATATATCTGTTTGTATGGATTATAAATACATGACAAATGATTCTTATCAAAAGTTTAAATGCTAGTGCGCTAAGTTCAGTTTAAGCAACCGATTGTGGGCCGTGAATTATTAGTCTCTTCGGTTTGCTAATATCGCCTGCAGTGCAGGGCTCGTTCGGATGGCTCTAGGCTAGTCAAACGATCCGATGCCGGACGCGAGGAAAATACCACACAGCTGCTGAATGCAGGCGTGCTCAGACGAGCCTGTGGCGAAGCAGCCCAGCAAGACTGGCTGCTCAATTATGTGTCTCAGAGAGACCTTCTGCAGACCACCCAATGTGCTCATCAGCCTCCTGCCGCTCCTCACCATGCCTGTAGTGACATACACACACCTGCACACGCACATCTACACGTGCTTATATACCTACACAGTCGCCTGATGCGTACACTGTGACTTCATCGACCTGAATAGCCTATGTTGGCTTACACTACGCACGCTACATATTTAGCATAATATTCGCTATCGTGTCAATCAGCCCATATTGGCCTGTGCGACTTACTTCATTCTTAACAGTCAACTTCACTGAATATTTTCCATAGGATTAAGACTTGTCTTCTCTAATATCAATTAGAGTAGAGCAGATTCCTGGTTTGCTGGGTCCATTCTATCCGTGCTTGCTTACCTACGCAAAAAATAAAAACGCTTTTGCCATGCTGTACCTGACTCTCTATCATCTACAGATTATTTCATGTGTACAATCGCGCAGCTCTACTGCGATTACATCGAGAATTTAACCCAAATCGTATTTTCGGACTGCTGCCTTCACACCCTCCACTTGTATACACCCAGCCGGAGCTCCCTATCCTCGCGTCTCACCCACGCACGCTCCATTCTACCCTGCCTTAAGCTCTCTAACTCGCGAGTCCCAAAGTGTCTTCTCAGCATTCTTTTGTTACCAGCCTTCCCTTCGTACACAACATTCTTTTGCCTTACCTGTTGCCTTGTCTTCATTCTCCAAGTTTTTCACTCCTTCACCTGTACACAGTTCCCATGTTGCCCATACAACCCCCAGCTCACCTCCATACTACTCCTTCTTCACCCAGAGATTCTCTTGAATCGCCTCACTGACATCCTCTTCCCTCACCCTCATCACTCGTAACTCCTTCCCTTACCTGCCTCATTCGTGACCACTTCCCTCACCCGGATTACTTAAAACTTCCCTTAATAATAATAATAATAATACCTTAGTCGCCCCCCCACAAACCTATCTCATAATCCCCTCACGCATAACATCTTTCCTCTCCCACCTCTCCCGCTACCTCTTCTCTCACTTACCTCTCTCAAAGTACCTCTCACTCCCCTCCACAGCTCCTCTCAACCCCAACTCCCCTCACTCACCTCACCCACAAACTTTTTTCTTACTCACCTCACCCACAGTTTTTCCCTCACTTCACCTTATCCACAACCTCTTCCCTCACTCACCTTATCCACAACTTCTTCCCTCACTCGCCTTATCCACAACCTCTTCTGTCACTCACCTTATCCACAACCTCTTCCCTCACTTACATCCCTTTCCCTCACTCGCCTCACCCATATAACCTTCTTGCACCTTACCCACCTTTCCTTCCCTAACCCACATCTCTTTCCCTCATCCATCTCACCCACACCCCTACCCTCACCCACCTCACCCACACCCCTACCCTCATCCACCTCACCCATAGCTCACCATTAGCCACCATTGATAGGCCCGTTCGTTCATTGCACGGTCGTCTTGGCTCCATTCTTTATCATCAAGCAATCGGTCTTAACTGGACCCACGGCCCATAAACGTATTTATTGGCTTTCCTCGCCAATGATTGTTATTGAAGGCCTATTTCGCGGCGAGGTAGGCATGCTAATGCAGCTGGCTTCGGCGTGGCCTTCTCTTCTCCTTAGCTTTTCGCTTTCATTGTTTCTGGCGTTAACTATACCTTCCATAAAGACTTCAAGATTCCAGCTTTATCGCGAGTATGAGCAATAATGTACTTTTACTGTAGACTGTACCTTATAAGAGTGATTATATAAAAAATCATGCAGTTAACACGTTAAACGTTGCATATTTAATCATTACATGCTATTTTAAATTACAATTTGCCAATTTGGATTACATCTAAAGTTTTCAATTAAGATTTAGTTCTTTTGATTCTGAACTTTTAACAAAGAAACTTATACTGGGAAGATAAATTTCTCAAATGATAATTTTTCTCCTTTTAAGCTGACTCTTCAGATTTTTATAGTATTTTTGATCAGAAGATCTAGAAAATGTTACCGATATCTATGCCAAAATTAATCAAGTACTTTCCCATGACTCCATATACATATATATGTAAGTACTTCGATTGCAATAAAGTGACCAAAATGAGGGCTTAAGTTTGCTGCAAACCAAAACGTACTTACTATCGTTGTCAATATTGAAATTTCTTTAGCTAGCCCACATTTCTATATTTTATTCTGCTGCATTTTCTTATCGTCATTTAGGAGCCTATCTCTAACCTTGCATTCGGCGGAGTACCAGTCGTAATATTCTGTGTCACGCTTGTTTTTTTATTTTATTTATGTATAAAGCTCTTCAGCCCTTTCGTCGCTCTATACACATTGCTTTCTATCACAAATAGTGCTCCCCCTACAGAAACTAATTTTTCATTGAGGCCATCAACGCATAATTTGTTTTCGTCGTTTTGACTTTGCATTCTTCTTTCTTTTTCATTTTTCCTCGCCTGTTGTCTCGTTTTCTCTCACTGTTCTTCTTCCCGTCATTTTCCCCTCACTTCATCGCGGTGTTTCCGTTTCCCTTCACTCATTCTTCTTCCCCATTTTTGTTATCCTCGATTCCCCGCCTTGTTCTTCGTTCCCTTCACTGTTTCTTCCCGATTCTTATTTCCCCTTTCACTTCCCCTTCTCGTTTTCCGCTTCCCCTCAGTGTTTCCCTCCTCCCGCCATTGCTCCCCTCACTGCCCTGTCACCCGTCGCTGTCCTATCTATTTACTCTCTATCTCGCTCCTCACTATGTTTCTCTCAATTATTTCCTTCATAAATTAGCCCAAGCTGGGTGTGTACCTCCCAGCCTCCCCCTCCCCTCGCTGTCGAAAGGTTCCCTCATCCATACCACCCTCCCCCCCTCACACACACGTAATACACACCACGTATGCTCATGCCATTTCGTTCAGCACTTAAGTCCTCTTTACACACGTTATTTATTGGGATAAACAGGGTGCAGTTGCAGATATGCTGTGGTACAGTACATGACTTAAGCGGAATTTAAACAATTGAGGTTAGCTAGTCCTTCATGTTATATGATACTACTCAGGTATCTTCTATTTTCTTTCGAAACTTTCACTTCCCCAAACAAGTTCAATATTCCCTCTTAATATATGTAATAAAATGGAATAGAATCTTTAGTCTATCAAGTTTTTAAACGAACCTAAATTATTTTTGTTTAAATAAAACGACAAATTTCCAAAAATTTGCACTCTAGTTTTCTCTTATACAACCTGTCCTAGCTATTCGCATGATACTCATATTATGCTCACTCTCGCTCGTTTTTATAGATAACTTTCACTGACGGTTAGCCTGCGCTTTCTGAACCATGTCGCCCCTACTATGCCTGTCCAACAGAATTTTAACTTTCCTCTGGTGCTGAACCTTATCTAACTTTACTTTGTACTTCGCAGTACTATGCGCTCTCTTACTTAACTTTCCCTACCGCTGCAATTTTCTCACTATTTTATCAGATATCTGACTTTACGTTTGCTCTATAAACTCCCCGAGCCGTGCGCTCATCTAGGAGTCACTAGCTCAACCTATCTATCCACTCACTATCCCCCGTCACTCTGCTGTGCAGTCTTCTCTAACCCGTGCATTCTCTACATTGCTCAGAACATAGGGTTCTCTAACCGTTGTGTTCTCCACTTCTCCCGGAACACAGCCTTCTCTAATCGTTACGTTCTCTGCATTATTCAGAACACAGCCTGCTCTAATCGTTACTTCCTTTACTTCTCCCGGAACACAGCCTTCTCTAATCGTTACGTTCTCTGCATTATTCAGAACACAGCCTTCTCTAATCGTTACGTTCTCTGCATTATTCAGAACACAGCCTGCTCTAATCGTTACTTCCTTTACTTCTCCCAGAACACAGCCTTCTCTATTCGCTACGTTCTCTGTATCGCTCAGAATACTGCCTTCTCTAATCGTTATTTTCTTTACTTCTCCCGGAACACAGCCTTCTCTAACCATTGTGTTCTCTACTTATAACACGTCCAGCCTTCTCTAATCGTTGTGTTCTCTACCGTTCCTTTAATGCAGCCTTCTTTGGACCTTCCACAGCCCACTCCAGTACCCTTACGNAACACACACACGTAATGCACACCACGTATGCTCATGCCATTTCGTTCAGCACTTAAGTCCTCTTCACACGTTATTTATTGGGATAAACAGGGTGCAGTTCCAGATATGAGTTAGCTGGTCCTTCATGTTATATGATACTACTCAGGTTTCTACTGTTTTTCTTTCCAAGCTCTCACTTCCCCAAACAAGTTCAATATTCTCTCTTAATATATGTAAGAAAATGAAACAAAATCTTTAGTCTATCAAGTTTTACAACGAACCTAAATTATTTTTCTTGAAATAAAACGACAAATTTCAAAAAATTTGCACACTACTTTTCTCTTACACAACCTATCCTAACTATTCGCATGATACTCATATTATGCTCACTCTCTTTCGTTTTTATAGAAAACTTTCACTGACGGTTAGCCTGCTCTCTCTGAACCATGTCGCCCGTACTATGCCTGTGTTGCAGAATTTTAATTTTCCTCTGGTGCTGAACCTGATCTAATTTTACTCTGTACTTCGCCGTACTGTGCGCTCTGTAACTTAACTATCCCTACCGCTTGAGTTCTCTCACTATTTTATCTGATATCTGACTTTGCGTTTGCTCTATTAACTCTCTGAGCCGTGCGCTCATCTAGGAGTCACTAGCTCAACCTATCTATCCACTCACTATCCCCCGTCACTATGCAGTGCAGCCTTCTTTAACCCCTGCGTTCTCTACATTGCTCAGAACATAGGATTCTCTCATCGTTAGTTTCTATACTTCTTCCAGAACACAGCCTTCTCTATTCGCTACGTTCTCTGTATCGCTCAGAATACTGCCTTCTCTAATCGTTACTTTCTCTTGAAGAGGGCCTTGTGTCGGAAGAGATTGGTAACACAAGAGATGAATATTGTGCAGGTCGGAAGAGATTAGCAACACAAGAGATGGCAAGGAAATTACGTCGGAAGAAACCTGGAAGGTGTCGGGTGAGGTCATGGGAATGCGGGTACCATCTCAGGAAGGCCAAGCTCATGTTCTTCTACGTGCGGTACCCGTCTTCTTCGGTTCTCAAGACTTTCTTCCCAGACATCAAATTTAACAAGAACAACACTGCGCAGCTAGTGAAATGGTTCTCTAATTTCAGGTGAGTTTCAAAATTTGGTCTTTATACATTTTTATCGTGTTTTGAGTTTTGCTGTGTTTTTTATCTTTACTTTTGGTACTATCTTTATCATCAGTCTCCTACGTCTATTCATCGTGGCTTACGCTCAATTTATTTCTTTTTTTAAGTTTAGCACCCTCAGATACTTTGCAAATGTTATGTTTCTTCTTTTTTGTACTACATTTCAACTACTGCGCTTGTTTCTAATTTATTTCATTTGAGCTTTTTGTAACATTTTTCTATATCGACACACTTGGTATTATTATGTGGGTAACTATTCCAAAGCCCTTCAGTTGAAACTTCAACTGGTAAGAGCAGCAACAAAGCTAACGGCCGTTACTCTACTCATTCTATGGGACTATATATGGTGGTAGCATTAGTGTTAACTGCTCCAGATGTTGAGCCTGAGTGTGCATGTAATATACAACAGTGATGCAACATATTAATGTGTCGTAACTCGCTCGTCGTCACTATTTCTCCCAAAGATAACTTATCACTATTTTATCTGTCGATCACACGATCACAATCGCCCCTTCTTCTCCAATTCCACTCCGACTTTTATTTTTAAATACTCTTCTGCTTTACTCGCCTTAACTCTATACCAACGTGTCTCTATACATTGATCACGTGTCCGTGCGTACGTCATCACGTATCTCCACATACATTACGTATCTCCGTGCATGTTATCAACTAGCTCCACGAGCTGCACCACATGACTCTCTCCACATTTCCACACCACCCCCAACTCTCCACATCACCTCATCATTGCATTACTGCCAGTTACGCGAGCTCTCTGCAATTAATCTTCACTCTTCAAGATGGAGAAGCGGTCACTTGCGCGCCTTAGAGAACCTCCAGGCGCTGCTCTGCGCCTTATTCAATTGCGCGCCTTGCCCTTAGCTAATTGCGCTGCAGTATCTTGCAGGCGTCTCGTACTGGATGTGGTCACTGCAATTTATCTTTCTCTTTTTTTGTTATTTTAAAGTAAATGCAAAAATTATGCGCCTATGCCTAATGAGAAATGTTGGGCGAATATCCGTTATTATCAGACGCTGTCCCTTATAGACAATGAATAAAGTTGTATGATCTTCCGATAGAGCAGGCTGTCGCTATTGATTCACGGCTGCAGTGTGGATGTACTTCTTCTTACTATCATAACCGGTTGTACAAAGTATTTCTTGTTTTTTATTTAAGGCACAAATACTGTGTATGTCAGATGAAGGGCTATATCCTTAATGAATTAATCGATCGCAATCTTCAACAGTTCCAGCACCTAGTGAACTAAATACTGATGTATGTAGCGCCTTAGCAGCGCATAAAAGTACTCCGCTGTACTGCATCTTCTTTGTTGCAACTCGTGTAACGCCAAAGCCGAATAGTCACCACTAGCCTACTACACCTATCACCCGGTGTAGCTAGTCTGTTGAATTTGCTGTCCATCAACTCCGATTCTGCGTTGAAAGACAATTAAACATACGTACTATTGCTCCATTCGTTTCGTTACGAAGGTAGATTGTCGCTACGATACTGTTGTGATGTACGGAAAATGTCCGTGCATGGGTTCCCGTTTTTCTTCACATAGATACTACTTGTCTCCTCTTTTTCTTCTCTTGCAATACTTAAGACGGCAATGGAGTCTGAAACTGATATTTATTAAACATAAGCAGAATTGTCAGCAGACCCTCGCCTTTCTTATGCACAGAGTTCTCTGTAGGAGTCCCGCTTCACTCCGCTCTCCTTCGCCCCTTGGCGGAGACGCCGCTGTGCGTAACTACCCTTCATCTAGTTTACGCAACTGGCCGGGGACACACTGCGCAATCACCAGCTCAACTTCTGAGTCTGTCTGTAGTAAAAAAAAACTTGAGTTAAACGACCGCCCGTAAGTTGATCGTCCGGTTGCTTAGTATGGCTCCGATATAAGCTTGACGCCCTATGTTAATCTTGTTATGAAACACAATATTTTTAGTGAACAAATATTTAAAACTTGGCAAACTCTTTCAATCGACCACAAGCACACTGACTATTGCTGGCTCCTGGCATCCTGTATACCGAATCAGCTGAAAATACTGTATCTCTACCGCAGAAACTTCGTCTCCGACACGATTCGATATTTCTTTATGATATTTAGTGAATGTATTCGCAAACCGTGTTGAATTCAGCTATTCCTTTTTATATTGTTTTTCTAAAGGTCTTTCACTTATCGGAGTGTTTTATTTTCACTCGCAGCTCTGCTGCAGAACGTTCGTAGCTTTCCTTCCTATACTTACAATGGTTTCTGCTCTACATTTCCTGGAACCACAAACGTCTCAGCCCCTGCAGCCCGCCTATCGGACCAACACTTGTTTCTTTTAGACTTACTGCGGGTAAATATAGTCCAGGCTGCTGGAGTTACTTACATGCCACGCACCCACACTACCTACCAGTGCGAGTACCTCTAAGACTTCGGTCTCACCAGAAAGACTCACAGAGTAAGACCGCTCTCGATACGGCCCCCCTTGTTTATTCTGTCTCTAATTACTAGGGGCAACTCGCCCTCTTTCTTAACCTCCTCCTCGGCCTTCTTTGTACGTCGTAACCTTCCACCATCTTAATTACGTGGCTTGCTTTAATTACCATCCACGTGTACTTCTTTTATTGGTACTTCATTGACAGCGAACCATTCCCGTATGTACGCTGTCCAGTTAATACTTTCTTTTTCTTATAACTTTCAGATGAAGCTTCAATTTTCAAAATTTATTCAATTTTTCTGCGAGAGCATCTGACTAATTAAGTAAAGCAATTTCTGCTTTACCATAATATCTTGGCTTATTGTCTTCCTTTTTCAGTTTTTTTTTCTAGGGTGAGCCGATATTAACTAACTAACTACTGTAGTTAGCCCTCTTTTATTAAACTGTCCTTAAGATTTTTTTCCTATCTTGTGAAATTATTTGCTTATTTCTCACGCATACTCATCCATTCACTGGCTATTTCTCGTCCATTTAATCTCGTCTACCACAAACTAACCACTGCTCGTCTACCACAAACCACTCTCTGCTCGTTGACCATTGCTCCTTCATTGCTACTACAACATGCTACTGACATATGACATTATTTTCTCGGTTACTCATGGACAATATTGCATGATACAAAATGCTTAGATATTGATTATTAGGAAGGACCAGAGTACAACGATATTTGTCGAGGTCCTTTCGTGAATACAGAGACTTTCCATTAGCCGATCGTTTGCGTGAGGCCGAAAACCTTACATGTTCTCATCCGTTCATTTGCTTTTTACTTTTGTTTCAATTATCATGTCCTCATTTAGTACATAGGATTATTCAGTCTGCCCCACCTTCCGACATTTTCTTATGGAAAAATTTTACGTTAGCCTAATATGTCAAAATTTCGTCATGTGAATCGCTTTTATACACGTATTGTAACTGTTCTAGCTCGACACATATGTTGACAGCTCAGGATGGGAAGGCATTAGTTACCTCTACGGTATTCTAGCAACGGCTTTTCTATGCATTGCTCTCTCCGGACCTTGTGCTTTGGGTTCAACATCCTTCGGCCCATCAATCCGTGCTATCGTATACTTTTTAATATATTGCTTTCGGGAATTCACTACAATTTCGCCGTAGTCATTCATTTTAACGAACGCACCTATTTTTCAGCGGTCCGTTTTTCCCGTTCATATTATAAATGAAAAATTCAACGTTTGAAATGTTGATAAACGAGGCTAATTAGTCCAGGCCGCTTTCCCGTAGTCATTCATTTGAATGCATTTACCCAAGTCTCAACTCTCCACTTTCACAGATTATTATATATATTGACAGCTGCAGTTGTACAAAATACTGCCATTGATATTTCAATATGAGACGCATTAACGGCGGCTTCTCGGTAATGGTGAAGCAGTGAGCTGCACAGGTGTACGAACACTGCAGGTGAGCCTGAGGGTCGGGCCACCTGTGCTGTCCAGACCTGCCGGCCTTTCCAGCATTTTCTTGTTCCACAAAGTACTGCGATGGTCATAAAAGCCAAATAACTTCGAGAACTTCCGCTGTTCAGAATATTTCTCACTTTATTCGTAAATTAACTTGAGCTTCGCTAGTTGCAATCTTTACTGAGCGTTCGGCGTCATCCACCAGGTGAGCTGCCAAGCATTTCACCACCATGGATGAGCCTTGGCTCTGACGAAATTAATGCCGAGGCTACACTCTGCAGTGACACGCTCAACTTCTGAGCAGACGTCCAGCTCGTACAAGGTTCAACTCAAGTCCCTTCCACTGGCATCTTTGTGTGTCGGGACGACGCGACGTGCGAACTGAACGTCCATCATCAGTTGAGGGTACATTACGAAATGTTACCTCGGTAAAGGAAACAGAGCACAGGCGAAGGGTTCAATTTAAGGCTGCTTGAGGTGAACGTTTTTGCCTAAAACATCTTCCTTCATAGAAATCGTTTCTGTAACAAACTTATACTGAAGTTGCATTGGGTCCCTTCGGTCTGATAAGCTGACATCTCCAAAGTTCGTTTCTGGTTACGTTGCCTCACCCACGACTGTAACGTCACGTGTTGACACACCACTCATCTGTATCTCTAAACTGCAGGTTACAGCCAATTGCACCCACTAAATATTTGGAGTAACGCCTGAAACTCTATCGGCAACACCAAATCTTAAAACTACTGTGTCCCATTTTAGTTGGCTTTCATGTGTTACTCTTTATGTGTAGGAAAAACTACTGCTCCTATCAGATTTTGGCCGCCGTAGTAGCTACTTTGTTGCTTCAACGTCTGGTGCGGCTCAAAATTTCGCTTGGGCTGGCTGTAGTGTCATCAGGAAAGAAACAGCCTGAAACTTGAACAGGAAGCAAACAGAGGTGGGACTTGCAGCCAGGATCGTGGCCGGGCCGCACGTTGTTGGAAGTGCCCACCTCGGAGAGAAGTTGTTATGGCTGGCGTGCTGGAGATTGCAAACAGACAGGTGTACTGCGGTCGTATACATTCTGCCATCATGGACAGCTTGACAGAATTATGTCGATGCTCGTGATTAATTCGTGTAACATCGAGAGTCGCTCGAAGACCCTTGCATGACTGAAATAAATATGTACGTGCAGGCAAGCAGTTAACACAGGAACACCGCACTAAAATTTGATTTTGTTTAAGAATAACATTGATTGACATGCGCTATTTGGTCATGAGAAGTTGAGGGAAATAATTATTATTTGTATTTAAATACAACTAGAAAATGCGTACGGCAAAATTACAAAGTACATAACCTGATAAAGACATGCGTACTTTGTAAACAACTTTTGAAATTGTTTCTGACGTTGCAAATTATCAGTATGGCGCCAACTTGCATATTGAGTGAGCGTTGGCACGAAGAAGACATTAGTTGAATTTTCGTACTTGTTCCTGTAGAACATCCCGTAATTCTTATAGTTGAAAATAGGGAAATTGCTTCAGTAACATACTGCTGTGAACGTTAAAAAAGAAATCTTCTTACTGTTAAGTATTCATCCGCATATTTTTGCTTAAAAACAGTGGCAAACCATCTGGACTGTTTGCTGAATATACTCTCATAATCCGGACTGTTTGCTGAGTATACTCTCATAATCCGGACTGTTTGTTGAGTATACTCTCATAATCTGGACTGTTTGTTGAGTATACTCTCATAATCTGGACTGTTTGCTGAGGGTACTGTTATAATCTGCAGCTACGCAAGCTAAGCTTTTTTTGGAGGGAATCAACTATATGAAGCCCAAGAAAAATGGCAGTGTCCCGCAGCAAGAGCCTTGTTTGACAAGTGGTTTATGAGGTTCACTAGTAACCCTTGCTTGCACGCTTGCCCTGGGGCGTAGAGGGTAACTCAAGAGAGTGCGAAATACCTTTTTTGAACTCTACTACTAGCACTATTTTTNAGCCCAAGAAAAATGGCAGTTTCCCGCAGCAAGAGCCTTGTTTGACAAGTGGTTTATGAGGTTCACTAGTAACCCTTGCTTGCACGCTTGCCCTGGGGCGTAGAGGGTAACTCAAGAGAGTGCGAAATACCTTTTTTGGACTCTACTACTAGCACTATTTTTGCATGGATTATTCTTAGTTAAGCTGCAAGGGGTAAATATAGTGATGCTGGTGCCTAGAAACACCGTCGTAGAAAACGAATTAAGCCATAACCACAGTTGCAGAGTCACATAGATCAAGTCCAACTTCGACTCCTGATTTCCAAAAAAAGTCCGACTCCTACCCTGGATCTGCAGCCGTATCAGGGATGACTCAAAATTACACGCCTAAATGTTCCCTATAAAACGCAAGAGATTAGACTTGTTCATATCTGCAAGTGATTAGGCTGCCAGTACAGACCGTGCCGGCCGAGTCTGCACAATATTGCAATGTCTGCCGATGCTATCTACTGCAGCAAACAAATAACTGACGAAGCGGCTATCGTTTCTTATCTTCGCCTCATCAGCTCCTTATCGTCGCCTTATCGACTCCTTGTCCTGTGACTGGGGCCAACAAAGATGTCATAATCTCGACTGTCTCTTTCACGCAGCTGCGACAAGAGGGAGTAACCAACCTTTGTTTTAAGATAATACATATTGTGGTCCAGCTTATATCTTGTGCACAACGTAAGATAGTGCAATGAAGATTATCGCATTACCTGCGATAATCTGTTGCGGCTGTTGTGGCCTCATGCCGAGAGAAAATTTCCTTTCCGTGTCTTACTGAACTTAAGTGTTCAGTTCAGCAAAAATACCTGAAAAATCATATGAGAGTTCGATGTAAATGAATACGTATGAAATTTTGTCCTTCTGGACCAAACAGCTGAGAACAGTGCTCATCGCTTATAAGTACATAACTTTTTTATTCGGGCTTGCCCTGTATTTAGGCTTCCAGGACGCAGTCAGAAAGTAATACTCGATACTCCTTATTCGGTTATGATAACGATGTAATGTTACTGTACACCTGCATACTTGTTTGCTCTCCAAGCTCCTTAGGTCCACAATGACGTCATTTGACGCACATTCTCTTTCTTTACACGGTTTTCTGATCCTTGCGTTATGATAACTTCTAATTTAAACCCTCTAGTTGCCTAATAATTTTCTGATGTATTGCATACCCGCCACATATACGTACAGTAGAAGCGAAGGATGACACATATTTGTTTCTATAGAGCTAACAGCACAATCTTATCAAACAGAAAGCCCGCCTGTTATGTAAAATATATGGATATTCAATAGACATTAGAGTACAGTGATATTCAGCACTCACTAAAGCCCGATTACGCAACTTTCACAAGTTACCATCGATGAATAAGAAATTCACTCGTGTTTTCCTCCTTTTTAACTCCACCAGTAACGATTGAAATTTCTGCGTAATGTTGGAAAAAAGTCTTAATTTTCTTCACCTATCTGTCAAATTTGATTTTGCTTTTAAAAAATTCGCGTTTCTATTCATTCTACACAGTCCTGCTGCCTTCTTCCCTACTAAGATCTTACTCGTTTGATAATGAAATGGTTGACTAGTTCGTCCGTCGGACTCTCCCGTAGTCATTTGTTTCCTCATATGTTGTGCAGTGTTGCCTGTAAGCTTTCCTATTGCGTCCATGCCACAAGCCGATTCTTTCTTTCTTACTGTCCATCTAATTCTTGAAGTTTCCTTATTCCGCCCATACTACAAGCCGATTCCTTCTTTCTCATTGTCTATATGATCCTTGAAGTTTCCCTATTCCTCCCATACCACAAGCCGATTCCTTTTTCCCATTGTCCATTTAACCCTTGAAGCTGCTGTTGCTCTCATCCGGTGGCCTCACTCCCACAAGGCTCGTCTCCATTCTCATCTTGCTGCCTTTGATTCCCGAGAGGTCAAGGAACCCATTCCGTCTTGGCTGTCTTACGGCTAAGACGGGCTGATCCTGGGCTGGGGCCGAGGCCTTCCTCTTTGGTGCGCGTGTAGTCCTCTTCTTGTCTGTGCTGCACCTGGGGGACTGATATATTCAACACCATTGCTCTTCACTGTACACTTAACTGCCATAGCGCCATACCGTAATGATTAGTACTCTATGGTATGACATGGGAGTTCATTTTATGATATTCATCACTGCATGCTGCATCTCTGTTTGCGTTACTTTTTGCAGCTACGATATCATGCCGGAATTACTGATCTTCACGATCTGTTTTTCACTTTGGGCCTACCATCTCGAGCCCCTCTCTCTGCTGTTTGGGAGACGTTTTATAACTGCCGTATCAAACAATAATGATATGCATGTCTTTTCTGTGCCCGCAAAAATACCAATACAACAGTTTTTAACGATGGTTCTGACGTAAAATATGGTCTTTTATTTCACCATCATCTTCTACTACAACCGCTGCACAAAGCGCACACAGCAGGATGCTGGGTATATACAGTTTGTTCTAGAAGAACTGGTTTTTTTCATACTCTGCTGAATGTTTGCAATATTTCATAATTGTGCTGACTTTCAAGAAGCATTTTACTGCTGCTGCTGCTACTACTACTGTTACATTTCGCTACACTTGCTTTTGACCTCTGATGAGAAACACTAAAAGCAGTTCTCGATTATATGATGCAAATGGCACCGCACTAACTCGAAAGCCTTTGGAATTATAGTTCACTATGGCTCTTGGCACAATATTTCAATGATCTCGGATAATACTCTGTTCATGGCCCTTCAAGGATGAATTGAGTTATACGTCGCTGGAAATTTACATTACCTGGCACAAGAACGTCCCAACCATAGCTGCAGCCAATCCAGCAGAACACTCAGCAACTGCACAGTACAAACTGCACTTGTGTATCGCCTTTGCCCTTTTACACTCCCACTAGTTTCCCTGCTTCCACACAACGATGGATATCCACACGATTTTTTTAAACGGTTGTGTGAGGCTTTCGTTTAATTTCTTTGCATTGTCTGCCCTCGCCCACTCTGCCGCACACTTCCCCTCACACAGGCCGCCCCTGCCCTCTGCATACTGCACGCCTCCCCCTCCCTCACTTCACTCCCTTTGTTCCCCACTCCACCCTCATCGAGGGAAAACAAAGCCTGCTTCTTCTGGCCTTCTCGGCATTGCTGGTGAAGGAGTGAAGTCCACAATGACTGAGGAGAGTATGAAATGACTTAGAGAAGTCTAAAATGACTGAGAGAAACTTAAAGAGACTGAGAGAAGTCTTGAATGATTTAGGGAAGTCTAACATAACCAAATTAAGTCTAAAACAAGTAAGGGAAAACTGTAAAAACTGAAGAATTTAAAAACTGACGTAAACCTGAATTATCTATGGGAACTCTGTCATAACTGATGAAAGTCTCGAGTTGTTCAGGGAAATTCCATTTGACTGAGAGCCGTGGGGCTGCCGGCATTAAGCTCTACGTTGCTAACAATACGACTAAAGATCTTTTGTTTAGAAAATATTATTGTGTGCTTAGTGCTCATTATCTACAACATAACGGACAGCGCTCTTGAGTACTTGCAGGTTTATCCCTTTCGTTACTGAATATGTCTCCTATTCAGTACATTAGCAATTTCTCACTATCTTATGCAGTGCTTTTTCGTTCGTCAGACAACTACTCCATAGCCAGTCGAAAAGTTATCTAATTTTTCTTGCTTAGCACATAAATGAGTAATCATGAAAAGTAAAACGTATTTTCTGTGTAATTTTGAGGACAGTTTATACAATAAAAAATCTTCAGCAAACTAATCGTCAAGTTTACAATTCGTTATGTGTGCGTGTTGCAGGTATATAAATACATATGTCTGCAATTCAATAATAAATACAATGTGATATTTCCATCGCCTGTAGGCACGCTAATATCACAGTATGCGCTTTAGTGAAACCTACACATTCACCTGTATACACATTTGAACGCAGTTTACAATTTTTTTGGGACTCTTATACTTGCTGTTACTTATAATATAATATAAGTATAATATAATATATATAATAATATAATATATATAGTATATAATCTTACGATCGTCCCACGGTGCGTAGCGGATGAAGACATGCTGCAATAGTGAGACTGGAACTGGTACACACGAGGTGCATGATAGTGTATACTGAACATTCATTCATTCATCCATACTGACGAAAGAAGCATTACAGTGAGAAACTACATAGTATACAGAGTCATTCTTTTCTTTGCTCTTTTAGTAATCGTTATTTCTAATTCTATTCCTTCATGTCTTTCTATTCCCTTCGAGTCTTCTCCATTTCCCTCTTCACCGCTGCAACGTTCCTTTCCGAGCCACTAGATCCCTTCCTCCATTTTCTTTAATTATCTGCTCCGTGCCTTATTTGTATTTTTGCTTCTCGTCTTTCTAACTGTTTTTTCGCCTTTGCTGCTACGGATTTTTATCAAAGTCTCCCTCTCGCCGTTGAATTTATTCTGAGTTTAATGTTGGAAGAGCGGAGGCGGTCGCATTACCTCGGCTTCCTTTCTTGGCTTGCGATTTTATGCCTTTATTATCTGACTGCCTTTCTTGGCCGTGCGTGGTGTGCTTACGTGAGAGTTTTACTCTGCACGTTTTACTTTTTACAACTGGTTATGCGTTAATGTCATTGTTATCACCTGCGAACGAAGTGAGAGAGGTGATAATGTTTTCGTTGCATATTTAAGTAAATATACATATGTATATTTGAATGTCTGTCCGCCCAAAAAATGGTCGAAGGAGTTGAGCAATCTTCATAATTTTTTGTCGGGAGTTTGGTGGGTTGCCCTAGATGTGACCCATGTAAGAAAACTGAGGATAACTGGCCATAAAAAATGACGGCGTCGAATTTTGTAATTGATATTCGTAGTCGTTGAGCTATTAACTGTTGCTATTCGTGGTTGTTAAGCTATTGGTAGTAGCTATTCTTATTGCTTAAGCTATGGTTGGTTGTAATTCTTGGTTGTTTAAGCTTTGGCTGATTACAATTTTTGCTTTCTTAAGCTATGCTTGTTTGCTATTTTTTTTTTTAGTTTGTTACACAAACCATGTTTGGTTACAATTCTTGGTTGCCTAAACTCAGTTTTGTTGTAATTCTTGGTTTTCTAAGTTGCGGCTGGTTGTAATTCTTGGTTGCCAAAGCTTTGGTTTGGTTAGTTGCAATTTTTGGTTGTTAAGCTATAGTCAGGCAACTGCCTTCGCTTCCTCTTCATTACAGACAGGCCCATGCCGCTGCTTGCGGTCCTACCATAAGAGCAAGACCGCTCGTGGTTTGTAGTCTCCCGTGGTTTTTGCGCCAGTAGCTGGACTGCAAGCGCCCCCCCCGTTTGTTCTTCATTGTATGAGACCTTTTATTTATAAATACCATGAATATAGTTTTAAGGCAGTATCTAATATATACCACACATTATTCTAGAAAAATTATATCATTTTATTTTCTTGGTGTATTACTTATGAATATTGAAACGCATGGTCGAAGAAGAAATTTGTATACCTCTTCATCCGACTGGTATTGCAGATCATAGTCTCAATACACCGTACGGCCGTGCAGCGTAAATAGTGAAATAAATAGCCTCATCTAATGGTATCGCTCGAGACTTGGATTTAAGTTTACCTTGAGAAATAACTTATTGTTTATGTACTCTAATATCACTTTTGGATATTCACTGATTATTTAGCACTAACAGTTCCTACGTTTCGGTGCAGAGGCAAATGGCGATATCTCGATCTAATTTAACTCATTCACTAGTCTTCCAATCCACTTCTGTAAAAACTATAGCGAGAATGCGTCAGATACTTAAATACTCTTCTAAATATCCGTGGAGTTTTCGACAGTTTTAGTCTCGTTACGAATATTTTTGTAGGGCAATAAAGTTACTTTTTATTAAGGTAGTAATACGGTACACTTCGCTGACGGTCGATAACTTTTACCTCCTAGTAACTGCTCATATCTAATAATATAGTATTTTTATCTGTAAAATGCCGTACTTGCGACTGTGCGACCCACTTATATTCGTAACGCCGGGGGACCTATACGGCGAAGACGACTTTTTCACTTTCGTATATTTCCTTACATAGAATAAAAAATCAGCGAGAGCTATATCTTCAATATATTATTTTTTCAGACAATTTTTCAGAGCATTCCTCTACATATAATTTACTTACCGTTATAATGACAACAGTTTATTACATAAAGTTGTCTCCTGGAATAGAAAAATTTTTTCATGGAATATTCAGCGTCACTGCCATCACGATGAAAAATTTTTATGTAAACGTGAAGGGGAATTTCTTATTGTTCTGGTTTTGCAAAACAATGCTTCGCACAATGGTGAACGCGGTGGCACAGATTTTTCATGATGTTCTCGATCGTATTTCAAAGGAAGTCTGCTGTAATTTGTTTATGTCAGCCCAGGCCGGCTAAATAATTTGCTGATTCAACCAAATCTTCTGCTGAAAAACGATAATTTAGTTATATTTTTTCTTTTTCAGTTTAAGCGTTTAACATTTTCTTCAGTGAAATTGTGATAGCAGTATGGCTTTATTGCCAATTTTACTGCCTACATTTACACAATTTTAGAAACACTCAATGTTAACGCCATTTACCGCAAAGAATGGCCAGCCTCTGCAAGTGCTTAAACATCGAAAGTATTGTTCAATTTAGTTATTATTTCTACCGGCTAATAATTGTCTAGCTGCAGTTCTGACCTCACATCGCACGTCTTTTTTCTCCTCACTCTACACACTCACACGCAAGGCCTCCCTCACCGCCTCAAGGCTTTGCTTCTCCCTGGCCTGCAAAGGTCGTCTTCTTGTTGCAATTATTATACTGGCATTCATGTTTTCCCCCCATGCTAGCTGCATCATTATTCTCATCAATACTCTATATCCCTTTCGTGTGCTGCTTCTTTCTTTAGTTTGCTTTTACTCCAGCTCTTCATTTATTATGCTCTCGAGCTCCTCATCTGCCGTACTTAGTTTGTTTGTTCAGGACTCTGCTAACCCTCTCTCTTCTCGTAAAGTTCCTGCTCCCTCTCTCATCATTTTTACTATGCTCCCCTTCACGTCTTATTACTATTCTTGCTCTTTATCTTCCTTGCTTCTTTATGCGTTATTTTTTTCCTTGAGCTTTACCTTGATCGCCGCCCGTACTCACATATTGTCGTTTTTATCGTAGCAACCTCAGCTCTCTCGTCCGCGATTGGCTCCTTGCTCGTCCTCCCCTCCTTCCCGTTCGTCCTCCGTTCGTCTCTCCCTTCTTATTCTTCTTCTTCTTCTTATTGCCGCGCGTTCTCTGCTCAGACTTGAGAGTGTGTGTGTGCGTGTGTGAGTAAGTGGATGCACTTGTTTGTATAATTATATTTGTTATCTACATTATAAGAATATATTAATGTTAACGTAAGTAATGTATATATAAAGTTATGAAATGCATGTGACTATTTATAGGTGCTTGTTACGGTGTAAGTGAAACGTTTGTACGTGCCAACAGTAGTTGTTTGTGATTGGTTCGAGTTAGTTAATATTTTTTAACTAGGAATGCACATTGCTGCTTTATGCTCTCGGAATACCAGTACGTATAGTGTAGCTGGTCACTATTTCACCTTTTTATGATGTAAATTTATAATGTGTCCAGTATTTTAAATACGACTGTTGTGTTACACAGTGTTGCGTGCCATGTGTTGCACGCAAGGTTTGGGTGTTAACACACGTGATTCTCACAGCTCAGTGCCGTGGCTGCTACATATCGCTGTGGATTGGACGAATGTAAACAGAGCATTGAATAACGGCAACTCTGACAGTACGCAAAACATTAGCAGATGTTATTCAAAGAATACAATTGGAAAAGCTTATTTACCATCACATAGTAGTGTATATTTTTATCAGATTTTTAACTGTCTGTGGAATCCAATAAATTACGCTGTTCTTTGTTATCCTGAATGTAATCAGTTAGCCAGATTACGCACATAACTTTCTTCGAATTTGTTGTTACTTCAGACGCTGGTATTTAAAGCTGATAAGCCACAGGTGACGTGACCACAGGTCTAATGAAGCTGCATGGAGTGTGTAGCTGAGGTACGTGGGTTGCGCTATAGCACGACCCAGAACCTCAGGCTAAAACATGCACTACAGTGCAGCACTGCTTAATACATAACAGTACACTGCAGCACACTGCATACAGCACGATGCCCTGCATTACGAATTTTTCTGCACTCCTCAGCACTGCATACTTAATGCTATGCACCTCATCATAGCGCACCTAATTGCAGCACGCAGCATTAGAGCGCGCACCGCCATGCACCGCAGCGCAACTCCAAAAAAAATGCATCCAAACGCAACAGGAAAAAAATCAATGAAGGCGAGACTGGGCCGCCGCTGCAGCGTCTTGTGTGTTCTGGAGGAGTTCTTGGGCAGCTGGTGGAGAGCTGCCTGTAGGGGGTCCTGCTGGCAGCTGGTGGAGAGCTGCCTGTAGGTGGACCTGCTGGCAGCTGCTGCGACTTGCAGGAACCTGAACGAAGGAGATGTGACCTGCTACGGTAGTCTCATCTTCCATAGCAGCCTGCATGGCCTACAGTCTCCAGCGATCTGCAGTAGCATCTGCAGCTCCAACCTGCAGTGCTGTGGAAGGAAAGCAGTTCTTTTCTCGGCTTTGTGTACAGTCACATAAAGTAATATGCAATGACCTACAGTGGCCTGCATGGTTCCATATTCATTGAAAGTCACGAGCAGTAACCTCAGACTGTCCAGAGAGGCTATAATGTGGCTTAAAGCGATCTTTGATGATCCAGTATTTCTCAGGCCCTCAAACTGTGACTGTATCATTTACCCACGCTAAAAGACGAAGAAGTGAACTGAGGCACAAACTACAACGGAATATCTTCTCTCTGTACGATACATAACGATGGATATTCACTATGTGGTAGCTCTTCATATTTAGATATCCACCAGTTGATCCAGTATACAGTTAGGGCTCATGACAGAATTAAAGTTGAAGTAATATCTTCATTCTAGTATGAAGTTGGGGCTCTAGCCTGAAAGTGGAAGTAATGTCTCATATTAGTATAAGTTTAATAAAAATATATGTTTTGTATAGATTTTCTACTAACAAGCACTAATTGCGTTTACGCCACATATGATAAACTGCATCAGCATCTGCTTCTATTTCTCTTTTATTTTTACGAACTTGTACAGTGCCTTAATTGCAAACATTTCTCTTCTTGCAAGCTGATTTTACTCGCACAGTATTAGCGATTTTTCTCTTTACTTCCTCCACTAACGCCTTCTTTCTCTTGCTACGCTCAATAATCAATCAGCAGCCCCACGCTCTCGGCTGCTAATCATCCTGAGCAAAACTGCAAATATTCGTCGGTGCTGCACAATACCGGGCATCTTGGGGGCTCCCCTGCATGTCTTGAGAGCTCCACATTGATTTTTGAAAGCGTCATGACGGCTGCCTGCTCCTTACACCTCGCCTCTCCCCACCCCTTCTTTTGTTCTTATCCGTCTTCTTTTCCACTCGTTTCCCCATATTCCCTCGGCACCCTCGCCCTGTAGCACCCTCTTCCACCCCTTACCCTCCACTTGTGCATGGCGGCCCTCTCCTTTGGCTCCGTCCTTCACCAACTTCTTGGAGAAGTTTTGTCGCACGACTTCCTGCCACCTCGAGGTGCGGGCTTCCTGCGTGTACCTCAGCCTGCCGGTGCAGGGGCATCTTGTGCCTGCACCGCAACCTGCTGGTGCAGGGCACCTTGTGCCTGCACCGCAACCTGCTGGTGCAGGGGCACCTTGTGCCTGCACCGCAACCTGCTAGATGCACCTTGTGCCTGCACCGCAACCTGCTGTGTATAGACACCCGTGCCTGCTTTTTATCCTGTTAGAACAGCTGCATTACGAGCCTGTTATGCTTCTTCCACTTCTTTGTTTCACTCCTACATCAGACCGTCTTACCCCTGCTCAGTTCTGCGCTCACAACATTCAGTTTTACCGCTGCTCAACATGTTTTCAACTTGCACTACGTTTTCACTTTTCAATCTAGAAAAGATAAAACACACAGGCTACAATCATAACACATGATGAAATGATAATAAAGATTTCTAACATTCACTCAGCTTTCAGGTTCCGTCCAAATGCATCGATTTCTTCTTCCTTTTTAACCCAACTCATATATTTACAATGCTCTAACTCCCTTCTAAACCTAAAACTATCCTGTAATGCAGAATTAAAACCTCAGACCTTAAATTTTTCATTTTTTACAGACATCAAAGTACTTGCTACTTCTCAGTTACTTCTCTGAAACAAGGCCCGAAGAATGTGCATCATATAAAAAATGTATAGTATTCATATTTTCTAGCAGTTAATCAACACCAACAGCGGACGATATGCAAAGTTCATCAATGAATCACTTAGCATCACCCAGTGTATTTCGCTTACCATAAAACCAGCCATGCAACTATGATGCTGAGGGCATCACTTTACAACACCCTGTACCATAAAATCATGTAACTATGATGCTGAGAGCATCTTGAGATGCCCCGTTGGCTCCGTAAGATGACGATCGATGCATGATGAGATGAAGCGCGTCGCATGGCGTCATCAATTAGTGAAGGCGCGTCTCCAGCATCAAAAGAGTCTGGGCGCCTTCATTAGTGGAATTAGAGAGGCTTGATGGTGTGACACGTCGTGCCTGCCTCATGGTCAGAGGATAGAGACGTGCATGGTGACGGACGGACCATGCATGCTGTGTATGGTAGTTGCACAGCAGTACATATTACGTACCGAGAATAAATACACTATGGCTTTCATAGTAGTAACCTCTCTTCACAAACGTAAAGGAACGAATTTTCTTGACTACGGAAGAAACGTCCCCTCTTAAGAGTTTAAATACTGTATATATCTATCATCTAAATCGTCTATCCCCCCCTAGATGTTTCGAGATCGTTGTGATCAGATGCCGACCCCCTCATGAAATGATAGTTCGCTTCAGAGCTGTAATCTTTCCAACAGCTGTTGGTGATGATCTCATATCTCTCTGATTAAACGCTTGCTGCCAATAACCTTGACGCTCACTTCTCTTTAAAAATTTTAAAGCGCGTGCAAGCTGATTTTTTAAAAAGTGATTCAATACTTTGACTTATTTTCGTGGTTTTCCTAAATATATATAAAATAATGAATTTTTATTTTGCACTACGTGGCAGACGCATTGACCAGCAATCCAACGTTATATACGACCAATAAAATTTGTGCTTCCCACCGCCGTGTAGACCCGATAAAAAATTCCGTGATGATGTAAGAGACCATTGGAGGTTCTCTTTTGAAAGGCTTTGCTGCATCTTTGCATCTCATTAAAAATATGCAGGAAGAAAAAGAAGGTCTCGTATCAAAGCCTCGCATCTTGAGGTCGATCTCAAGCAGTAAAAAAATCGCTGCTTTGCTTCTGCTCTCAAATGAAGATGTTTGCGGCAAGGGATTTTGCTGCCTCAATGGCACGGCCTTAGCGGCTGTCTCTTCGCTGCCAAATGATCTTTGCAGAAATCATCCAAAAATTTTACGGCTCACTTTCGAAAGGATGACGGCGGGGTTGTTTGTTGGAATAGGTTTTTTCTTGAAACTCGAGTAGAACTTGGTAGATTCTGTCAGTCTGTTTGTCTCTCTTTGCTCTGCCTCAATTTTTTTCAGTTGCATAATCATGCATGGCAGCACTAGGTAAGTAATAATTTGTCCACATTCCACCCCTATGAAACTGCGAAGTGCACTCAGTAATAAAACTACATTTCCGTTATTTGTCGATTAGGAGGCGAATTACTTGTCTGTGTGCGCTAGTTAGTCGCTACTAAATAATGTTAATACGCTGATTGTTCAATTAATCCCTAATTCCCTTAGGCGTAACGCGTGAATAGCTCTTTTTCTTTTTTTTCTGCTTTAGGACTTACCCTCGGATAGTATATTAAAAGTTCTACTTCATATGCTATTGTAATCTTAGACTCCGGCCTAGTGCATTGTCAAAGCATCACCTACTCTAACCTAACGAGTGTAAAAATGATAGCACAAGTGCAGCAACAATGTAATTACTTTTTTTAAATTCTTCGGCTACAATACACGTCATTGCCAAATTTGACAACATGAACCCAAATTTTGGGGTTATCACCGACGTGACCAGGATGAGGCAGAGAGCCGTGGTAGCTTATCTGGTCCGTATGAGACACCTCAACGAGCCCCTGGTGACCA
The DNA here is from genome assembly GCA_001587735.2 of Parhyale hawaiensis. Taxonomy (NCBI): domain Eukaryota; kingdom Metazoa; phylum Arthropoda; class Malacostraca; order Amphipoda; family Hyalidae; genus Parhyale; species Parhyale hawaiensis. Next base: position 6,031,271 of record LQNS02278187.1, read on the forward strand.
GTTATGTGGCATTGCCTTTCTTCTTAAATTCATTGGGTCGTGCTTCTTGAGACTATACGTTAGAAGCCCATGAGAGGGTGCTTCGTATTATTGTTCATATAGCCCATTACTGTCTGTCTCATGTCAGTCGTCTTCTGGCCCATTAATAGTGATTCAGATCAGTTTCCTTGTAGCCCATTTCTAGTTACTTCATGTCAGTTTCCACATAGCTCATTACTTGATGCTTCTTATCAGTCGTATAGCCCGTAACTTGATGCTTCATATAAATTGTCGCCGTGTGACCCGTTACTGCGCTCTTCCTGCCCTGTAGCTTCTGTACTGTAAACTTGTGTACTTCTTTAATTTGCACTGGTCAAGGCCTCCTCTCCTGTCGCTGGTAGCTAACAAACTGCCGTTTCTTCTGCTGTTATCGATTTCTCAGTTTTGGTACATCGACATATATTCATCGAGGGTAAATCAATTGCTGTGACTTCAGTGCCTTGTAATTTAATCGCCTAGTAAATTCACCGCCAGGTAATTGAATCGTTAGTAAACACAACGCCTAGAAAATTCATCACCAGTGAACGTATTATCATTTATATGCATTTAGCAGGCGAGGGGGCATTGACTGACCAGGTGATACATTTATTAGGCAATGAATCTAACAGGCGCTGAAGTTCCCGGCAATGAATTTACTTACCTTCGTAAATTCATTTTCTTTTCTCGTATCTTTTCATGCATTGCTCGTTTGCTTATTTCGGTTACAAGTAGTACCCAGAGGGTTGAATGGCTCCTGCTCCACACGCGCTGGCCACCAGAGTTCATTGTTAAAACACTGACCAGGCTGGCGAGTTTGGCTCCGTCGGACGCTGTTAGCAAAACCTGTTACGTTTCTCACACACTCGAGGAAAACACCACCAGGAATCCCACTTCTACCATCTTCCCAGCTCCCCCCAACCTCCCTTCTAATGGCTGCTCGATATTTTTCCGTCTCATCTGAGCATTTTTGGCTCAGAACTCTTGCCTCTGTAATCGAAGAGATCGTTTGTCGACTTTAATTAGTTTTTATCGCCAGTTGCGCGCTTTGGTTTCCGCGAATTTTTTTTCTTCCAAGCCTTCAGAGAGCAGCTCGACTTATCGTGTCGGCAAAGCGCCCTCTGTAGGGTAATTAGGGTAAGTTTTGAGATCTTTGCAGCAACACAACAGTGTCGGGGAGTCGGCGAGGGGGGAGGGTTCGGGTTTGCCATGGGGAGGTGTTGAGGGTAAAACTAAGGGGATTTTCGGAAATGTTAGGAAGCGAAGAGTATTAATCCGAAAAGGATATCGATGGAAGTGATTACAACGGACATCAGACTGTTGCAGCGAAACATCAAAATGACTTTAGCAAATTCCCACTCAGTAGAACCAAACTTGCAGTTGACAAAACTCCCCTTGCAGACAACCTATGGAACTATCTCGCCTTTACAATGAAAAAAAAATTTGTTACATTTTACAGCAATGTCTGTATATATTGTATATATGTCGCATTGATAATGTATAATTATTGTGTTCTGGCCGTATTTGCAGCTCACACATTGGCAGTTGCTTTTCCTTAAACCAATAATCGATACAGAGCGAGTGCGTACAGTGTATAATACTATACCTACATGTCTGTAAAGCCACTTGGCTTTTTGCATTCTTCAATGTCATAAAATACCCTGCTAGTCTAAGTACTCGCAGTGCACGGCGTACTTATGCGGAATATGCCGTGTGCGCCACATATATATATATATATATATATAGTATTCAACTGACGCGTGCACAAAATTCATACGTAACTACGTAAGACATTTGTTGCCAATCGATAAAATTTATTATCTAGTTGTTGCGAGGTGTAAACAGCATGGCTGGATCTACGCCTCTTCGTTGCTCAATATGTTGATTCTTTGTAGCAGGTCCTCTTACTGCATCGACACAGGAAGTGCTGTGGACACCATGTTTCGTAACACCAATGTCTCTTAGACCCCACAGTCCTATTTAACAAACCTTAATCTTTCAGGTCATTTGGCAGCACTAGTCACACTACGCAGCATTGTTCACTCTTTACTAATTGATGCGAGTAACGAGTGTCAACTAACGTGAAAATTTCCGTCTTTGCAGAGAGTTCTATTACATCCAAATGGAGAAACACGCGCGTCAGGCACTCAGTGAAGGCGTGAAGAATCCTGACGACCTCGTCGTGACGATGGACTCGGAGCTCATCCGCGTCTTGAACCTCCACTACAATAGGAACAACCACCTCGAGGTGAGTGCATCTCGTGGGTCCTAAAACCTATACTACATTTAGTAAGTAATTTTAGGATCAGCCGCCTCGAGGTGAGCGTAGCTCATGAATCGTAGGCATGAACCTGAACTACAAAAAGAACTGCAATATTTCGAGCTTACCTTATTAATATCTCCTCTCAACGGTACAAAATGCTCTCGATATTATTTTACTCAACGCTAGTTAAGTTTACTCCCTCTACCTGAATAGTTGCATATACCTGAGATACCTAGCGCACTGTCTTTATGGACGCTTTCTCAGGTCACGTGCAATACTTTGTACGCTTAGAAATGTTTCAGTTGAAGCTGCTCGATAATGGTAATGAAGCGCGCCATAGGTAAACTGCAAGTCACTCACGCTCCATCGCACACAACACTGCACCTTCATCAGATTTTCTTATCATTCTTAACTTCCCTCCATCACTGATATCTCTGCTGGATATCTGTTATTCCCTCTATATATCTCCCATTCTTCCGTTCAAAAACTTTGCAGCTATCGTAAAAGGACAAAGAAACTAGAAGATCAGAAATATATACCGTACTATATTTTCTGGCTCTGTATAAGAGTTAAGTAGCAATTGAATTAATTATTGCCCCTTGTACATGGATTATTATTTCTTTTTTACTTTCCCAGAGGCATAGACAACCCAGGCTAACAATCATTAAATAAATAGTGCATAAAACAAGAGAAGCAGAGAACATATTATTCATGCATTTCATAGCTATTACGTATCGGATACATAATTATTTATATCCTACGTTAAAATTGTATCACCTTGAAAGGGAAACGCTGCTACTGCATCAGAATCACTACTGAATTTTCTTAGCTACCCTATTTAACTACCCTATTTGACACTGGTCTTTCATAGTCATGCCAAAAGGAACATCAATTTTTTACTACTAACTCTACCACACTCATACAAGTCAGTCTCATCAAGGTTCCACCGTGAAGAAATATATTATAATCCATTCCCTGACAAAATTGTCTACCGCCCCAAAATCTGTTTCACGATTTTCGAATATAGGGTAGCCCCGAATTCCCTTCGAATTCATTCTATTTCTTTCAGTTACTGTTATCATTCCAGAAGGAACTATTTGTGTCGGTAAAGGCTAATTTGTCCGTTATTAGAGTTCATGTTTGTAACGAACTCTTTTCTCCCTCAGATACCGAGCAGCTTCAGGTTCGTCACCGAGCAGACCCTCAAAGAATTCTTCAAGTCCATCCAGGACGGCAAGGACAGCGAGTCTTCTTGGAAGAAGGCAATCTACAAAGTCATCGCCCGACTGGATGAGACAGTCCCAGACTATTTCAAGTCTCCCACATTCTTAGAGCAATTAGAATAGGGGCAGCGAGACACCTAGGCGAGTCTAGGGATGGCTACTACTGACTATATCATTATCTAGCAATCGTAGCATCTCGCTAGACACATCTAGGACACCTTGCAGTAATATTCTGTCTAGATGATACCAAAGTTGAAAATTTATCTCGGAAATCCGATAGTTTTCTAGACACTTATTATTAGTGAGTTGTAAACTGAAAATGCGTTTGTAGCAACTGGGAACTAATTAACTGCAATAACGTCAAAATGCTTGATGAATAGACTATGGCTTAGAGTTTTCCTTCATTTTTCAAAACTACAACTCGTCTCTTCCTCTAACGAAGTGTACTAATATATGCAAAGCACGTAGACAGCTGGAGCTCGCTTTCATTTTGCCATAGAATCGCAATGAATCAAATACGTCATCAACCCACAAAATTTCTTTACTTACGATGCAGGCAATGTATATTTTCAAATTATACATATTTCGTGTCTGTGACCCGCATGTTGTGTACTGTGTAAGCAAAGCCGACAGAAAAGAGCATTTGACCTGTTGCGAAATTTGTACTTTCGCTACGATGATCTCCGTGCAGTTGGTCATTCGTACAATGTACGCGTTGTGGCGAAGACAGCTCTGATTAGTACAAAGCCTGGAGAAAAATAGCAAATACTTGCACTGTTTTCGCACTAAACTGTAACGCTGCTGTGGAAAATAACATCTGTGAGGTGCATTTAATCCATTTTAACTTTTAAGATATCCCGCAAAAACGGTTGAAGTTTCCGTTGTTTCGGAAACGAGGTGTTTGGATCGATTTTGATCCCCAATATTCTTAGGGACCTGCCACCGTAGCAGCGACGTAATGTTAATATGTACAAAACCTACATTCCATATGACTTGATAACGCGTTCGTCGGAACATTCCTGAGATACGCCTCCGAACAAAAGCTGTTGTATAAGGAATTTACCACCACTTGTGAGCAAGTTCCCTTTGTGCATCAGTTTCGTTCTGGAGTTGAGCGATAAGCGTGATATGCTCTATACGTTCCTGAACATTCCTTTTGTATTATATGTTGATATGTTAATGATTTGTTGATTGCGTGGAAGAATAATTTGATGATTTAGTTATTAATCAGTTTATGATAGTTTCGATGGTTTGCTAGTTAGGTTCGAGAAGTTCTAGCGTACTGAACTAGAACAATATATTTAAAACCTTGTCCCCTTCACCTCCTAATAACTATCATATTACCTGTCCAATTACAAACCTGGACACAGTTCTGTGGTTATATTTTTGCTTTTGAGCCAATTAATCTTTACCGGCCTGCTTATTCTGCTCCTACTGCGAGTCTTTGTTCTTTTTTCCCTTTTCTTTCGTAGGTTTCGTAGGCTGGCCATTGATATTCAGCCTTTCTCGACATCTTACGTGCTGCTTCTCTCTTTAGATCACGGATTCTTCTTCAAGTGCAGAAGTTTAAACTACAAAGCATTATAGTTTGGTATGCACCTAGCCAAGATCGGCTTCTTTATTACCTGATGACGGGAATTCTGCTTTTTCTGTGTAGGCGCCGCAATTGACTTGGCAAAGTTGAGTTAGGCTTACTTGTCTGGAACGTCAGACAGGAGTGTTGGTTTCGCCTAATTGAACTGTGTTACTGGCATTAGAAGCAAGCCGATACGGCTTGAGATGGCAATAACTCCATGCTACTTAACAGGAAGAAGGTTTTAGCTGTCTGAGGGGTAACTCCTGAAATCCTATTCAAAGCGGCGAAACTAGTCATCCTATCTAAAGTCAGAGCTGCTGGACTAAAGTATGCTAAACTTTGTCGTACCAATCGCTGACACCTCGGGTCCTATTATCCCTAAGCCAAATTAGGATGCTCGAGTTCAGAACTTTTCTTGCTTCTCTGGCGCCACTAGCGAAGTGTTACGCCTTTGTTTTCAGACGAATAAAAAGTTCAAAATTCTCTTTAAGTATCCGAGTACATAAACAACAACATTGCAGCCAACAAATATGTAGGTCCAACACACCTGAACGGAGTCTCCTCAAGCGAAGTACTTCCAGCCCTAGCAATTTGTTAACAAAATGTACGTTGATATTAAGTTTCTTTATGAGAACGCAAGATAATTTTTGCTACACTTCCTACTACTCCTATAGACAAGTGTTTAATATTTTAGCACAGGTTAAATTCAACATCATTGCTTAGTTACTACGTGATAAAAGTGTTACATGAGGTTGCTGTGGTGATTATATAAAGTTTGATTCAGCAGTTATATTGCGTTACACTGGTTACCGTTAGTTTATTTATTGTAACTAGGCGTTGCTGTTGTAGTAACTGCGCAACCACTTGTGGATATGCTAATAGTTAAACACGCTTGTCTCGACACTAGTGGCATCAGCAATTACACAGGCTGTTGAGGATACAGGCAAGTCTCACTTGTATCAAACACAGCTGTACGATAGGGCCGCTGTTTGCTGATTTACACAGTAGTGTCCCAATGCAGAAGTGGCAACAGTCTAGGATTGCTTTGCGCTAACTATGGATGCGTTAGTTACACCGACAATGCCAGTTTTCTAAGAGGTAGAGAGCATTGCAATAGCATCATGTAAATATACAGCTGCTTATCTTCCATTGTACATATCGAGCACTCGTATTAAGAAGCAGCACATGCCAGTTTAACGCACAGGATATGTATCTCTAAATCATTCTGTAAGACTACAAAAAAAAAACACATATGACAACCGTGGGAATAAGCTTCTCATTACAAAGCATGTAGACGGGACCACTCCAACGCTACAAAAACTTTCGTTATACTACCAAGAGATCAAAGTGCCCCAAAGCATAATGATTGTAGAGTATCAGGATGTATACGGTATACGCACCGCATTGACAACAAAATTATATTGAAGCACGTAAAGCATTTCGCGGTAACAGCCTTGTAGTGACATCGCGCGGCGTTTAAACATTTTTTTATACTATTAGTACTTCACTAATCGCATTAGATTTAACTTGTCCAGACTTCAGTCCTGAACGTAGATTTCGATTCTTTACGTCGAGTTTCAGATATTATAAAGAAACGCGTTAACTGGAACCATCACTCCTTGAAATTGCTTCCTGGTCTGAACAACATTAATTATTGAGTCCTGGCGAAAGATAAAGGACAACAATCCGTTATAAAACATTACATAATTTATATTCATTTGGTAATACAAACATGGATTCTTCCTATTTCATCTCAAGGCCAAGTTTAAGTTTGTTTCGATTCCTGGTTTACATCAAGCGCACCTGAACTAAAGCCGAAGTGCATTTTACCTCAATTGAGCACGTCAGTCAAAACAGTACATGCGGTAGGTTACGTGAAAAGTATATTGAAACGTTCCATGCAGCTTCTCGTTCTGTATAAATGTTATATCGACGCTACGATAGTATGTATAAGAATCACTCTAGTCTTGTGTCCAAGAAAGACTTAGTCTGCCAGATGAAGACCGCTAGTCAGCTTCTCACCTCAGTCGTCGGTCTGTATCTTACAAACTTCAGACCTAAAGGTTTCCTCAACTATTTCGGGTGTGATGTCCACTACGCATATATTCTTCTTATAAAATGATTTATATAGCGGCATAACAGTCGCCAGCGGAAACTTTATATTACCCATACCATATAATTATCAAGCTGTCCTCCCTTTAATATATGTTATTTTTTGAACACAGCAACGATGCTAGTGCTTAGTTCGTTATTGGTTTATTTCGTTAAATTAGTCGTTTTCTTGCATTTACAACACTACAGCAATTATCATTCTCATTATACTGTTTTGTACAATTACCATTATTACTATTATTACTAGTATTATTATTTTTATTGTCATTATTTTTATCATTATTATTATTAATACTATTTGTGTGTATTGTCAATATGTTCATAAATAATTTGTATGTGACTGGCAAAACTATTCACTTTTATTAAGTTTACTGCAGGTCTCCGCACTTCATTTGCAACATGCAATACACTGTCCGCCCCAAACTTCAGTTCTTAATTACCCTTATTACTCCTTCGCTTCAGTTAATACCACCTCTCAAGCTATTTTTTTTTTTTTGTATCTTTATTTATACCTTGAAACCTATTGAAGTACAGAGCGTGATTAAGTTTTTACCTATCTCAAGCGTAACCGGCTTGCGATTAATGCACATGGCTCGTCAAAGTAGGGAAATGAACGCTCAGAACTGAACTGCCGTGATTTTATTTCGCATTAAAGTGACGGCCACACCTCAGAGCAGTCGTAGGCTTAGGCTTCGGCTCCTATCTGACGATGCGCTGAGTGACCCATCTGTTGTCTGTGTCTAATCCAATCTAATCGAATTAGATTAACTCATGAAGTTGACGTTACAGCAGAGGCATCTATTATAATCTTGTAAGAATCCATTGAACACAAGAATGCAGTGTTGCTAAGTCGGACCGCTCCAAACCTAGGGAGCGCGATCGAATTAAATTATGTACGAATTTAGGTTAACTCTCATGCCATGCAAACTTATTCGTAAAATGATGACGTAGATTTACTGGGGCGGCGAAGACGAGCTAAACTGAAGTCTTTAGCTTTGACGTGTTGCGAATTTGAGACAAGCAATTAGGTTCGCAACTTTGGATAGCTTGTTTGGTTCACTACCAAATTGCCCGTGAAACCGCCGTAAAGTCCATTTTGCTGACCAGGTTTCAGTTTTTGACCGTCTCAAGTTTATCCATTGGCGTTTAGCGGTGAAAACTTCTACTAATGTGGGGAAACGCTCGTGACTAAAGCACCGTACAAGTCATTAAAGCTAATGAGCATGACGTGAATCGTCCTCGTTATGGAAGTCCATGATGCCTGCAGACGGACATTCCAGTGAATTTCTTTTTTTTTTTTTTATTCAGAAACTACTAGTTCGAATAATAGGTGATTCGAGCAGCGGAAGCACCATTGTATCGTGAAAAATAATTACTAGCAATTACAAATTTGATGAGACAGTTCCGTTAGACCGACCTCTTGGTGTGTTGGAAGACACCACGTAATAAGCAGCGCCTCAACTCTCCCCAACATTTCGCTGATTTACAGTTGAAAATTTCAAGCGTCTTCTATAATCAACCGCCCCAAGTGCAAGAAGTATGCTAAAACCATCCATAAATTTGTTGGCCCTATTCTCCATCAACACCATCACTGTAGTCGTGCTTTTCCAAACGGTTCATTCAAGTCGTAAATATGTTCGAACTGGACAACTTTCCAGCACTTAGCCCATTTCTGAGGAGGCCCATTGTAACTTTTGCCTCTTTTGTTATGCAGATCATAAGCATCCAAACTGACGCATCGCCACTAAATAAATTTGAAGCGATGAACTTCAAAATCACTGCACCAAACTTAGGCCAATTATCCTATCTATTTCGCAATTAATTCGCCATCGACTGCATCTGTAAGTTATAGCTACAGAAGTTAATTAGATTTTTACTTTCATCATATGAGTAATTTTTTTAATAGGGTTTGTAAAAGATTTTTACTACAATGAACTTTGAGAATGCATTCGTAACTTCGTCCCTGATTAACCAGGTCAATTATTGTCTGTAGATGGCGGACAATGTAGCAGTTAAAAATATTAGGTTGAGTGTCATCATGCATTTTGTTCAGCGAACATATGCCCTAAGTCATAGTTCAAGTTTAAAATTATTTCGTAAGTTAGGCTTTAGACGATGTAGTTATGCAATTTATTAATTACGCAAAATGAGAGCTATTAAAAGAGATGACAAGACAAATACGGGAGATCCTAACAATTTAGGAGACTACTGTCATACCCCAAAAGTATTATAGTTGTGTCTAGCTCTTAATATCACAAAGGTGTTTGGGAAAGGAAAAAAAGACCTATCAAGTAAGGGTGCTAAAAAAAAGAAAAAAACTAAGTTTTTTACAAAATATTTATAGAGACTTGAGTGTATTTCCCGCCACTCCTTGACTGGGGTCTCTTTCGTTCGTGCCCGTTTCACTGATCAATCACGTTCAACCTAGGCTGACAGTAAACGATCCGACTAGCTACAATCATAACAACAAAATGAGTATCAACTTCAGTGGGCTTATTGCTCAACGGAAATTGGCAGCAGAATGTTCGTGCGGAACTTTTCCCATTGTAGCATTTTAGAAAGGAACTGTCTTGTGATCTAAACTTCTCTGCACCAGATGGTGCATGCCATCCATATACTCCACACGACGAGTCTATTACGAAGCTTAACATCACTCTGGCGTGAATATTCCATGAAGCTCGTTAACTGTGAGATTTAATTGTCTCTTTTTCTGATTCACCGTCCTCTTGTGCACGTTCAATAGCTTCAGAGCGTTGAGATAATCTTCTTGGTGAGGTGGGTCGATGATGTGACATTCATGTCATGGAGTATGGACTTTTTCCAACATTTTCTATTTTTATATAGTTCATCACTCCCCCTGGGGGAACTCATATTACCAATTTTTGCTGACGGTTCCAGGGTGCTACCACGCACTCTGCCGTCCGACCCCGCCTTGGGGGGGGGGGGCACTTTTGTCATCACGGGGGTAAGACCCGGTGGTACTGCACAGCAACACCTTCGTCCAATAGACGCTGAACTAAGTGGAACGAATAATTTTGAAAGATATACACTTCGATGATGTATTATTTTAATTTTTTGCAACTGTAGAAAATAGTCGCTCAAAAAACTACTACATTGTCTAAGAAAATTTATCTTTTCACTATAATGTAGATGAAGTTCATCTACACACTGTATTAGCCGGTTGCCGTGGGCGCCTCTTTGTGGTGGCCTGCCTCCCCTCAGGTCGCGCCGCTGTGCCTTCGGGTTCCAAGAGCCTCCAGGGCGGTGGCCGGGCTCGGGTGGACCAAATGTCCACAATCTCCCCCACCCGGTCCTGATCCTCGGGTTTGGGGGGGAAACACCTTCGTTTCTCAGAGGGCTGCGACAGGCCGGCTCTCGCTACCCACACTGTCTCTCTCCCCCCTCTTGCCAGGGGCGTAGAGCGCAATCTCAGGCCCCCAGCAGTAAACACCTGCCCAGCCATCTGACTGCGCAATGCATCGCACACATAGACATACACATTACACATATAGGTTACGATGCAACGCTGCAGGGGTCTGCGATGCGTGGAGTTGCCCGGTGCTTGCTGCCGCCTTCTCCAGTGACTGACTCTTTCACCTAGACACACGAAGGCAGGGGTTGCCAGCCTCAGGGTGCGAGATGACATTCTAGGGGGTGTGAAATCTTGGATTATTTCCATGCCCAAAACTTAACTTTACTCCATTTGTTGTACAAATGCAGCATAAATCTTGTTTTTTTTATTTTTATATGAATCATTGATTAATTAGGAGTGTGCAATAACATATTTCATGCTTTCTATGGGTGCCAAACACAGAAAAAATCGAGAGCCACTGGACTAGGGCAACCCAACAGCAGCAGCACACTCTATTCTTGTTATTGTTGTTATTGTATTAGACTCTTATAAGTAAACCAGCTGGAACGTGAACAAAGTATTACCTTTTACCTCATGCAGTTGAAACAGTAGTTGAAAAGGAAAATATACTCGGCTGCAAATCGTCTTTTGTATTTGCTAGCTTATTGTTAGGTCAGCTGTGTTTTCTAAGGAATGATTTACTTGATTTCCACGGAAGGTTTAGATTCCTTGCATTTAATGGCCGGCCTTACCTCCCCTTAGTTGTGACAAAAGTGCAGTCATCTATTGACGATTACCAAGGAGTTTTCGAAATATATTGAGGAACGCACCACCGAGGCGTAAACACCTTCTCTCGTTGCAAAGTTTAATATTTCTCCTTCTCCATCACTCAATTTCCTACGAACAGCAGTCTCTTACTGCGACCAAGTTGTTCCGTAGGAATTAAAATGTCTACACTGAAGCACCAAGATCAAATTTTGTCCCCAAGACCAGCAGCACGTGTTTGAAATGACACAAACGACTGGCGGTCGGCGGTGTTCGAACCTTTTGACGGCAGAAACCATGTCAGAAGTGCCCGCTACCAGGCAGAAGCCGTTAACCATTGCACCAGATTATAATTGTACAATTGACAAGCTTATGGGCACGGACAATAACTACTGTTTATGCATTTTCTGCGACCTAAAATTTGTAGTGACAAATTCATCAAATTAAAACGTCATTAGCTAACGCTGTATAACGAACATCATTACTGACCAATCGGGTGACTAGAACCGTGATATTGAAACTAATAGGTACAAAACTGAGAATACTCAATGATATTGCGAAGGTACGAAAGGCTGTAGGCAGTTGACAGCATATGGACTTACGTTGCATTCAACACCGCTTATTGTCACTTATAATTATAAGCTTCCATTCCTGTATATATGGCTAATGCATTTCCGGTAAAATGTACAAATAGCTACAGTATATATACCTGCTGGCATTTCAGCCATTGCTGTGTAAATAGTTCACTGTAAGTTTGTGTAATTGTACATATAGTCTTGCTGATACACACAGAAGTACACTCTATGTATCTATGTAGGTAAGTCCACTGACGCCGCACNAATGTACAAATAGCTAGAGTATATATACCTGCTGGCATTTCAGCCATTGCTGTGTAAATAGTTCACTGTAAGTTTGTGTAATTGTACATATAGTCTTGCTGATACACACAGAAGTACACTCTATGTATCTATGTAGGTAAGTCCACTTACGCCGCTCTTAACCAGGGCAACGTTGTCTGCCTGACGGGTTACATTGGAGGGAAGCTATAAGGGAAATTGCCATACCGTTACCACAGAGCCAGGAGTTCAAAACACTTTGTAAATTTCATGCTCGTGCTTAGACGTCCGTTTACACGAGCAATTTAAGCTTTGTATGAACAATTGGAGCTGCTGTGAATCTTAGTGTTTCTTATTAAACAAAAAGTGCAATTTTCTTTGCGCCCATTCCTAAGCTTTCAACGTCCAGAAAACAGTGAACAGGTAAGGATTCATACCAAAGCATTATTATTATTTTTATTAAACTGGTGTGATGCCGGTCAAAGCTAACAGTGCTAATAGTATAAGGGCACTTTGACTATAATGTGTTTCAGTACCCAGCATTTTCACAAACTTTTATAATTAATAAGCAATGAAGTCGCTTCATATTGTTATTGACGAACATGCCCGCGCGCGCGACAATGTGGTTTTCTTATTTAAGCGAACTGCCAATCCCAATTAGCTTACAGTAATTCTGTTAGAAAATTTAACAGTTTTGTGGGTTAAAGTCAGGAGAATGAGGTGACCATTTATTAACATTACCTTTGTAACAGTAGTTACATCTCTTGCTTTATATTAATAAAGACGTGAGCTCCATAGAGAGTGCACTGGAGGTAGTACGTCAAAACTAAAGCTTCACTGGGACAGTGACGTCACAATAATGTAAAAACGCTTGTAAAACTTTGGCCAAAGTGCAGCTTCTGTAGCAAAGTCACGTCGCTTCTACGGGACCACAAATGCCACTGTAGCGTTACTGTACCGCCAGAATCGTAATCTTGACCTACTGGCACTATTTCGCACTACGTTGAGATCTCTGCAGTACTGACTATTGCCTTTGAGTAGCGTTTTCAGCGTCCTAGGTGCTCAACTATCATGTCTCTCTAGACTGGTACAATGCACTGAGTTCTTATTCTGCCTACATTCAAGGCCTCTAAATGTGCTTCTTCACATACANCTATTTCGCACTACATTGAGATCTCTGCAGTACTGACTATTGCCTTTGAGTAGCGTTTTCAGCGTCCTAGGTGCTCAACTATCATGTCTCTCTAGACTGGTACAATGCACTGAGTTCTTATTCTGCCTACATTCAAGGCCTCTAAGTGTGCTTCTTCACATACAATAATTTCGTCGCTCATCTTTGCAAACATTTAATCAACACTTTTTGTTCCACTGTGCGCAGCTGTGATAGGCAATGTTATTGTCAGTTATAAAATAAAATGTTTGAGAGGAAAAATCCTCTCTGTACCAAGGCTAAGTCCATACTTTTGCATATTTCACACACTGCTAACCTCCACAGCGCACTGTCTTTTACCAAATTTCCTGGCAACAGTTTAGAAAGCCCCCGCCATCTACCGAAATCTGCTGTATATCTGCCCTAAAATATACTCCTCCAAAAGCTTGAATAATTTACGTACTTGAGAAGACACACAGACACAAAACACACACAGATCAGACACAGAAGAAGACACAAGATACAGAAGAAGACACAAGATACAGAAGAAGACACAAGATACAGAAGAAGACACAAGATACAGAAGAAGACACAAGATACAGAAGAAGACACAGAGTTCAAGGCAACCGTAGGGTTAATTTTTGCTCCATTTTTGTAGACTTGATTGCGTGATGAATTTTTGTACTCTGCCCAAAATTTAGGCTAATAAATACGCTTTGTACAATACATACTTTTAACTGATGCGTGAGGCTGTATACATAAGGTAGACTATTGTTGTACATATTAACTATGCTTGTAGCAGCCGGGGAGGCTCTAACACCCAGCGTAACATGCAAGTGTTGACTCTGTCCTATAAGTAATAAGTGAAGTGACTTGTGTTGTTTTTCTTTACCCCCTTTGTCTGGCTCTTAGGTAGCTGTTAATGACGTCACCAGTTCGATGGAGAGTTGGGAGCAGCCTTGTAGTAGTAATTTCTTACTTGAGACTGTACACGAAAAACTCTGAAATTTTTCTGATAAAGGTATGAAATGGGTATCATCAACAACGTTTCTATGACTACCAATAAAACTTTTTGACTTATATACTACTATATTTATAGAAGTCTTAGCGACAATATTGTAGTACTGAGAAACGCCGAAACGGTACCACATCGAAGTTTGAACCTACTATATTCTATCCGATGAATGAAAACACGCTAAAAAATTGAATAAATCAAGATACCCTTTTTATTATATGATGGATATGGAAAATCAATTAAGATTGTTGTTTTTGATGACTTTCAGCCGGTTATTATTATGAATCCACTATACTTAACAGTAAAGTTCGCTACTTAAAGCTTGAGCTCTATATTCATCTATATATATACCCTAGATAACACATGACGATTCCCACCCAGCAAAAAAAGTAATACGATAAAACTCTTCGGGTAACACTGAAAAACAACTTGGGTTTTGAAGGCCTGTGATTAAATCGTGATAGAGTAAACTGTTCTATTGTTATTAAAACTTCCCGCTCAGACCACAACGAGCAGGTAGTGCAACCCAGTTGAAGCATTACGCATTATGTCTGTAAGTACAGTTTATTGCGACTACTGTAGAAAGAGCAAAGAGGAAACAAAAAATTATTTTTGTTTAAAAAAAAATTGTGAACAAAATGTGTGAAATAAATTTTATAAAAGCAATTACAATGTCTAATATTACACTTACTAAGCACTCGATTGCCAGCGATTCATGATTATGGGTACGCTTTAGTATAGGAAACATGAAATGATCGTACTATGCCCTACACTATTACAGAAAACTGCTGTTCTCTACATCGACAAGACCTTTCACTAGACAAGCCATGTCCAAAACACAACCCTTGTCTATTGGCGGTATTTGCTGTAATTAATAATTTGATTACTCAGCTATGCCACACACCCTAAACTCCCATACCTGGCGTTTGGTAATTTTAAAGCTTGTTTAATTTAAAGGGGAACTGGTCACGTCTCAAAGTATACATCGACCTGAAGACCACCGGAGGGCCTCTGCCTGTAAATCTTAAAAAAAATGGCTTAAGGGATCGCAATAAATAAAAAAGACCACAAAAGGCCGCGCCCTGCTCTGATTACTTGAGGTACACTATAGTCTTACTGTGAACAAGTTGGATACGTGCATGCGTGTTGCACAGCATAAATTGCATTAGATATCGCACAATGTACGGACGAACAGTGCCAATTCCTCCTCTGAGTCTCTGCTCCACTGCCCGCTCCTGCTACTCAAGCTACTCATTTTGTTAGAGAGACTCACCACAGAGATGATTCTTGCGGCCTCATATATACGGTCACACAGAAATATTTTGCTCTGTGTATATAAATATTATACATTATATATATCAACACTAGTAGAACACGCAGAGCGTGACTGAAATATAACGGCAGTGACTGCTAGGCGACGGAATCGTAGGCTTCATCCCCTCTCTAGGAGCGAGTCATTGGATCTGTCCATGGGTCAATAGCTACTGTAAGCTGATACTGAACAGCGTGGCAGTATGACGTCACAGTGTACCGTATGAACAACCTACAGTTGAGCCGCAGTGTATTCTAGCCTTAATTTTTATCAGAAAAAGAACACCTAAGGCTAAACGTTACAGAAAGATGACCTCACTACACCAGGTTATGCATCATACATACCTAAATTTATGCCTTGATTTTCATGTTGAGGAAAGTTAGTACTGCGCAACATGGATGGCTCACATGGCACCTCATCATTCGAGGTATATTTTCAACCAAGTTTCTCGAGAAGATAATTCTACTATGTTTTATACTAATACATTTCCAAAGTTATTTTCCTATCCGAGAGATCATAAGCTAATAACGCTCAAACTTCCAGCGCCACAATTGCAGAGATATCCCACTAGTCACACTTGTGCCTGTTTGTAATCGAAATTTGGAATATTCGGTTTTGAAGTCTTGTATGACTCGCCAGGGTTTGGTTTGATAGGTTTATTACTCACAGATATACATCACAATACAAGTTTTGGAGATATTTCACAATACACAAACAATAATATATGTGCGTAATCCATAAAAAAGTTGTGAAACTTTTTGGGCAACAAGTAATAATAATAATAAAGTCGTATAATTGCATGACATAATCTTTACACCATTTTTTAAAAGCGCTGTTAGATATCGGATCTAATAAGGGCGTTGGCATTCTATTAACAAGAGACGCCGTTTCAAAAACACCTTACCGTTTCTCTACAACAACACGCTCATTTGCAAGATTGAGATTGGAACGTCTCATTTCGTAGTTTTGTTGGGGTATGAGTGAGTCTTAAGATTGTTGAAAGATACGAGGACGGTTATGTATCAGTGAACGGAAAAATGCAAGCAGCGAATAGTTGTACACAACTTGAAATTGAGCCATTTTAATCCTTAGTACATATCACTACGATTCATCAAAGGTATGTTATCTCTGTCTCGCTCTACACGAAATATTCGCTTTAGAATTTCATTTTGTACTGCTTCTAATTTACGAATGTAACTATGAGGGGCTGCACCCCAGATTATAATATTTTCAATTAACTAAGAATGAGCTAATGAATAATGAATGTGTTAACGAATCACAATTGAAACTAGAGCACTCTGAGAGCGCATAGCTCCGCTAAGCGAGGCAACGGTAGCAAAAAATTCAAATTGGGTCTGAACCATAATTTTCTTTGTATAAACTCCAAGATCTAATCATTTGTGCCTTTATACAGTAATGACAGCTTGTGCAATTTGCTTGAAGATCCGTTCATAACTTTTTTGAGTTATACTGCTAATAAACGGTTAGACACATGAGTGAAACATACAAACGAACCCACCGATCTGTGCCAAAATTTGATCATTTATGTCTTTTAATATTACTAACAACCCCTAGAAATTTCATAAAGATCCATTCATTATTTTTTTAGTTATTGTGCTAACAAGCATAAATTGAACACAGTGACAAACGAACGAAGAAACAAACGGATCATCACCAAAATTTGGTCATCTACTCTTTGTTATATACCTAACAACTCATGTTAATTTCATAAAAATTTATTCATAACTTTTTGAGTTATGGCGTTGAGAAAAATGAGGCAGACAAACAAACAAGCAAACAAACGGATGGAGATATCTTCACCAAAAGGTAATCATCTGTTCCTCCTAACATACCTAACAATCCCTGTAAATTTCGTCCAAATCGGTTGATAACTTTTGGAGTTATCTTGGTGACAGACAGACAGAGAGGCAAACACGACGAAAACGTAACCTCCTTGGCGGAGGTAACAATCCCTGTAAATTTCGTCCAAATCGGTTCATAACTTTTTGAGTTATCTTGGTGACAGACAGAGAGACAGACAAGCACGACGAAAACATAACCTCCTTGGCGGAGGTAATGATTAGACACCGCATATATTATACGAAGAACTTTACTGAGCTTTCGACCCACCTCTGCATTGTGGGCTTTGAAGTTCGGTTTATCATAAAGAATAAAACGAAGATATCGCATCTCCGACACCCATTCCAATTTTTACCACTGAAATAGACAGCAGGTAATTCAGGACGAGAACATGGAGTGAATAACATTCGTATAGTTTCATCCTAATGGGAAGGACGGACACCGCAATTTACACTGTAATGTACAATGTAATGTGCACTGTAATGTGCACTGTAATATACACGGTTATGTACACTGCATTTTACACTGTAATACACACTGCAATGTACACCATAATGTTCAATAAAGTGTACGCTGCAGTGAACACTGTAACGTACACTGCAGTGAACACTGTAATGTACACTGCACTGCACACTGTAGCATACTCTGTGATGTACACTGCACTGCGCACTGAAGTATACGCTGTAATATATACTGTGGCGTACACTGCACTGCATAGTGTGGGGTAAACTGAAGTGAACAGTGTAATGCACACTACAGTGCACACTGTAATGTACACTACAGTCCGCACTGCAGTGTACACTGTGACGTATGCTATAATGCACACTGCTGTGTACATGGTAATGTACACTCTAGTGTACACTGTAATGTACACTACAGTGTGCACTACTATGTATCCTGCAGCATTATTATTATTTTGGTGTGTCACAGCCTATTGCTGCGCAGTGGGACTCTTGTAATGTCAAGAGTTTAGCCATCAATGCTAGCCTGACTAAGCCGTCGGAGAGATCAAACTTATGGTTATATTTGTAAGGTTATCAATGTCTGTTACTTCTAATGTTCTCTCGACCGGCAAAGAAGCTTAATGTGGTTAAGCCACGTCAGTAGCTGTAAGAACCTGTAATGCTGCGCCAAAGGTACAGCAACAGTTTACTACCATACACTACTACTACTGCGCCATTCATAAAGCATATTTCTACAAGCTTCGACAGGTAAAAAAACGAGAATTTTTTGCTTGCAGTAATATGTTTCACGGGCATTAACATGCTAGAGAGAATCTCTATACTTGCATAAGTTTTGTACACTGTTATTAACAGCAGAAATCTACTCAATTAGACTCACTGAAAAAATAAATAGTCTATAAGAGGTCTCAAATACAGCAACTTTGGCTATTACAACCTCGTTTTATGAAGTTTTCTTTTTTTTTATTGGCTAAAACATTTTTAGTTTCAGTTGTCCGACACATGGAGTCGTGCATCAAGAGTCGTGCATCATGAGTCAGTGGCTATCTGGACCTAAAATTCTTCATCTTAGTCTACGTAAAAAAAAATTCATCAAACGAGTTGACCCATAATGATAAATTCCTCAGACTCAGAGCAGCACACAGCTTTAATTAACTCCAGGCGGCAGCGTGCTGCACCTTCGTAGTGTAAGAGTCAGAGGTGGGCGGCAGTGCGGTCCCCGTGGCCAGTAGTAACGCAGCCACAGGAATGACAGCTCGGGGTCTGCGGCCTCAAATAGGCTGGGCCGCACCCGCCCAGCTGAGACGGTAAATGGTGACAGTACCCGAAAAGCATCCTCTTGCTTAATTAAATAAGGCTTGAGAAATATTCTTGAGTCATTTCCATAAATGCTAATATGTAATAGTTTCATGTCAAATCTCTCAGTAAAGTGAATCGCAATCAATGATGGAAAATTTATCAAGATTTAAGATTATAAAGCAAAGGCATTTTCACTTCGTCCACTTTAAAGGAAATAGTCTAATTCGATTAGCTTTTTGTACAGAATTTCAGTTCGGGCCTCTTTCTTCGTCCCTTTCAGTAATTTTCAGGAATTAACCGCTTACTGGATTCACAAGAGACAGCTGAAATTCCGTCTAAGGTTGTGATCCGCACGCTGTCGCTTAAATCTTAATCAACTCGGATCAGATTATTTCGGTCATTTCAGGCAAATCGAACCCGGCTTTAGAGGACTCGAAGGTTAATCAAGCTAGGGCAATTTATCGTACAATTAGTTTTATTTTTAAAAGTCTACGATTAAAATACATTTTTTTACACTTCTCAGTCACTCTTTAGTTTATTGCCTGTTAAGGATACTGGAAGTAAATATACATCTAAAATGCATGTTTCTTCTCTAAATCTGCAAATTGTAATCACTAATTTATCACTATACGCTACAGTACCGTAGACCCCCTACAGTTGCTGAGTCCAGTTGTCTGCCCAGCCTCCTATGCTATCGACACTCCCAAGTTCCGCCACCGACCTAATCGGCATCGGAAGCGGCCAACCGCGGCCACTTCCCAAATGGAAGCTCTAAGGCGATTATCCGATATCACCCGATGCTGTCCACTAACTTAACGCAGATATAGGATCAATGCTCGATCGGATAAGAATTGCCACTAAACCATGGAGTATCGAAGACCGCGCGCCTCCAGTCCAGCCTGTACATATTCTTCATATATGTATAATGTATGTGGCGCGGCTCCATGACCGCGAGCAGACCCTAGACTTCAGTATCAACCTCAGTACAGAATACAAAACTCTGTCCTGTAGCAATGGCTTCAAGAGATCTGTCGTCTATAGTGAAATATTCTGCTCCCACAAACAACGTTGAATATTTAGAACCCTACCTATATCCAATTTTTACCAGTACTTAAAAGTACAATTTGAACTTGCTGAAATTTTTCAAACACTCAGAACAGCTGGATTTTGATTATCATCTAAAATTAGAATGTGTTTAGTCTCATCTTAGCGTTTTAAAAGCAATAACTTTTGACAAATTAGCTGGAATTTCGAAGGGTCCAGCCAAAATAATAATAGTGTGCCATAAAATACTTTCTGTTATTTTCAACAAAGAAAACCTAAACCTTGTTCGGTAACTATTTTATTTCTAAACGGCTTATAGCTGCAGCAATTTTGAAAAAGAATCAGTTAAACTGCTAGTGCTAAATGAATTTACTCATTAATGATAATTCAGTATCAAATTATTTCAGACATAATACGTTCGACTGCATTAGGAAGTGTCAAGTGATTTTGTTGCCTTGTAGAGGCCTTCAGTGTGTAATCGGTTAGCGATTACCACCTGCAACACTACTGAGAAAGGCGAATCAACAGTGCACGATTGATGTTCTAAATCTTCTAATGTGTTGAAGGTAACAGCAACGCTACTATCCTCTGTTGTTCCTCTTCATTCCCGATTTATTCTTCCCATGCGCATTGATCCTGTGTGGGACACCCTCGTGCATGAGTTCCACGTGTCCATCGACATCAGCACGCTGTATATTCCACAGTACACCTTCTGTTTACTGTGGTATATTCCTTCTTCATCTATGAGATCAACTCTGTTGAGGACTTGAGGCAACGGAGCCTTGCACTACTCGATACATGATGTGAAGCTGGGCAGCTTATATCGATCACGGCTGCGACTCATAGTTACATTAGGTATTAAATGAGGCGGAGAGGGGAGAAGAGCCACTGGCGCAATGGTGGCAACGTGGAGCTCCTGTCTGTACTTATTTTGGACAATACCAACAATTTTTTAAACAAAGACTCCCTACAGATGCTGAAACTGCATCATTTGTAAACAACAGTATCCACACTTTAATACAATTCAAGAAAGTGATCATTCTGTCGTTCCTAGCGCAAAGAATCCCCCTAAATGTTCGAACTCTCTTGATTAAGTGCCAACAGTTTTTTTTATTTTGTTTGTCAGTCTCACCCAAAGATTATAAGACTTACAGATTAACCCAGGGGGCGGAGCCAAGCTGTAGTGCATCATGGGAAATGACCTTGTGACGTCATAAAAACCTAGTACGTTTATCGGTAGCTATTTTGCAGTCATTTCATTTGGGCCTCCAGAGTGCCGTACATGTCCTACAATCATTATAGTTGCGCAAAAATATGTGTCAAAGCATCTACGAACTTTTTTAGCCCTCTGAAGGATAAAATTTTATTATTATTTAGGTTGTTTTTTCCGTAACAGGCACGCACCCGGTCGGAGAGTTTCGGTAAAATGTTGACCTAAGCTGTGCCGTCGCGTACGTGTCTTTAACATATCGGCCGTTCCTAATGGTAAAAACTAGTCTACAACATCATTGGAGAAATTATCGATTGAACATTCGCCAGTTTCAACAACATCATTCCGTAAGACAGTTTAGGTATGTGGAATACGGTTAGGTATTTTTTTTTGCAAGTTAGTTAACGCGAGTCGGATGCCACCCTACTGTTATACTGCTGTAAGGTGCGCAGCGTATAACAGCTGATGTTTGTTTTCTAGTTTTACCGAGCAATTGTTTGGCGTTTGCGTATTATATATAGACTTTTGCTTTAATATTAATTACTTCGCCGGAAGGAAAGCAAATTTTTTTTTAGTCGTTTAATGTTTTTCTTACAAATCTCGTTCAAAACTTTTTCAATCTCGGCCTTCAATCGCTTGCATCTGAACCAATTTTTGTTGCAGCGGTTAAAAATTATACAGGATAGCAGATCATTGGAGAAGGCAAAAATAAATGGAAAACATTGCGGTATTCACCCATATAAATCCATATTTGGAATGCCATATTACTTTCGATGAAACTCACTTGATTTATTGCAATTTAAATATGATAAACTTGGCTCTAAAAGTACTTCTGACACATGCGGGCATTTGTCGGTTGAATTCATCAGCTCTTATACCAGCCTTTTATTCAACATTTTTTCAAAACTTTATCCTTCAGAAGTTCGGAGAGCTAAAAAAGTTCGTAGATGCTTAGATACATATTTTTGTGTAACTATAAAGATTGTAGGACATGTAAGATCGACACTCTGGAGGCCCAAATGAAATGAAAAAGAAACAATGCAATACGCGTACTAGGTTTTTGTGACGTCACAAGCCCATATCCCATGATGCACTACAGCTTAGCGCCGCCCCCTGGGTTAACCTGTTAGTCTCATAATCCTTGGTCTCACCAAATCAGGCCCTCCAGAAAGTGGCTCTTTAGCTATCCATATCTCCTCATTTGTCTCAAGAAGCTTCTTCAATAGCTCTCGCATATATTATCGCAGAGGCCTAACTGAAGTTACAAACTGAAAATACCTCAGAGGAAACGATTTACAATTACTACTTCGTTCTACTTTAATGAACAGTTAACCTTGTTTAGGAAAAAAATAATAATTAACTCAGTTCATACTCGCAAACCACCGTTAAGCTTAGATGTGTTATCTTAATCAAATTTTAGTTCCGCACCCTGCCGTTCACCCACTCTCCACGGAGCTCGTAGGACTATTGCATGTACAACTTTTTGATGACACTCCAAGCTACACTGGCATGTCATTTACTGCTCAGCCCGACAGCAAGGCCATGACCGCAGTTCATTTACAGAAGATAGTTGAGTCAAATTTGGGTGGATGCGCTTCGCTCCTAAATTTCCAGGTTTGCGACGTCACGCCACTGTGGAAATATCAAAGATTCCTCGCTGCAACAGTGGCGTGACGCAATTGTGACGTCACAAACCTGAAAATTTAGGAGCGTAGCGTATACACTCAAATTTGACACAACTATCTTGCGTAAGTGAACTTTGGCCATGACCACAGTACAGTAAAGTCCTTTACTGTGGTGTGGCCATGACTTAACATTCGGCTCGAAGGTATAAATAGACCCACCCCCTTTAGCTAAATGCACTCATACGTAACCTAATGCGGGAGACGCGCGTACTTTCTCACACACGGGTCTGTAACGGGTATATTTTAACACTTTTGTTTTAGTTCAACGATTTGATGTTTTAGTCCTGAAAAAGCCAAACGCTTTTGAAAACGGTCGACAAACCTTACAATGTAACGCATAGGTGAAATGTGTTCTGCTTAAGACAGAAAAAAAGAGTTTTTAGCAAACTTAAATAAATCAGGAATTTGTAAATAAACACAGTCATATTTTTTAGCCAAGCAAACTACAAAATTACGGCTTCCTAAATTGAGATATATATGTATGTATGTAAACCTATATAGCGGAATTGAAAAGAAGGGACACAGGGGCGGTGGTTCCAAGCATCTATAACTTGGAAATATCCAGTCAATCAGAGACGCAAATAAGTGACATTGTTTGCTGTGAGAACTTTCACTTATTTTTCTATAAATCTACTATAGCGTCTGTCTTCTGTTCTATCTCTGTTTCCAGATTCAAAATGTCTTACTATTTGACACTATTAATCTATATTTATGCATACTACGTGAGTCTTCTTGCAACACAGCGAAGGAGTTGCTCCGAGGCGTCATGCGTCAGACGACTCTCAGTACAGGAGAGAAGATGCCGCAGTTGCAGAACCGACGCAGCGCCGGTACTGGGGCCGCTAGAGCTGGTACTCGAAAATTCTCTCTTCTGCACCTGAGGGAAACCACACAATGACAGCCATGCATGAGTATTACTGGAGCATACACTGCAACTTCGAGAAGAAAATTTTATGTAAAATGATAGTGAAAGAGAAAATACCTAAGGCATAAGAACACCACCATCGCCAGCAAGTGAAAGTGGAACGAGGTAAAAAGCACCACCTCATCCACCGCGGCACTCAACTATTTAATTGATTAACGTTGAACAGTGTAAGGTGTTTTGCATCCCCACCGCAAAGCTAGTGTTAACACAATGCAACCGAAGCCGCAGATGCGCGTTATTGACAAAAATAACAATAATATTAAAATCCTTATTAAGAACACTGTAGGTTCACCACTATGCCTACAAGAAAATACATAACTAGACCACTCTGAGAGCGCATACCTCCGCCAAGCGAAGCAACGGAAGCAAAAAATTTAATTTGGCTCTGAAACCATATTTTTTTTGTATAAACTCCAAAATCTAATCATTTGTGTCTTTTGATAGTAGTAACTGCTTGTGCAATTTTCTTGAGTATCCGTTCATAGCTTTTTGAGTTATACTTCTAACAAACGTTATGACAAACATGAGTCAAACTTACAAACGAACGAACCAATCTGCACCAAAATTTAATCATTTATGTCTTTTAACATTACTAACAGCTCCTATAAATTTCATATATATCCATTCATTATTTTTTGAGTTATTGTGCTAACAAGCATAAAACTAAAAAACAGTGACAAACAAACGGATCATTACCAAAATTTGGTCATCTACTCTTTGTTATATACCTAACAACTCATGTTAATTTCATAAAAATCCATCGATAACTCTTTGAATTATGGCATTGAGAAAAATGCGACAGACAAACAAACGGAGGTACATATCTTCATCAAAAGCCAATCATCTGTTTCTCCTAAGATACCTAACAATCCCTGTAAAAATTTCGTCCAACTCGGTTCATAACTTTTTTAGTTATCTTGGTGACAGACAGAGAGACAAACACGACGAAAACAGAACCTCCTTGACGGAGGTAATAAGATATAAGTTCTCTCTCTTTCAATTCATGTAAGGAGCACAGTCGTTTCCCACCATAGGTCACATGCGAAAAAAATCTTGCATAAACAAGCAGCAAAGCCTCAGTGAATTTAAGTAAATTACTCGTCGCGTATCCATGATACCGAACTAGACTACACTACACCGAACACTACATCGAAAATTTTGTGTTGAAGTGAAATCTGCTTCATTAAAAGGAAGATAGCAAGCTAAAAGAAATAATCTCTACTGCCCGTAAAAAATCATCGCTTCGTCCGTCTTTCATTGATTAGCTTCTGAATTTGTAAACTGAGACAACAAACATATGGTACGATCAAGGCGCTTCAATAGAGAGGAGGGACACTTGAGCCTCGTCCAAAAAGCTCAAGAGTCGCTTATGGCTGCGGCCAGTCGTCGTTTGCAGCAACCGCATATCAGTAAAGACCCGCTTATGGCTGCAGCCAGTCGCGTAAGCACCAATCGCATATCAGCAACTCGGTTCGTCTGCTGCTCCCCCGTGAAACTCAGTGCTCCCCCGTCTTTTCCACCAATGAGCGTTTGACAGCCATAAGAGATCTGGTTGACTCGCTGGCAAGTCTGTAACTGGGCCACAAGGCTCCCTCCTTCTCTATTGAAGCTCCTTGCCCGTAACTTCCACCATTGAAATTCATGAACGCGTCTCACAGCCATAAAAGATCTGGTTGACTCGATGGCGAATCTGTGAATGGGTCGCAGGGCTCCCTCCTCTATATTGAAGCTCCTTTGGTACGATGTCTGGGAGAAAGTTATAAAAATTTGACTGCATTGCCGAACTAAGAGAAGCTGTAATATCTCTATTTTTTCGTTTCCAAGAAGTGTTTTAAGCAAGAAGCGCATTGAGATAGAGAAATAAGGATCCCACTTTCGCCATTTTCTGCAACCTGGTCATCGATCTCCATGAAAACGCAGCCTAATTACAAAATCTGCAACCTGGCCTATTTTTCGCCTATCTATTTCTTTAAGAGCGGGACCCGCAACATACCAATATATAAACACATAAACACATGACGGTGTTTGTTACATTGTATGTTGATGTAAATGCTCTAATCTGCAATATTATATGTCTAGTATTGCTGAAAATAATACTATTACAAGTAATAACTACCAGGTTATGGCACTGGAAGGTCATAGAACCTAGTGACATGAAAAATAGACAAATACAAAGCAGGTAAATCAGTTGTTTTGGATAATAGTTGTGATTATTCAAAAATCGTTCCATGTATTTTACATTCTCTGCCCTTCACCGTCGTTTTCGTAGCTCAACAGCTGGAAATCCTCATATTCATCTCTTTTTGCAATGGTGAACAAGAAAATTTCCTGAAAGTTATCTAATTACGATATTGCCAGCTTCTTGTTCGCCATCAAAAATGCAGGTGCTAAAGCAATGCAGATTATATCTGCAACTGACTTGCTTCGCACTAATGAAGCAAAACAAAACCGTACGTTACTTCGCTTTAATTTTTCAAAACCACAGATTATTTTGACTTGTGGTGTCAGTTCTCTTCAAACGACTAAAATTCCCGAAAAAGTGCATCCAAGTTCTATATATGCCACTATTTGTTGCAGCTAGCCAATATGCTATGACTTTTATTTCGGTATTGCTCAGCTTCTAAATATATATACAGTATATGTAGAAAATTAGAACGAAGGTGTGAAGACAGTGTTGTTTGACGTCTCCTGCCCTTGAAAATATTTTCGATAGGACTGGCACAGTATTCTAGTTACCCCCGCCAAGGAGGTTGTTTTTATCGGCGTTTGTCTATCTGTCTCCTAGATAAATAAAAAATTTATATATGGACATCTATTCATGAAATTTACAGGAAATTGTTAGGAGGAAGAGGCGATTAAGTTTTGGTGAAGATCCAGTTTACCGTTTGTATGTTTGTTTGTTTGTTTCTTTACCTGTTTTTGACGTGGCAACATAAGAAAAAAGTAACTGATGGATATGCATGAAACTTATATTTATTTATCTATATTTATACCAAACTTCAAGAACTGACCCACCCTGAATGGGTACAAATCTACTAGCCCGGATAATCTTTCTCCTCTTGTTGTCTGGAAATGGATCCATTCATCACATCACCACTGATCAAAATATTCAACCGGTCTCTTACTACAGGAGAAGTTTTACGGCATTGGCAACGCACTGTCGTGATTCTGATACACACGAAGGGGATTAAGCAAAGCTTCCGTAACAATCGACCAATCAGTCTTACTTCGGTCATCAGTAAAACCATCGAACGCCTTCTGAAGAAGCACATCACTGACCACCTGAGGATGCACTAGCTCATTTCTAACACGAAGCACGGCCTCCGAGATAGAAGAAGCTGGCTAACTAAATAATTGGGCTTCTTTTCAAATGTTGTGGAAATCAATGATAAAGAAAAAGAAATGTTTTTCGTTTACCTAGCCTTCCAAAAGGAATTTGACAAAATCCCCCCTTCAGCGGATAATGAAAAAAATTCGAAACCCATTTCATCCAGGGTGACTGTTCACGCTGGATCCACGCATGGCTCACTGGTCAGCGGTTTGCTAGTAGCGCTCAAAATTAAATTTGGGAAAAATTAATGCTAACCTTATTAAATTATATAGTTCATTGTGGGCCAATTTGGCACGTGATTTTTGCATCGTTTACTAAGTTGAAGTATGGCTCAGTTATTGTGGCCAGTGATAAGCATTTCTCTCTGCGCAGATACAAATGTTCTGCTGAAAGCATCGATTTTTAGAGAGCAAGGGACATAGTCATAGTATAACTACGTACTTATACCATGAGCGACAGTGTCTGTCGCAATGTCCACGCGAGACGTCGGTCGCCGTCCTGCAAACTCCCGAAACATTCAAATTCATAATGAAGCCTCAAACGGCACACAAGCACGCAGAAAAACAAGTGACACACTCAGGCTGATAAAAGCACATGCAGTAAAGACTTGTATATTTTACGGGAGTCTCATACAAAGGTTATAGTACAAATATTATCAAAGGTACTACATTTTATACAACACAAACAAAACACAATATATAGTAAACCTTTGGTACAAAATAATTCAGAGAAGCTTTGAATACAGCTCATGTTAAACAAATTATTCGGCCGTCCTGGGAGTTTTGGGGTATTTTATCAACTTGGTCCTGCACTATTTTGGGGAGGAACTGCAACCTAATGTCAGTACGACCGATAGGTCTACATCAGTTACAGCCTACTACGGTACATTTTACCCACACCGCAAATGGGTATCTCTCAAGATTTCGCAAGCGTTCAATATCAATAGAGGATAAGAGCTAGATGCAATTTTCTTTTCTTCTTCTTCTTTAAAGAAGAGGGTTAAAACCTTTGTACTGTGAGGGAGTTTCAGCTCTTGATAGCGCAATGCATTAGAAGTTAAAAGCAGTGGAGCTTATTTAAGAAACACTTCCAGGGCGCTTGCAAACCCATGGGGTTCTTATGGCCAAAATATATAAATCGCAAGCACTTCGTGAATTTTCTCTTCCCTCGAAAACTCTCAAACCCTCCATACAGTCCAGTAGCTTCCATAAAACATATCTTGCAGCTTACAGTTCGGTAAACAATTGACTGGCGTCATCTAAGCAACACTCCCGGAAGTAGAGACAAGCACGCTCATCCCCAAAGCCATGATTATTTCACCAACAAGATTAATTTTTATTTTGCCGCTGCACTAAAGCTGACACAAACTTAACGCAACTAGTTTGTGCTGGATTTCGTTCCCTGGTTATTGAGCAACTTGGGCAGTGCTGGCAAGAAGTTACCTGAACAATATCAGTTACTATCATGTAACTCGTGCAAAGTAAAGCCCGCTGCTGACGAGAGTCGAAAAATAAGAATGTTTCACTCTCTGTGACCGTGACTACATCTTAACGTGCTTCAACATTGCAATGAAATGTACGTTGTTGCGAGCTAAAATTCATTCGAAATTAAGATAAATATTCCAAACTGCGCAGTTGGCACTTGTGGTAGAAGAATTTTTGCTATGGCAGCTTAGATTTTAAGCCATTTTGGACCGTTGAAATCTGGCCAAGCCAAAGTAATGCCTCGTAGCGACAAAATCGGATGAGTAAGGAGAAACTTTCCCGTGTGTCGACTCTCGTCTGCAGCGGGCTTAAGATTGAACTACCGATGCAAATCAGCGAACAAATATAACGAGAGAAACAGATGAGAGTAGGAAGCAAGCAAGCGATTACTCCTCCATTGTGTACCATGGAAACCGGGAGCGGCAGTCACCTTTCTATTTATGTATTTAATATTACTATAACACAATAATAATATTTATGATTACCTAATATTTAGGCTTACACAGGACGTGGCCCGACAGTAACACTACCACACCCTTTGCCAAAGATAAATATTATCATTCAGCGAGCGCTCACAGCTTTTTGGTCGACACTGACGTCATTTGAAACCCCTTCTTTTTTTCATATGCCTGTCTGGTTCCCGATTGCTGGGAATAGGGGCACGACTACGGACATCTCAGATTCCATATTACCAGAAAACTATTCGCCAGCTCGAACACAGTTTTGCAAGATGGAGCATGATCTGATATCATCTGATATCGTCAGCAAACTTTTATCTGACTAACCTTCTCTGTTGTTTTTCCTTACGTATATCACGGTAAGGTTAGGAACTATCATGGTGAAATGTAAGCAGCAGAGTTCCGGTTGGACGCTACGCAAGGCAAGCTCAACTGTAGACATTCGCAACACGGTTTACCTTCATCAAGAAGATACCTAAATTTCAGTTTACCGATCTATTGTTACCGGCAGCTAATAGACTGAACTTGTAGTGAAGTGTCTCCTTCTATAGAATGCCATTACCGAAATAAGATAAGGATTCATTACTCATAAATCTGCTGTCGACAGAAGCTAATAGGGTGTGTTTTCTTAGTAATGTGTAAGTTATATTATATTGACAGACTAAGAACTTCATGATACAAACAATTCTGTATATAACACTTTACAGTCGAAAGAAACCATGCATATCACTGACACCAGTGAATAAGTAGTTGAGCTGCTGTCCAAAGTGAATGAAAAATACTGACTAATGGGATCTTCAGATGTTTATAAATAGACGGATGCGAATATGTGAGCAAAAAATACCACGGGAGGAGATCCTACAACCTTTACATCTTCAACCTCATCTTTTCAAAACATTCAAGTCTCCAAATCGTTCATCCTCACAATTGCGAACTTTAAGTTATGTCTAGGCATGTACGTATGGCCCGTTCAGTTGACCGTATCGGTATAGTGCATGGGTAGCCATTGAGCTCATCGAATTCTCGATAATATGCAAAACGTGTCGACATTGTACAAACAACATATAATATCGTACTTACACACTAATGTGCTGCTGCATCTACGCTACTTTGCACATTGGGGGAGCCAGCTCTGCGCACTAGCATTCAATTTAACAAACATTTGATCAAATACCGTATGCGTAAGATCATCTAATACTGCATAGCTTCATTTTTTTCTCAAAAAACACATTGCAACTTTGAGACCCCGTCTAGGTTCAAATCCATCTCTAATTCCACTTAATAGCAATTAAGTTCTTCAACTGTTTGTAGGTTTCATTTCAAAAAATAACCAAAACAAACGCAAACTTTAACAACACATATAAAGTAGGCCGATCCAGTAGCTCGCTCCAGCTAGCTTGTTCGCCTGCATTTTAGCCACAAATGAATTTCACTTATCATATTTCCTGTTGATCATCATATGACCAAACAAAGCAACAAAGTTCATATCAACAGTTGTCCACAAACCTTAATCTAAGCGTACAATGCAAGTCAACTCTGGGTAGTAAAAATTCTTGCAATCAGTAACGCAGGCATTGAATATTACAGCGTAAGTAATGGTAGTAAATAATACAGGCAGTGTATTAAATTAAAAGCCCAACAACACCTTGGTTGGCAGTCACTGGCACAAGAACGAGAGTGAACTGCTTTGTACACAAACAGCAATTAAAGCTTATACATAAACCGTGCATAACACTCGAAAACAACGGACCCAAAACAACATGAAAGCGTTTGTTTTCATAAATGAACAGGTAAAACAAGCGCCCATCATATATGGGTAAGCAATTTCACATGGATGCTCATACCTGACTACTGCTTCACAAGTACATACACAAATCACTAGGTCATTAATAATACAGTACGTAATTGCAACCTCGAATTCAGACCTAAAATTTTAAATTTCCAATTTTGAATACAAGATTGTATGATTTATATCCGGAGAAAATACTTTTTTGTTGAGTTGAAGAGTAATAATTTGACTAACCTAAATAGTGTTTTTAAGTCAAATTGTAAAGGTTCTAAAGACTATTTTACTGAATTTTGAAAAAAATCTCAAAGTGAATCGAATGTCAGCTCTTATGACCAGGGGGCACAGCTCTACTAATTTAACCAATCAATTTCCAATTAGTCAACGGTAGTGACAGCTCCAGGTTGTGAAAATGTAAGTGCTGAACAGTTCTATCGCAGGATATTTGTGATTATATCATGACCTGAAGGGTGGCTACAGACATTACAATACTGTAGCATTAGTAATCTTCCTCTGTCGATAACAGATTATATATATCCGGGCATCGAACTAACCAACACTCGCACTTTGCCAGCCACGATCCATTGTTGGTAGGTGCAGTATATATTATAGGTATGATAAGCAAATAACGGCCCTTTTGACTTTAATACATACAAGGTCTAGGCTAAGGTCGCCCACACTCGTCCCACAGCCCAGCAGTGTCTTCACATCTTTAAGATCTAGCCTTCCATTCTGAAGTTGTATCGTCAAATCAATGCCATTGCCATTAAAAACTGATAGCAGCAATGTTCTAGTATTATTCTCCTTTTCAAGTGGCTGGTAGGAAATAAATTTATTTCGACTTTCTAGAACAGAATAAAAACATTAAATGTTTCTGCGTTGGAAACTTTGGAAACTTCATTTTAGTAATAAGTTATTGCATTTATACCTAACTTGTAGCAGCTGCACTAACCGATTACTTTCATTCGAACAAAGAAGTTTTTTAACATATTTCTCTCATCCTTCTTTTAAGAAGCCGAATTAACTGTCGGCTGATCACAAACCTGATCAGAATTTTAGAACTTCCCCGGGGTTCATTCAACTATCAGAGTACTTCATCGCTTCTAATGACGGACGTCATTACCTCACAAATGCAGTTTTGTATGGGATCCGTCGAAGTAACTGTACAGGTACAGATGACTACATATACCACACACTTGTGCATGAAGTAAACAATAACATTTATATACAATGTGTGAGCACAGGAGATTTATCTTACGAATACCTGAGCTAGTTGTGGGAATCTGATTCAGCTATTATAATTTTCCCAACGTAGTTACGTGAGCGTCTCATTAAACCAATAAAATGAACCATGAACCAATTCTAATATTTGTCAGACGGCATATATGTATTGACTAAATGCACTAATATAAGGAAATAGTTTAGAAATGTATTGAAAACACACATTAGTTGTGAAATGATGAAAGAAGCCATTCAGCCCTGGAAGAGCAATTACACACAACAAAGGCAGCAACAAATCAGCAGTCCCGCCGATATTTGGGTTAGATACTCGAAATACTTTGAACAGGATTCGTGAGTTCTTCATGAACACTTCTTAAAGCGAATAAAAAATTATCAAACGCCGTATAATGGTGATTTTTAGCCAATTAGTAATTATATTCGCTGGACTATTGCTAATTAATTGCCAAAACTTGTAAGAACTAAGACTTTAGGCGATTTGAATGCCAGAAATACTTGTTGAAGCTAACAATATACGATATTTTCCCAGCTTTGATATTTTTTATCCATCAACGGTAAGAATTCAATAAACACCAACAAAGTAATGCCTCAGAGACAATCTAAAGATTAGAAGTAATTAAATTGTACGTTTCTTAATATCAAAAATAGCTACTTGTCGAAAGAGTCAACGTACAAATATATAACATACTCACCACCGTCAGGTTTAAAAAAATCAAAGAATGTGAAAAGAAAAATTGAAAAAGATAATGGCTCCTACAAATCTTGGTCATCCCTTGGAAAGCTGACGAAAAAAACTTTGGCTACCTGCACTAGAAACCAATGAGATGAATGCAAGGACAAAATAGCGTGAGTCACGAGTACTGCAACACCAGATACCCCACGAAGAGCATGAAAAAATTAATTATGAAACTGCCCCGATGTAATTAAAATTATAGGAGAAACTTCGTTCACGCACAACACAAAAAGTAGGTAAATTCATAAGCTGTTATCATAAGCCAGTTGAATAATTACAAAGAAAAAATAGGAAAGTTTCAAACGTTGATAATGGAATCTCGGGGACTG
Source organism: Parhyale hawaiensis (assembly GCA_001587735.2). Lineage (NCBI taxonomy): Eukaryota > Metazoa > Arthropoda > Malacostraca > Amphipoda > Hyalidae > Parhyale > Parhyale hawaiensis. The sequence continues at coordinate 6,064,734 of LQNS02278187.1, forward strand.
TTACCCTCTAGGGGGGCCTGTGATCTGGCCGAGAGGGCGCCGGAAGAAGAAGGTTTGGGGGGCTTGGCTGGGGGCTGCTTTGGTGGGTCCTGTTTACTCTGCAGCTGCTGCTGCATCTGACTCAGCATCTCTTGCATGCGACGAATCTGTGGAAAAATGCATTGCAGATGAAGTTGTTCTGAAATGATCCAGCTGCAAGCACTAGTTCTATGGTAGCAATATGCAGCCTATGATACATGCAATGTATTCGGACGTATTCGGGTTGTACGGTGCTTCATTCGGGTTACTCGTACCTTGGTACGTGGATGGGGTATTTTTAATATTGATAGTAAAAATAATGATGACTCAAATTTATAGTATGGTACAGTATATGTTTTAGTTTGCTCGGAAAGGTATTTGCTTATTTTTATGTGTATATATATATGTATGTTGGTATATCCTTCCCCTGGTAACTCCAGCAAAATGCTATAATTTTCTTCTTAACCAATTGACGAAACACACTGAACATAAATATGATTCTGTGAACAGTCACATATCAATTAATGGATCAAACCACGTTTCCGGAACCAGAGGAAAATTCAAAGAAAGAACCGAATTTCTGGAATGTTTCGTTAACCTGGTAAAAAAAACTTTTTCTAGAATATTTTCAAGTTGAAATCGTTTGAATACTTTGGATTACTGACTACCAACGGATACTCACTTCCTCATCCTTCTGCTCGAGGAGCTTGCCGGTTTCATCTTGCGTCTTCACGTCAGCAGCACTCATGCTGTCCCTTCTGAGCTTGCTGCGCTCCTTCAGTGCCACGTGCATCTGAGAGATGCACTGCGCCCTGAAGTTCTCGTAGTGAATATCCTGAGTGACCTCCTTCATGTCCTGCATGTGGGTCGATATGAGCATAGTGCGTAGCTTCACGAAGTCGCAGTGGGCGGCGTTTTCAACTGTGGGGTGAAGACGTGAGGTAGTTTCTGAGCTAATTTAAGCCACGCTGCAAACCAAATGATATTTCTCTCTATGTGAGTATTTAACATTTTTCTGATGTTAGTATTGAAAATGAAAACCTCAGAGTGCTGTGCCCTAACTAATGTTGTTTGATTTGATTTTGATTTGAATGATGTGGCAGTCCAAATACAGAGCTGTGACAGACCCATAGCATGTTTACCAGGATCATTAGTGTAGCGCGTATTCAACAGAAGAAAAGAAAAAACTATTGAAATGGATAGTTATTATCACAGTGTCTGATCCTCATGTCAGAATTATCGCTATATCGTCACGATTGTAGCAGAACATTACGGCTATTTCTTTGTAATTTTTAGCTGAATTAAGATATATGCAGTTTCAACATATTAAATCCTCCGGTACGTGTTTATAAAGCTGGCAGTTTGGCACGCAGCATTATAAATAAAAGGCCTGAGATTTTTACCTTCAACAATGCCCCACGGATACTGCCTGCCCCTCACTCTCTTGCCCGCCACTTCAATGATGCAATTGCTGCCGATGACTGCGAATGGGATGGAGGCCTTGAGCTCTCGGTCCTGCTGCTGGAACTCTTCGTCTTCGTCCTCGTCACACTCAGGGAACTGGTAAATCTGGAAATAAAAACGATTAAAGGGTCGGTAACGCAAAAACTTTGATATACAGTAGAAATTCTTAATTCCCGCGAAGTGACCTCACAAAATAGCAGGAATTATTATAACAATGTTCATTAATTTTCTCGCCTACAGTGGATACGCCTAACTACTTCTGTTAAGTAACCAAAGCTCCCGAAAAAGTCTCCTGAGCATTACTGCGCTCTTGCATTTTCTGTTGTCATTAAATGACAACAGAAAATAATTACTTCCGCGAAGCCCCGTTTCCTTAACTCGTCTCGCAGTTTTCTTTTCAGCAATTTTGCCTCCTTTTTCCTTCGGTGAAGTTTTACTCGATTCGAACAATGTCTCCTAAGTTTAAAAAAACACTCCCAGAGAATGGAGGTGAGATCAAATATCTGTGATACCACTTACGGGTGCCACATAGAAATACTTGAGTCGTTTTAGTATATTAAAAAAAATGGCAAGGGAACAGCCTACTTGGCAGCCAGCCCATTACTTTTCTCCTATCTAATCCTTCAGGCCGGTACGAAGAGGCCAACCTAGTAAGCAAGCGCCCAACTGTGTATCATAATATAGTAGTATTTGAAATCAAGTTATGCAGATTTCCTAGTATCAAGTTTACAGAAATTTCAACGCGAACGCACATTAAAGCTTTCTGGGCGTAGCTTTCAAATATATCGTCTTAGTGTGGGCTGCTACAAAGACGAACACTGTAATAAAAAAAAATTGTATTACTGTTTTAGTTTTACAATATTGAATATTTTGCCGTCTCAAGCGTAATCAGTAAGCGATAGATAAATTAAAGTTTGTTCCACAAAACTGAACGAGTCGAATACATCACTGTGGTGGACCAGGCACTATAGCCGACCTCCACCTAACGCAACACAAAATCAAAAGCTACAGCCTGCCACATTCACATGTAAACTGAAAGCAAACTGCCAAAGAACAATGACGTTCGCTGATCTCTTTGGATAAATTGATGGGATCACCGAGCTTATAAAATAAAAATCCCAACCCTTGTAAAAGTATTTGCAACACTACAATGACGATCATACGACTCGCATTTATTTATTTGGAAAAATAACGGGATCATCTAGTCTTGTAAAATTAAGATTCCAACCCTAGCCCCACCAACCTTAATTTTATGAGCTTCAATATCCCTGAGAAGATTGGCCTTCAGCTTGCCGATCTCCTGCTTGGTGAGAGTGTCGGCCTTAGCTATGACAGGGACGATGTTCACCTTACGGTGCAGACGCTTCATGAACTCCACGTCCAGTTGCCGTAACCTGCCACAGACAGAAAATGTCGCATAATCAACATTTCTCCACGGGACGAAGTTAAATTACTTTGTTCAGTTACATGAAAGCCCTAATCAAAAGTGAAACGGAATTCCGTTGTTAGTGTCATCATGTAAGGCCGAGTTCACTCGTCTTTCAAATCAACGAGTTCGCTCATCCACACGTCCGAATCTGTTACTGCATCCTAGAAATAACAGCTAGAAAAGTGCATAGTCCAGGCTTGGGAGGGGTGTCTGTGTACATTTCTCTGTCACGGCTCTACTATGTATTTTCCTATTCCATATGATGAGGAGATTGAAAAAAAGTCGGGTAGAACTTTCGCTACTGGTACATTTTTGAGGGGGAGGCATGGGGGGCACAAAATGATCAATTCTGGGCTGATTGTTCTGAAACTTCCTCAGAATATGTATTTTCAAAAGAGAAACACATTTTGTCCATATAACTTTTTTCGATTTAGGCCTTAGTTTTGAGATAATGGGGTTTACATTTTACTATATATATATGCAAATTTTGGAAATTTCATGCTAGAATAAAAACAACGACAGTTTTGGAATCCTTGAAACATTATTAACAAAACAATGGAGCTGTATTCTCTATTTTTGCCCTTATAATATCTTTTTATCAGAGATGGATTCTCCATTTTTATTTGTTTTAGTAAGCGATCGCTAACTAAAATATAAGTAACAACAATTAAGGGATTCAATTTTGAGCTGTGATGAAAAAAAAAATATTATGAGGGCAAAAATAGAAAAATCCAGCTCTATAATTTTGTTAGGAATGTTTTAAAGATTTTAAAACTGTCATGGTTTTTATTCTAGCATGAAAACTCATTGAGTTCTATTCGTTTGAAATTTCCAAAATTTACCTATATATTTATATATAAACCCCATTATCTTAAAAACTAAAGCCTAAATCGAAAAAGCGTATAATGAAAATATGTTTCTTTTTTCAAAAATACATATTTTGGGCAAGTTTCAGAACAATCAGACTAGAATTGATAATTTCATGCCGAACCCCCCATGCCCCCTCAAAAATGTACCAGTTGCGAAAGTTCTAGACGAGTTTTTGTTTTATGTCCTATTCACATGGAATAGGAAAACATATGGTAGAGTCGTGAAAGAGAAATGTACACAGACCGCCCCCCCCCCTAGAACCTGCACTAGTATTATTTCAGAGTTTTATTTCACTCCAAAGTTGAAGAGATATCTGTGACTTCCCTAGAGCCCTAGAGGTATTTAGCGAGGAAACTGATTTGACGGTAATCATTTTATAATTTTGGGAGGTACACAAAGCGATGCTGACAACGACTCTACAAAACATTCTG